>CAWUFW010009005.1:404504-827488 GCA_963921515.1 Calotriton arnoldi
ATTTGTACATTGTTGTTTGCGACTGTCAAATAGCGCAACGCAAAAATTCGCTATTTGGTATTTGGAAATGATTAGTTATGTACATCTGGCCCTTGGACCCTTCTGAAGGTGAATACAGCCATTGTTGCAGCTGTTGATGCTGCTGTGGTTTGCTGCTGTGGTGGTTTGTATTGTGGTTACTTTTGTTCCTGCTGACATCCCCGCAGTAGTGGAAGCTAGTGTCATTGCCCTTGTTGCTGCCATGATTTTCAATGCTGGTTGATGCTGCAGTTTTTACTGTTGCAATAGCTGTTATAATTTCTCTGGTCCCTGTCACAGTGGCAGTGGTAGTTACTGATGTTGTCAATAGCACAGTAACAGCTATATTTTTTATATAAGAACAGTGGTTCACCCAGAGCACATTTAATATATCTGATGGAATATTCCATCTAGCCTTGAAAGACAAAAGTATTAATTTTATAAACAGAAATAGCAAATTATATCCACAAATTTATGTTTGATGTTCAGATATATATATAAGGACAAAAACATGAGACGAGTGCTTTGTGTCCTGGTGAAAACACAGGGAAAAGTGGTGAATGTATAGTAAAAACTAGTATGTGTAAATCACACAACTTCAGTCCTTTTTTTAATGGCTCATGTATGCTTTGAATTTCTTCTTACACATTCAGTCAAAAAATGTGTGTGCGCTATATTGTCAACAGTGGTTTCTTCATGAAGGCAGGGGAGCATCGCCCATCCACTTGCTGCGAGCTGCGCTAAATGGGAACAATATAATGGCAATTAAATGAATTAATTGCCATTTTAATTTTCACCGAGGCGCACCACAGCCGTCAGACTGCTTTGGAGCTGGGAGAAATGCGGGGCCTGTCCTCTGTTTCCAATTAGCAGCATGAAGGACTGCAGCAGTGGCTGGTCAGGCACTCCAAAGTGCGCAAATCCCATTTGGTCAGATGTCTTACTATGGCCAGCCTGGCATGCACACTTTGCAGCTCTCCAACCCATGGAGAATGTTCTTACAGGCCTCCAGAGTCTGATAGAGCATCAAGTCAGCTCGATCCATCCAATACTGGCACTTCTCTCATGCTGCCTAACAGCATGAGAGCAGCATCTGGATTGCTTAGGGAAGTTAGCTCTTCGACTTGTGCTAAGAGCCACAGACTGCAGAAGAACACAGAGGATGCAGCTCGGGTAAGTAACATTTATTTTATTTAAAATGTTAGTGTAATGCATTGCATTGATCTAGTGTGGGTTTATAGTGCACGCTTGTTTTATTTTTGTCTTTTAAGAAGAGGCTAGGCACTTCTCTCACACCACCACTTTCAAATGTTACCAGCTGCTCCTGGTTTCAACCATGGTTGAATGGTAGAGGTCTCATCAGGTCAGGTTGTAATGGGACACCAAAGTAGGAGAATCACATGGAGACAAACATTAGTGAAAATGTCAATGGATTGATGATTAAGGCTAGGACAGGTAAGCATGGGAAAAGGGAATTACTGTCTCAAAGTCCCGGAAGGGAACCCTATACCAATTCAGGATACTTCATCTGGTATAGTTAACTAAAACCTGACATGTGCAGGCAATCCTGCTACACACTTCACCAGATGCATCAGAGAACAGTGCAACTATCACTGTATTTGTGTGTGATTTCTAAGTGCCCATGCACAGTAAGATGGAAAAAATGTCTGTCTCTCAGGGTTGGAACGCATATGATTTAGTAGTGGAACAACAAAATTAAGCCAAATGATAATAAATGGATCCCAAACCCCCTAGTCCTGGCTATGTGTACAGAGACTTAAGAGCTCAGAATCATGGATCACAGATATTTCCAACAGTGGTTTGTATCGTCCTATATTCTTAATAAAGTTAATAAGTTAATAATTCTTAATAAAGTTTTGAGGCTAAACCAAGTACAGAAAGGCTTCATCATGCCCTGGCAAAGAACACACAACTGCCTCAGACGACTAAATAATGTTAAATAACAACTTTGTTTAAATTCCACACCCAATGATCTTGTGTCCTGACAGCATTTGTGAAAACTTTTATGGCTTTCAAGGGCTTTGAGAATTTACTGGCACCATCTTTGCTTACCGGTTTCCTTATCAACACCAGGAGCGGCCCATGCAGGTAAGAGGGGTGGGGCCGGGTTGGGGGGATTCAACAGACGACCACGAGGGAAAATTAAATAAATAATTAATTTTCCCTCGTTGTCGCTTGTCGAAATACCCCCCACCGGGCCCCACCGCTCTTACCTGCACAGGCCGCGGCTCATCAACACCCAGTCACCCACAAAAAAATTCATGAGTTTCACAGAATTTCTCCTGTCAAAATATGCATTACTGTCACTCATTCTCCTTTCTTTTCTCAATTGCCAATTATCATTCATAGAATCTTTCCCCAAATTGCAGTGAAGAATATTCACCCTAAATGGTTCCAGAACAGTGTTAGGGTACCTACTATGAAACATTCAAAAAGGCGATTTGCCCATGCTGGACTGCAGGATGAACTTATACACTTCCACCCACTTTCTCACTTCGTCCTTCTAATTGAGATGATTGTCTTTGGCCAATGATATGGTTTCCTTTAACACACGATTGAAACTCTCCACCATCCCATTAGTTTCGGGATGGTATTTATTTATTTCTTTGAGTGTTTTATATAGCGCTAGCTAGACCCGAAGGTATCAGAGCACTTTACAACAGTAAATGTTCACATCAAAGATAAAAAAGTCTATACAGAGCATCTGAGTTCAAGCGCTTTACAACACTAAATATTCACAACATAGACAACAAGAATATACAAAGCAGCTAAGTCATATGTAACAGCAAAAACATAATAAAGAAACATCACATGGAGTGTTAGAGAGAAACATTAAACGGATCAGCATTTGGAAAAGTAGGAGAAAGCACAACATGGAAGAGAATAATTCAAGATTATTTATTTATTTGAGAGTTTTATATAGCACTAACCATACCCGAAGATATCAGAGCACACATTATCTACTGTTGAATACCCTGCTCCTGGAAGTAGAGAATGCATTTATTGTGCTCAATTCCGCATCGGATCAGGAAGCCCTCCATCTCCTTAGATACTAGTTGTGCCTCATTATCAGTTAATAGAGTTTCAGGGAAAACCCTCTCTACCCATCAAATACTTTAAAAAATATACTACATGTTTAGTTTCAATGCATCTAGTGAAACACACTTCCAGCCACCTGGAAAATAAGTCAATCAACACTATGATGTGATGTATGAGTCCTGCCCTTCTCAATAAATTGGCCCCAAGATGTCTAATGCAACATCCTTCGACTGACCCAAGGGACATTTTCTCAGCACTATCGGCTGCACCCTGGGCTTCATAGCCTTTTTGCTCACCACACACTTCATACACTCTCTTACTACTCTACTTGGAGATCCATGCCTGCCCACCAATATTCCTTCCTATAAAACCTTCATGACAGTTTTGTGCCAGGTTTAACAACTCTACCCGAAGCTTGCTTGGAGGGACTAATCTAGTACCCTTGAACAACAGACCATTGTGGAAGTCCAACTCATCTTTCACACACCAAACATTTCTGCACTCTGAACTTTTTAGATTTTTGCTCTTCCATCCAGTACATATCAACTTCATAATTTCTTGCCACACAACATCCCCTTTCATCTCTTCACACCAACTCTCTTAAAAAATTATTTAAATCCCACCTCACATACAAATTCAGATTCATCATCAGTTGCCACTTCTTGTTCAATTTTCAATTTAGGTACCGATCTGGATAAAGCAATTTGTTCTCTGCTCCCAGAATGTACTTTACATCAAAATCATATTCCTGTAGTGCTCCTACCCACTTTGCAATCCTACCTGAAACCAAATCAATGCCTTTAGTCCTGAAGATTTCACACTACAGCTTGTGATCAATCGTTACCTCAAATATACCTTCCCACAAAAACGTTTTAAGTTTCTTGACTGCCCAGTGTACAGCTGGTGCCTCCCTTTCAATTATAGAATACCTTGTCTCTGCACCTTTCAAAGTGCGGGAGATTAGCATGACAGTGTTAGCCGGCCCAATACAACCTTGCTGGAGGACATCCCCAAAACCTTTCAGAGTGGCAAATGTTGTAATAAAAGATTTTTTCTTAGGGTCAATATTTTTCAATACTGATAGCTGGCTCAATTTCTTCTTCAGTTCTACAAATTACTGTTCACACCAAGAACTCCACACACATTCAACTCCTTTTCTCAAAAGATTTCTCATATTCGCACTTGATTCCACAAACTTCTACACAAACTTGTTGTAATACTCTTCCATGCCCAAAAACCACATCAAATCTTCATTAGTGGCAGGAGTGACCATGTTCTGAATAGTGTTGATCAAATCCGCTTTGGCTACCACACCTTTACCAGAGACAGTGTGACTCAAATAATCAATAGAGCTGATACCAAACTTGCACTTTTCAACGTTAATGGTTAGATTATAATCACTCAACCTCCTTAAAACGTATGTTACCATGGCATCATGCTCAGCTTCATTCATCCCAAAGATAAGAACATCATCCTGGTATACAGTACCCCTTCTAACTCATGCAAAACTTTCTCCATGGCTCGTTGGAAGACGGATGCTGATGAGCCTAATCTGAAAGGCAATCTGGCATATCTAAAGATCCCAAAAGACATTATAAATGCTGTCAAATCCTTATAAGACTAATCTAATATGATTTGATGGTAGGAAGAGGTAAGATCGATGGTACTAAACCTTCCTGCCTGACACAATATCATTAATAGTTCAGAGATATTTGGAAGGGGATACCTATTAACAATACCAGTTATATTTAGTTGTCTAATGTCCATGCATAATCTCAAATTTCTGTTAGATTTCTTGGCCGCAACCATTGGAGCAAGACATTTGCTTCTTTCCGCCTTCTTAATGATTCCTTGAGCCTTTCAACTTAATAAATTCATCCCTAGCAGCAATAGGTACATTCGTCATTTTACTGTAAAAGGGCTGCTCTCCTGCAATCAAACATATTTTGTGCCTATTATATTTCATACAACCAAATGTATCAGACCTGGGGAAGTTCCTTCCATGATTTGTAAAGGAGCACATCTCTTGACTGCTTGAGAATTCCTTATTGGTTTACTCTATGATTTTCCTTCAACATGATGGGAGGATTGCTATCAGGATCAAGGATCACACCCAAGTCCCTTTGGTGAAACCAACTTATGATACTGTCACCTTTTTCTGAAACATACACCTTCCAAGACATATATTGCTGCTTATATTCAACCAAACTAACAAACTATCCAAACAACTTGATGGGTTCCCCACCATATGCAAAAGGTTTAATCTCAGGATTCAACAGTTTTATTTTTCCCATGATCCTTTCCTCAGGTATTTTTTGTTCCTGAGTCAAATAAAACCCCAGTCTCTTCTCCATCAATGATAATACTATAAATGGGTCCAGACTTGCCTTTGTTATCCACTTGTAATACAATTTGACCACACTCATCCTTGTCCTCCGTTTCACGGACATACATTTCCTTGACTTTCTGCTTTGATTGTTTCCCTTGTTTCATCTTGCATTCAGATGCAAAATACCCCTTTTTCTTACAGGACCTAGACAAAGCCTTGAGAATAGGACATGCCTTATCATTTGTAAAACATCCATCCCTGTCACACCTGAAACATTTTTTAACCCCTTCACCCTTTTTAACTGAGTATTCTTAGTGTCTCATTTTCTGCACTCATCTCTGAGGGGGAAAGGATTGCAGAAATCTAGCTCAAAATGTTCATGGGCGTGCTCTTTACATACCATCAGTAAAACAGCAATTATCAAAAATAAAATAAACTTTAAAATGTCCCAAACATAAACAGCTGTAGATAAAAAATACACCTTGCAAAATACGTTTTGCAGATCAAAATGCAATAATCAACCATCTCACACATACAACAACTCCCACACAAAATGGTGAAGAAGGTAGTGGAGAACAAAGGTAAACATCTGGCTATATGGGCCTGGAGTCCTGGAGCCACCCTGAGCCTAGTCACTAACACATGCAAACAAAAAATAACCTACATTCGCCTTGAATACAAGGCCTTACAAAAGTCCATGAAATGATAAAAATATATTTAGCACAGCAGTAGTGAGAATGTGAGAATGTGAAATATACATTTAAAAAAAATCCAAGGCCTACTACATACTTGGCTCCAAACAGTAAAACAACACAGTAAAATGAAATATCTGCACAAAACATAATAAAAAACACAACAAAAGGGTGAAAATATATATATAAACCATACGTCTACCATTCAAAAAATGTGTATCATCCTTTAATCTCACATTGGCCACTGCTCCAAACTCCTGTCTATCCACCAACAAACAACTTGTTTAAAAAAAAAGAAAGAAAAATAGTGGTGCTTGCCCTGCCTTAAACCCCAAACATTTTGCAAAGTACTGTTTAAACGTACTTAATTTTTCCAAAATAGTAAAGATTGCAAAGGTGTGGATGCAGTGGAGACTGTACATAAAAAGAGAGTGATGCTTTCTCTCCAAAATCATAATCCAAAATGGCCAAAGCCTAAACAAAGCAAAGGAAGGAGGGTGCTGGATCTAAATAGGAAGTTCAATGGCACTTACCACTGTAAAAAATAAATGGCTTTTGTGCAAAGGAAATACCTGAATGGTCCATTTGGGTTAGAAATCAACTTGAAAATAATTTTTGCTTTAGTTTTAGGTGCTTGCACTTAAGAAGTGCTGTTCATGTTCAGAATAATTGTGTTGTTCCTGTGTTCTCCCTGTTTAGAATGCACTTCTCGTTACCCAATGTGGTATAATGGCGTAATCTTAGGCATTATGTGTAATTATTGTTATGCAAAATGCAACAGGAACGAATCGAACAAGGGTCAGTGGGAGCCCTGGTAAGTGGAGGCAAAGACCAGGCCGAATTACCACAGCTACTCCTACTGCCTATGTCTCCAGATTACGTTTGAGCCTTTCGTATCATGGGTGCTAGACCCACCACATAAATGGATCACTATTTGTATGGGGAGTCATGTGGGAATGCTGAGTGGTAGGAAATTTATGGATCCACGCACATTCTGGAATATCCCTCTCATAAATATGAGGAAAATATGTGCCATTTGTTAAAGATTTCTGATTGCACAGACTTCTGGGAAAGAACCACACCACCCTGGACTCCCTTGTGTGTCTAATTTTTAGGAACGTCCTGCATTGGTAGGTTTCCCTCAGTGTCAGGCAAGCTAGGGCCCACAATCCACAGCTATTTACATTGCAAAAAAGGTTTCAGGTTTGAGTGGAAAAATGTGATCTGTCCACGTTGTGCAAGGCCCACTCAAAAAAGTGAGGTACCATTTTTTTTGAGAGATGGGTAGAAATGCTGGCTGGATGGAAATATTGTGGATCCTTGCAGATTCTGGAACTTTCCTTCACAGAAATGTGAAAAAAATGTGCATGTTTAGGAAAAGTTTGAGGTTTTCAATGCTTATGGATAGGAAAACCTTGTTAAATCAACACAGTTACACCACCTTGGACTACCCCGGGTGTCTAGTTTTCAGAAATTACTGTGTTTGGTAGATTTTCCTGGGTGCCTGCTGAGCTAGGGCCAAAAATCCACAGCCACCCATATTGCAAAAAAAGGTCAGTTTTGAGTGGAAAAATGTAATGTGTGCACATTGAGTTGTAGTCCCCTTCCTATGCAGGCGCTAGGGCAACCCATATAGTGGGGTACACTTTTTATTGGACGACGTGTAGGAATGCTAGGTAATAGGAAATTTGTGAATCCCCTCAGATTATGGAAATTTCCATCTCAGATATGTGAAATGTACATTTTATCCAAAGTTTGAGGTTTGCAGGCGCATTCTGGGTAAGAAAACCTTATGAGATCCAACAAGTCACACTGTAATGGACTCCCCCCCCCCATATTTTGTTTTCAGAATTTTGGGAGTTTGATAGGTTGCCTTGGGTACTGACTGAGCTACGACCCAAAATCCACAGCTATCCAAATTGCAAAAAAGGTCTGCTCTGAGTGTAAGAATGTTATCTGTTCACGTTGCATTTTGGGCCCTCACCTTTCGCGGGCACTTGGCCCACCCACACAAGTGGGGTACCATTTTTATTGAGACATTTGTGGGAATGCTGGATGGTAAGACATTTGTTGATCATCACAGATTCCAGAACTTTTCATCACAGAAATGTGAAGAAAATGTGTGTTTTTAGCCTAAGTTTGAGGTTTACAAGAGCTTCTGGGAAAGAAAACCTCATGAGATCCATGCAAATCACAGCACCTTGGACTCCGTCAGGTGTCTAGTTGTCAGAAACGTTTGGGTTTTGTAGGTTTCCCATGGTGGCTGGTTGAGTCCAAATTCCACAGCCATCCATACTGCAAAAAAGATTTGTCCGTTTTGAGTGGAACAATTTGATCTATGTTGAATTTAGGGCCATTTCCTATTGCGGCGCTAGGCCCACCTACAAAAGTGGGCTACTGTTTTAATCAGTATTCATGGGAATGCAGCGTGGTAGAAAGTTTGTGGATGCTTACAGGTTCTGGAACTTTCCCTCACAGAAATGTGAGGAAAATGTGTGTTTGTAGCCAAAGATTCAGGTTTGTAAGGGCTTTGGGTAAGAAAACCTCACGAGAACCACACAAGTCACACCACTCTGGACTCCCTCAGTGTCTGGATTTCAGAAATGTCTGGGTATGGTTGGTTTACCTTGGTGGCGTCTGAGTTAGAGCCAAAATCAGCAGCTACTTATATTTTTTTTAAAAGCATTAATTTTGCTTGGTGAAATGTAGTGTCTCCAGTTCACGTTTTGAGGCATTTTTTGTCCCAGGCGCTAGGCCCAGTTACACAAGTGGGGTACCGGCTTTGTTGTGAGATGTGTGGAAACACAGAATAATAGAACATTTTGTATTACCAAAATGATTTCTCTGAATCTATGGCTTCAAAATGTTAGCCAGTGAGCAAGAAAGAAGATATTTAGCAAAATGCCCTCTGAATCACATGATGGTATGGATAACCACAAATTTGGAGGTGTGCAATTACCCACTGTTGCTAAGCTCAATATTTTGTGTACACTTTAGAAATATATAGGTTTCCTTCATACCTTTTTTTCATTCTTTATATTTTACCATGTGAATTGCTGTGTATTCTGTACCATATATCATTATAAGGTGCAGCTCAGTTATTGGCTCTGGGTATTATGTGTTTTTGGGGAACCTAAAAACCCCATATATCCTTGTGACCAGAAGGATCTGTCAGGTTTAACGGAATCTTGTATTTGTAAATCAGTCATTGTGACAAGAAGTTACCGACTGAAAACATTGCCCCACATGGCTATTTTTCCTACTCATATACATTGTTTTTAAATTTGCAACTTTTAGTTTTTTGGGAAAAGCCTTGCAGTATCTACACAAATGGCCCATTGCTGAATTCAGAGTTTTGCCAACTTTCCAGAAATGTATAGTTTTCCAGTATCACCACAAACTGGAAGTAGGATAAAACCACAAAAAATAGGAAAAATTACCTGCCTCATTGAAAAATGCAAAAACTGTCGTAAAAATTGTTTTTTATTCAACTTTGCATGTTCCTACAAGCTGAAATGATGGTGACCCTAACACAGCCAACCTTTAGTTGATGCCATTTTTAGGAAAAAACAGCATACGCTTTCTTGCACAGCATATGTGTCTCACAAAACCCAAATGGTACCCAGATTTAGCAATTTTGTAGGTTCCCTCCAGTGGAAAAATACAATCCCTGGGACCTTTAGAATTCCCGGGATGTTGGTAAAAAGGATGCTAATTTGTTATGGATACTTTTTGTGGAAAAAGGTTCTGAGTATTTAAATATGAGCTATCCCTAACATACAAAAAAAAGGCTTTACAAAGGGTGCTGGGGAAAGCCCTAGGAGTTGAGAGGTTAAAAACACCAGAAATGGGCATGATTTGCAGTGAATGCCCACAACATAGCAAAATGAATGACCATACTGTAAGGACCACCTTTGTGTGAGGAGTGGCTGCCATCAAAAAAGTGATGAGCTTTGTATGGGCTTATGATACCAGAATATCATAACAAAAATATTGACTGGCAAAAATGTCTTATATTACCTATCATTTGTGAAAATATCACTCCATTGGAGTAAATAGAAAATCTACATCCAATGGACCAATATTTTAAACCATCTTAAGGACACAATGTTTCTGTCATATGATAGTGTTGGTAAAGATATTTTGACATCCATGCAAGGGGCCACTAGATGCCATGACTGGCCCAAGATCAAGTACAAGGGGTTAGATCACAATTGATGCAATTGGAATACTGCCAGCTTATGGGTCACTGAGCAAAATATACTTCTAAAGTTAAACAGAAGACATTCACAGAACAAAGAACAATTGCTTGCCACGTGACACTACATCGAACACTGTATGCCAAGGAGCTTTGTCGAACAAGGCTTAACATGAACCACTGTTCCTAAAGACTTGGAATCTTTCAAAATGGTTTTCATTACCACTGCCAACCTATTACTTACTCAGTAACAGTGCTCTTGTTCATGTTGGTGTACTACTTGTTTATTGGACTCTGGGTCTTGGATTTCGATTACTTTCCAACATTTACAACATAATATACCTTATTTTGAACTGTACTAGAAGTACTTTTGGATGACTACCGGTCTCTTTACGAGGCTGGTTCATACAGATCCACCGATAACGTCGTCCTATACTCTACTGCCTTAAGAAGGCCCTTGAATGGGCAAAACGAAACGCATTGGCTGCGTGTATAAGTTTTATAAAAAAGAACACATATAAAAAAGAAAGACATAAGGAAAGGACCTACTCGTCATATCGTGCTTTATGCTGTTTGTTCTGTGAATGTCTCCTATTTAACTTTATATGTATATTTTGCTCTGTTGCCTCTCATTTCAGGTCTAAATATATTTAATGTATTGTCAGTTGGTAGCTGGCCATTTGAAGTGGGCAACCTTTGTATTGATTAGTACTTTAGGTGGTGCGGCATCAGGGTCCTTAGCTGACAATGTTTGTTCAAAAAGCTTATGGAGCACCAATTATCTCTTTCCTGGTCACACACATAAATCCACACACACAAACACATACAGATACTCATGCTTCTACATTGACTACCATCCTTTCGCATTTGATCCTTTTTTTTTTACTAACCTTTCCTCTCCACTTGATCACTTTATGGCTCCAAGTTCTGCAGGGGTGTTTTATCATAATCCCCCAGCTTGGCTCAGTATACAAAGCTTTGCACAAAGCCCTTTGGTGTGATCAGACACTGAGACTGACAGCACTGGTCCTACGATATGGCCAGTCACCATATTACAGTTACATGGTGAGTGGATGTCCTGGCAATCTCTCCAATTGCGAGCATGGGGAAAATCCCATTGTTAACTGTGCTTCAGTGATGCCACATCCTCTATTTAAATACAGTCTTTGCAGGCAGTGGTAGTGAACATCACAAACAGGCCAAAGAATGCAAGTGCATTTTGAATGGAAGCTGAGGGGCAGGCACCTCGTCAGCCTCTCCCAATTCTACTACTACTTAGTGCTATGCAGCCAAAGTACACACCAGCATTTCAAGTTCAATCATGGAATCTGATACCATGGGTCTCATTTATTTAAGAGCCAAGTAACATATGATTTGGGTTAGCAATGGTTTATTTAAATTGAATGAGCCATCAAGCAAAAAAAGTAAAGAAAAAGGTGACTGATGGAATGCTTGAATTAATCTCAGACACTGGTAATTAATCAGGGCCACGTACCAGTCCATAATATTTTTGCTCACCATGCAAACTCAGATTAGACCCAGCCATATGCAAATCAACCAGGGGCCTGCTCAAATAGGAACATGCCAGCCTGAACTGCCAATCCAGGTTCTCTCCTCACTACAACGCACAACCCAATACATGTTTAATCATAATCAAGCCACTTCAGTCAAGTGTGGCTTGCTGCCAGTGGCACAGTGAGCATTTATGTTCAGTATGTTTAGCACTTTGTGGTAATGCACTCAACATATTTGCAAGTTTTACCACTTTCAGTTTCCCCAAATGAACTCCTAACACTCACTTGTACTTATCCTTAATTTGTTTCATAGATAACAACTACACATCCTTCTTTGCCACTTTATCGTACTCACAGCACCAATGTGAGGATGTCAAGACTTCCAAACTGCTCCATCTCGTCTGCCTTCCACTCCAAGCAGGCTAAAAGACACTCCTGATTAAAGGGATTTGGGAGGAATGGGGTTGGGAGAAAGCACACATCAGTGAGTAGTACCCTTACTTGGACTTGGTATGGATTTGTTTTATGTGTTCTAGTCCTGAAGAAAGTAAACAAATAACACTACTACATTTTCTCCTGAACTAAACTATATAACCAAAAGTATATACTATACCTTTTGGAGTCAACTAACACTCTCCAACCACATGTGGTTGTGAATGCAAAAGGTTTTTCCTCAAACATACAATGGAAATATTAGCCTTCCATGCTAGTCTTCTGAGTGTAAAGGTAGATGAATGTAAGCTGATCCTTCAGCTACCTTGAATAATGTCAGATGCAGTTCACAATATGTTTATAAAGCCAAATCAATTATATCATTGAAAGACTTTAGAAGGAATTAGAGATTGTCTCTCTAAGGCAAGAACATGACTTTAGTTCATTAAAGTCTATCACAAACAATGCCGCCTCAAAAGATGAAATCCAAGACAATACGAAATCTGATAGTGGTACTTCAACAAGAACATTCCACAGGATCGTAGCATGAATCAGTCTTTCAACTGAGTGACACAGGAGCAGACAACAATATGGTCATTGGATGGTGAGGTTCTTCCAAGCAAGTGCCCTGATGTACTAGAGTTCAAAGACAGCCACCTCACCCCAGTTAATGTTTGATCTCCTTTGACATGAGACCATCATTAAATGAGTGCCACCTTGGTTTGGAAAGACATCTCAGACACACTATTTTGGATTCCATTCTCTAAATGATGTAGATCATTAGTTTGATCTGAATTTAATATTAAAAATCATTATTTAAGATATTATTTTTGGAATAACTAAAATGTGAGAAACCAAAGGTGTATTTAATGTCCAAATCCATTTACCTCGTTTTGCCCCTGTGACGAATCCTCGGTCAGAAGGGATGCATGCTATGTTGCTGTTCCTTATACACTTCCAATTCAACAACAAGAGAGTGAGGGAAAAGGAGAATAGGAACCACTCTCAGTCCCCCATATAACAACTACAAATAAACAACAAAAGAGTGAAGCCTACAGTAAAGAGAAGCCAGCAAGAGGAGTCACTCTCGTTTTCTAAAAGAACCCTCACTCACCAATGTAGTTGGTGACATGCTTCATCATCGGGTTCCCACCAGGGGGGCCGAGTGCCTCCCTGGTGTGCTACAATGCCTGGCTACAGCGGAGCGGGTTTTTTTTGTGTTTGAGTGAGTGTGATAATTGTGGTGAAAAGGTTAAAAAATACCACGATTTTATCCAGAAGATAATTTATTAATGGAAAATCGGGTATAGTTAAAAACGATGTGATGGATGTATAAGCTGGGAAAATCTGGCCCGCTACATCCTGTGTAAAAGAGTGAATGTGGTCAACATGTTTCTGCCTCCAAAAAGCCCTTTTAACCACGGCGGTGTGCGCGTGCTAAGGCGCACCCTGACCTGTGGTTAGTGTAATTCATGCGATACAACTTACAGTTTTTTATGTATATCAAGCCCCCAGAATTTCTGAAAGCCAAAGAGAATCTGTAAAATAAAAATGACAGACAAACAGAAACAATCACATCATAGTAAATGTTCGTCATATTAATTCTGTCAGTGGGTGAGAACTACTCATGCTGCTTAATCGGTGCTCCTCGGGGTGCAACAGTAACCATAACTCTGAAGGCTACCGTGCTATGGAGTGAAAATTGTGCGTGAAGGTTTAGCACTAATAATTCACAAAGACTTAGTGATCCAGTACGTGTCGTATTACATAATGGATTCTACCAGTAATACATGAAGCAAAAACGTGCTCCAACTCATGCACGCCTAACCGGACATTGCCGGTAAGAAAATAGATAAAAGACTTCCGTGAACTTGACTATACCGATGAAACCACAGGTAAAAGAATACTAGTGGGTACGGACTTTTAAACAGACTGATAGTATGGAAAACCTTCTTACATTCAATGTAGGACAGCCTTACACCATGGGTCACAGGGGGGGGGCGGTGGCCTGTAGTCACACGCTGTGGGCATAAGGCAAAATAAAACAATACTGGTAAACAAACAGTCAAGGTAGTGAGTTAGGATGTTTACCCAAGATCGTAGGGAAAAACCGGGGAAGTTTACTCACTACTCCAAGGCAAGGCACCCTCTCGGTACCTGGATACTCCCGTCAGCTGGACCCCGTCGATCATGTCTAGTTCGATCGGTGCGCTTATGTAGTTTGTGGCGCGCCCGGGAGACTTGCGGGGTATGTCTCAATGACGTCAGGACGCCTAAACTAGGCCAATCAGAAGAGTAGATGGACTATAACCAATCAGAAATGTTTGGTAGACTAGAACGAGTACTTCCAGACTGTACGGCAAGACTACAACGTGTTTCGAAACTTTATTAATACCCCAGGTGATGCCGCACAATTAGAAACAGAGTGAGATATGGGACAATGTATGCTTGATAAATTAAGCAAGTGTGAAACGCCAAATTTCTTTAGTGGTGTCACCACAGAGCTACATAAAACTTTAGGAAGATCAGAAAAACAGACCCATCATGTTAGAGTCGTGTATACTAACGCGAAGATGTAAAAATACCCCACGTGTTCTGCCGAGAAATGTTTATTATTAATCAGTTATTAGGCAGAGAAGGCACTAAATATCTGAAACTGGGTAAAATAGTGTTAGCAAAAGGCTGATTACTGATATGTAATGCTGAATTTTTTTTTAATGCTGAAACATTTTTTGTTGTAAAAAGCAGGTAGGAAAATCCAACCAGGCAAAGAACAGATAAAAACAGATGAAAAAGCCCCTGGCAGTAGGTCAGATATACTTATCGTCGTAACACTGAGCCCCACGGAATATTATCGTTGAGTCCCTGTGTATGTGTCAAAAGGCGATAAACCCATCGTTGTTCTTTTTCAAACAGTGTTTTAGATAGATTTTGTCCTGAATGAACTTCCACCACTAATCACACTTCAGGATTAGCTGTAGTTTCCAAATATATTGCCAACTGAGCTTTATATGTCTATAGCACACTCCCTTCTTTTTCACTTTCCTCCCTCACCAGGTCCTTATACACATTCTCCTTATGTGTAACAGTCTTTCATCTTGACGTTAATTACATCTGGAATTTGTTCTTACCTTTAGATATATCTCTCACTGCTTGTTACCTCTGGACACCTTAATTGTGGTTAGAAGCAATTTAAAGTGAATAATTGTCCTTTCAAGCACATATATGTAAGTTCATATAACAAGTGCTGTATTCCCTATTTTATTGGAGGTCCCCAAGCTGCTCCATGAATACTGGAAAGGGTTGAATACTTGATATGGTAACTCCCAACTAGCCTAATAAGCATTAGCAGTGCTTATTGGTCTCACTTTGCCAATGCTGTGTGGGTGATACTATGTGCTTTTACATTGTCTTCTACACTTTTAACTTGATCGGTGACCATTATTGTTGGATTTGCTGATGCTAGCAGATTTTAAAATTATATCTTGAATTGGCAGAGCCAATAGTGGTTTCCATTATGGCCTGGGAAAGAGGTAGTGCGGGTTGCACAATAGTAAAAAACACAATTGGGCACAGAGACACAGAGACACAGGAAAGTGCAATGGGACAACATCCAGACCATCAGGAAATTCTCCAGCTACCAAAGAAGAAGAGTCCAATGCCTCTCATGAGAGGTGAAGTGGGATAATACCACAGGCCTTAGGCACACAACATACCGCACCCAATAAATCATTACCTAGTCAGTGCTTTTAGTTTTAAAAAGAAAAAACACTTCATTATCCACATTAAATATTAATTCACAAATATAAATAAGTTGGCAGGTAAGAATACGCGTGGTGACACCCTTTAACAATTTACTCTCCAACAAGCCCTGATCCCTTAAATCACAAACCACCCCACACAAGATAGCGTGACATTAATTAATAACTATAGCAATTAGTAGCTAGCTTTATACAATTCGAAATACTATGGGGCTGACTTATATTGTAGAGGTTGTTAATTACTCTGTCAGGACGACAGAGTCAAACACTTAATTACCCTGACGGAGTAACCAGACTCCAGATTTAGAGATGTCTGCTGCCCCATCTGACATATAAATTAAAATAACATAAGAAATAAAATCATTATTGTCTGGAATATGTGTAGAACATCTGCTTGAGCGAGAAATGAATGTTGATGGATGAGCAATAGGTGATAATAGTGGCACAGGGTGAACAGGCAAATTCTGTAGCTTTCCTCTCTCTTTTTTATGGCACTTTTCCTGGAACTACTTGTCAACATTAATGTTATTTTTGTTCTCCCCGGTAGCACTCAATAATGCAGGAAGGGGAACATGTAGTATTGATCGACACAAATATTGCCCCTTCACATGAGCTGCTGTAAAAAGAGCACACAGCAAAGATAAATTAGCTCACTTGCAGGCAAGATTCCCAAAGAGTAATCAATTAGCCTTTAGTAAACGACATGTTAAAAACCGATGGGCTGATTTAGAGTTTGGCAGAGAGGCTACTCTGTTGCAACAGAAGACATACTCCTCTGACATGCTGATGGGTAAGCCATCTGACTGTCTGCCCAATTTAGAGTGGGCCGTCTGATGACTTTTATTTGCTGTCCTTTATCGCGAGGTGAAAATTTGTCAGTCAGGGACAGTAACAATAAATAATTGACCCCACACCAAGGGAGAACCCTTCTGTGGTGTGGGGCAATAAAATTTACATTTTCCAAAGATGAATTGCCACTTTGGTGGTTTGCTTTTGAAAAATATGAAAGTTGAATGGCCGGCAGTCATTTTTGAAGTAGCCATCCATTACATTTTTCCAATATTGACAAGAACTGCCATCAAGGCGCTTCCTGCCAATGTATAATGATGTCTGCAGGGCCACTGGACAAGATGTTCATCAGGGCGATGGAGTAAAATCATCCATTGCCCTAATGGACATATGTTGTCCTCCAAATTCTAAATCAGGACCGAACACTGAGGCAAAATACTGCATGCTTATACTGGATTAGTCCAGCAAGGGAACTTAGGCAACCTAAGGAAAGAAGCTGAATCTCATCAATCAGATCCACAACCACTTTCTCGAGTGAAGTTGGCAAAGAGTGTAATGATGAGAGCATGGCCTAGTTATCTTCTGCTGCTGCAATAATATTGGTGACACATGGGTTCTTCACCAAATGTTTGTCAGTGTAACAAGACACCACTCTTGGTCCAAAGAAGAGTTTACAATAACTGAAGAATTAGGATTAAATTATGCATTCTAAGGCACAGTGGTACAAAACTAGCCCAGCATCTAGGCCTTTGGTGAGCTCCTCCCAACTGTCCTCACTGGACCACTCACATCCAAGCATACACACTCACAGACATCACTGTATTATTGTTGATCTTCTGCATATCTCACATCCAAGATACCACTGACAAATAAAGAAAGTAGAAGGTTTTTTAATATTTTGATTAACAGACAGAAATATGTTAGAAAGTATTTGTTGATGTTTCATGGGTAGCTTTTAAGGCTGAATCTGTATAATAAAGATGTTTTTCACTTGAATGATTATAACAAAATAGGAGAAGGAGGTGATGACATCTGAAATCCAAATACGTAGTCTCCAAGGTTCATCCTACGAGGCAGACACGAGTATACTATTTATGTGACGTCTGATGTTTTCATCACGGAATCCATAAATCAAAGGGCTCAAAAAAATTGGAAGTAAAATAAACAGGAAGTAATTTAAAAACCTGACATAGAAAATCTGGTTTCTCAATAGATTTTCAGAAATAGGGGCAGTGAATGAGGTCAAACTTAGCAGGAGCTGAAGAGCATGGAGCAGCACAGTCTTACTGGCCTTAGAAGAAGCTTTGTCCCCACTGATTTTCTTGGCCTCCAGCATAATTTTTAGGTAGGTGTATAGAATTATCAAAGCCACCACGGTAAAGGTAGTCGCATTAGCGGTAAACGTCAGCATCGCTTGTTGAGGTGTTACTATTAAGAACTCTCTACGACATAATACTCTTTGAAAGAAAAAGTTGCGCTTCTCAGATGCACTTAGGATCATAATGTCAATTAAAGATGGCATAAATCCAATGACAGAACTGACCACAATAGCCACCCAGTACCTTTCTAGCCGACAGATCATTGGGTGCCTCAGTGGGAAGCAAATGGCCACGTAGCGCTCTAGGGCCATCGCTGCCAGGCCATTCCGACTGCCATGGAAGGTAGATGCTGCTATAGTGACGACCACATAGCATCCACCTACTGGCATTGCATATAAAGCAAAGGTTAATAAAAACAGAAGCGCACATGTGACAAGGTTCAGGGTGTCACTGAGCATAGTGTAGATAAAGAGGATGTACCGGGTTTGTTCTCTCAGGTGAGCTGTAGTGAAGAAGGCGTGCAGCATTAGCACGATGAAGAAGAGGAAAATACCCAAAAACAGCATCAGAGCAATAGTTAGTGTGATCCACGTTTGTATGTTGCGGCCCATGATGGTGCTGGTGTTGCTTGTGGGTGCGTTCTCATATAGCAATGTGAAGTTCTCCATTTTTATGCCAATGTTTCTGCCTTTGAACATGTAGGCACTACTGATTTTACATGTTTTTATCTTACTGTGGAATGCAAACAAAGAGGCATTACATACAAGAAAGGCAAGTAAACAAATCTACTAAAGAAGACATTTCATTTCACACGTGCTTCATTTCTATGACATTTGCAGATACCTACATACATGTACATTGTTACATAATATCAGATGACCCTACCTGCCTCATGCAAATTCCTGAGGCAACAAAGTAATCATCAATAGTTGTAGGTTCTTGATGAGACAGTCATAATGCTCTGCTGTCTAAGAGGTTGAGAAGGGGAGATGATGAACAATTTTTTCACCTTTGGTAATGCTCTTTCTGGTTGATGTTCAGTCTGCAGCAGATTCATCCTTTAATAATATCCACAATTGGCATAGTGGATCCGGAGATTTTTGTGGCAGTGTTCCTCTATGCCACGAGGTGGCATAATGTGGCTCTGCATTGACTCCACACTGGCTTAGAAATGATGCAGTGGAGATGCATACAAGCCTCACCCCTAACGTTGATGTCAGTTTCATCAACTTTCTCCTTCAGTGCCCTTAGATACGGAGCGTTAAACATTTGGTTGAGACAGTGTGCTGGATTTCATTACAAGACCGGAGGCTACCATTATGCAATAACTTTTATTGCTGCCCACAACATGCAGCCCTTTAAAGAACATATTACATCATGAACTAAACATTCCATAGAACATAATATAATGTTGTGGTAACCAGGCATCGTCCTCTTTTATTCGCTGCTCGTGGACAGTTAAGTACTTGTTTATTTTGAATCTGTACTTTCTTATTACTTTTAATACAAGGTTTTTTCCTTTGCTATTTATATAAGAGGTGTAGTTTGCCTATTCAATCAAAGTTAAGGAAGATCTCATTACCATAAGTGTAGTGCCTTTTACTAAGAATGTATTAAGAATGTATACTGGTTGTTTTATTCCTTAAAAACAGAAAACAATATCTGAACCGACGTGGAAGGTAAGTAAATTACCCCTTCGTTTTGGCACCCTTCCAATTTATGGTTGGGGTTTACTTTGTAAATGACTGCTCAAACGCTCTATTTATTTCTAAAGAAAACGCTCTTAAGAGCTACCTGACCTGAACACGATTGTGGTCGCTTGGCGGAACAGAGCCAATGGCCTTTCCGTTATCGTAATCCGCTCTCTGCCGCTCATGTGAGGCTCAGTGTGCCCCGGCCTCGGCTGACTGTCTGCTCCTTCGACACAGCCGATGCCGGGTTGCTCGTTTCCTTCCTGATTGCCTGCCCCCACGACACTGTCGCGGGGCTCACTTTCCCCATTTTCGCTCAGGCGGGATCTCCCTTTGGGACCCACTGAGCAAAAAATAACAAATCAAGGAAGGCCGTTCTAGCTCGCGCTGTGCGTTGCCATGACTACGCACAGCGCAGAGCTCAACGGCAATACATTGCAGAACCGATTTAACAGGCTAATCCTTACCGGTTGACGCTGTAAGACGAATTTATTCCAGCAACTTGCCTCTAGTATAAAAAATATATTTTTTAACACTGGAAATATCCATTTTCTATTGAAAAGGCTACTTGGTAAGCACTGCCTTATATCTATTGGAATTAATACTCCTAAAAAAAGTTCTTGCTCTTAAGAATTAATTATCCCAAGATGTCAGAGAATGAAATACAGTTCAATGAAGTTATCCCCCTTACCGAGAATACACTATTGAATCTCTTTGAGAAACAGCTTAAGTCCTCATTGAAAGAGACAGTAGAGGCAGACTTTAGTAAAAGGAAGAGAGACCACATTGCTGAGGATGACTCAGCTGATATCTCCGAAGAGGAAAACCCTCTACCCAAAAGGGAGGTAAAGCTTTGAAGAAGACAAAGCATCTTGAACCGCATGGTAGCCTGCACGCTGCAAAAGACCAGGTATTACCCCTAGGTAGCCTGTGCGCTACAGATGATGTGGGTGCTCCTAGCGGCACAAAGAGAAAGAGCGACCATTTTGGCGCAATAAGTGCTGTTGTCCCTCGTGACACAAGAAGACCAGGTGACCTTCACGGCACAAAAGATTTAATTTCACCAACTGATGATGATGATGAAGATTTACTACAAATTAATATGGATGATGAGACATATGAATATATATTTGACCCCCTTGTGAAATTTGACGATGACCTCCTTGATGAGGATCTAGACCAACCCAGTAATTCCAGCTCCATTAAAGACCCAGCGGGTTTGGAGATGTTTAATCCCTCTAGCATCACTCACCCTTGGGGATCTGACTGGTGGCCTTTGGACCACGTAGCAAAATTTATCAAATTTTGGATAAGGAAACCCCTTGAGACGGACACACAAAACTTAATGAGGGCAGAAGGCCCTAGACCCTTTTTGGATAACAAATCAGGGATGACACCCAATTTAGAACCCGATTTAATGACCTTCCTGTTGAAAACCAGAAGAGATCCTAGAAAGGGACTGGAACGTTGCCTCAAGCAATGTCAAGACAAACTGCTGGACACTCTAGGACCCCTGGCTAGCATCCTAAATTTAGCAGAAGAAGCCTCTATTAAAGGCACTCCAGTGGATGTAGAACTCCTCCGAGGATGGAGCCAACGTGCCCTATGACTTCTCGGTAATGCCAATGCAGGGCTTACCTCAGAAAGGAGAAGGGCTATACTAATGCGAATGAACCCCAAATTGGGAGACCTGGCGAACAAAGATGTCCAAGGTGACACGAATGGCTTACTCTTTCGCTAACATTTTGTCAAAACGTTGGGGAAATACGTTTCCACCTTCTCTGCCTTTAGTAAGGCCCAGTCAAACATGAGACACATGTTTGGAGGTAGACTTTTGGAAGGGCTGACAGGATGGGACTGGCTGTCAGTCATGGACACTTCAGGTCTCCCTTCTACCAACAGAATCAACGAGGTTATGGAAGATACCTCCGTGGAAACAACTCCTTTTTTCTGCAAAGAGGCCGCAGCTCTCGTGCACGAGGCAGAGGTAGAGGCAGATTTCAAGGTCAAGGACAGCAAGGTAAGGATCCTCCCCTCTGGTTCTTTACACCCAAAGGTAGGGGAAGACTACACTTCTTCAACCATTGTTGGTCCTCATTAACAAACGACTCTTGGGTTCCAGATACTATAAAGGGATTCAAAATAGATTTTATCGCAACTCCTTACCAGTCTCGCCAACCGAGAGAACTTACCCTAGACCAGGAACAATCAACTCTGGTAGACACAGAAGTGACTCAAATGCTATCAAAGGGACCCATATGCAAGGTAACAAACTCTGGTCAGGGATTTGTGAGCACAATATTTGTAGTAAAGAAAAAAGAAAAAGGTTGGCGCCCTGTAATAAATTTGAGGGAACTAAATACTTTCCTTGTGTATAGACACTTTAAGATGGAAGGTATCCTAAGGGACATCCTACAAGAGAAAGACTGGCTCGTGAAGCTGGACCTCAAAGAAGCTTATTTTACAATCCCTATGGACAAAGAATCACAGAAATACCTAAGGTTTGTCTGGAAAGGAGTGACCTACCAATTTTGTTGTCTCCCCTTCGGCCTCTCCTCAGCTCCTTTGTGTTTCACCAAGGTTCTGAGACCAGTGGTTGCCTCCCTGAGAAGAGGAGTTCGGCTAGTAATCTATCTAGACGACATATTACTGATGTCTCAAAGTCAGGAAGAACTACTAATACAAATGAAATGGTCAGTGGACCTTTTAGAAAAATTAGGATTTATTATCAACATAGAGAAATCCGCTATGACCCCAACACAGGACCTAGAATTGCAAGGATTCCAGGTAAACACCATTTCGGCCCAGTTACAACTCCCCCTGAAGAAGTTGTCCAAAATAAAAATGGAAGTAACTTATGTATTATCCAAAAGTATAGTAAGCTTACAGGAACTAGCGAGACTAGTTGGTCTCTTATCCTCTTCTATTCAGGCAATTGCCCCAGGGCCACTCCACTACAGGGCCTTACAAAGACTGAAATCTTCAGGGCTAAAGAAGGGCCTTTGGTATTCAGACAGAGTTCCACTGTCATTGGAGGCTCGAGAGGACCTCCTATGGTGGCGGAACAATCTAGACAGCTGGAATGGGAAAGCGATCTTCGGGAACAACCTGGATCACACTCTGGAATCAGATGCAAGCAATCTAGGCTGGGGTGAAAAATTAGGGGAAATGGAAACAGGTGGGAAATGGTCCCAAGAGGAACTCCTACTCCACATAAATTGCTTAGAAATGCTGGCAAGCTTGAATGCTTTAATGAGCTTCAAGTCAGTACTAAAAAAGCAGCTTAGTTTTGATCAACATAGACAACTTTACAGCTGTCTCCTATATCAACCGCTTAGGAGGGGCAAGGTCAAGGATACTTGCAGATCTCGCCAAGAGAATTTGGTTCTTCTGTTGGAGTCAAAAGATTGTTCTAAAAGCAGAATTTATCCCTGGCCATTTAAACACAAGGGCAGATTAGAATTCAAGGTTTCTAAGAGATTCAAGCGATTGGAAGCTGAATCCAATAATCTTCAAGAAAATTCAGGACCAATGGGGCCCCTTCCAGGTGGACCTTTTTGCCAGCAGGTTAACATTTCAGTTGGAGACCAGATCCCCAAGCCGCTGCAGTGAACGCTCTGGTACAATCTTGGAACAAATGGAGATGCTACGCCTTCCCTCCCTTCGCACTGATTCAGAGGGTTCTGCTGAAAGTTTGAATGGAGCGTTGCTGCATAGTTCTAATTACGCCCTTTTGGAATACTCAAATATGGTTTCCAGGGGTGATGAAATTGGCAATGGAGGTCCCACACCTTATCCCAGGGAGTTTAGACCTTCTTCAGGGACAAGAAGGAGAGGTACACCCTCTTCTTCTAGAAAGAAAAATGAACCTTCTTACTTGGAGGATTTCAGGGGTTCAGGAAGATACTCTGGCCTTTCAGGAGAAGCTAAAAACCTACTGGATGAGTCATGGGCACCAGGAACAAGGAAAAGATACACTGGTGTATGGAGAAAATGGTGTAGTTGGTGCCTGGAACGGGATCTGGATCCCGTGGACTCTCCTATAGTAGATGTAGCCAATTACCTAGCAGATTTATTTAAATCAGGTTTATGCTATAGAACAGTTAACTGCTACAGATCAGGAATTTCAGCAGGCCACTCACTTTTAAATGATTATTCTATTGGTACCGACCCCTTAATATGTAGAGTAATGAAGGGACTTAGACGCCCTCCAAGGGCCAAATATGACTCACTATGGAATTTTAATCTTATCTTCGACCTTTTCACCTCTTGGCCTGATAATAGTTTTTTTGGAAAGATAAGTCATCGATCAAATTAGCAACATTACTTTCTCTAATATCCTTTAGAAGGGTGTCAGATGTTAAGGCACTAGAGACCTGTAACAGAGTCTATTCCCCAGATGGAGTACTTTTTGAGATATGGAAAAGGACCAAAACTATGTCTGAAAATATTTTTTATCCTTATTTTACTGATTACCCAAAACTATGCGTGGTGAGATGTATGAAAGTCTATGAACAAAGAATGATTGATGTTAGACCTAACGGCGAAAGTCAGTTACTAATATCCTTTGTAAAACCCTATAAGGCAGTATCTTCTGCTACAATTTTGAGATGGGTAAGACCAGCAATGTTTGAAGCAGGGATAGACTTATCCAAGTTTGGCGCGCACTCATCCCGTGGCGCAATGGCCAATAAAGTGTTCTGGGGTGGGGATCCCTTACTGATATTCTAAAAACAGCAGACTGGTCAAATGCTTCCACCTTTGTTAAATTTTACCCTAAATCTGTGGAACACAAGCAATGTAGCATTAAAAAGCTTTGAACTTGCATAATGGTAGCCTCCGGTCTTGTAATGAAATGACGATTCTCCAATTAACATACAGAGAGAATCTTGATTTCATTAAAGACAACGGAGGCTAACATTATCCCACCCACCACTCCCTGGTGGATTTTAAAGAAAATATGTATATACGTTGTTTTTTACAGATACGCAATTACAAAAAGTTATACATTTCACACTGTTTAATGGCTTTTTAATCCCTTAAGCAATTGATATTACCTGTTTTTCTTTCTTTCCAGACACTGCGTCACTGTGAGAACTTCTTACTTATCAAATGCAATTAACAAAGAAGTCAAATTAACAGATACTTTACCTTGTTGCAGCTCTAAGAGGACAATGCCTGGTTACCACGACATTATATTATGTTCTATGGACTGTTTAGTTTATGATGTAATATGTTCTTTAAAGGGCTGCATGTTGTGGGCAGCAATAAAAGTTATTGCATAATGTTAGCCTCCGTTGTCTTTAATGAAATCAAGATTCTCTCTGTATGTTAATTGGAGAATCGTCATTCTACCTTGAGGCTGTGCTATATATTAAAGCAGGCACTTCACCGAAAGGGGCGGAAGGACGGCAGTGAGAAATATGTTGTTAGAGAGAATATCTACTAGAAACAAGCATTTGCAATGCAATAGGTCTCGCATTTGCAAGAGTTTAAGCTATTGGCATTGTAAATGACAATGCCTTTTATTTATCTGTTTTGATAATTAACACATAAATAAAAGTCATTTACAATGCCAATAGCTCAAACTCTTGTAAAGGCGAGACCTATTTCATTTCAAAGAAGCGGTCGCAATTGTCCCGGGCTGTTTGGAAAGTAAAAGTGCACATTGCGCGCTGAATGTTGCAGAACAGCATGTCGTGCCTGCAGTAGGAGAAACTCATTAAAGAAAATAGCGCTTACAGACTACATAAGACATACCATGTAACAACAGAAGTGAAAGGGTAAGTCCTCATGGGAGGTTACAAATGAAGAAAAGGTCAGACGAAGGAGGGACAAACAAGCCTATTAACGAATCAGAAGCCAGCATTTATGAAGGAGATTGACACAAGCCAATGACAAATATTGGCGGATAGTGGGTGGGGCTTCAAGTCTATTCTCGAATACAGCATGCCACTGATTAAGCGCGGCTAATATAAATTCTTCCTTATGACACTTATCCCAAAAAACACCCACGCAACCTTGATCACTTGACACTTATGTCGGTGGGGCCCATAACACCGTATACATACATTCATTCAATTCTCTGGATCAAGCACCTAAGGAAAAATGAGTTGCTGGACAAGCGGGATACCTTATTAAAGTGACAGAATTATAACTTATACATTATATATATTAACTTCGCATCCTGTCGGTTCTAAACATCAAGGTACTCCGCTATTCGGTCGATGGACCAACTAGTAGAATTAGTTGATGGTGATTAAGACCAGCTCAATCACAATTAAAACCTTTAACATTTATAATCCACAATTTTATTTAAAGAACCACAGACTCATTTAGAGTTAGCATATAATTTTATCGAAATTCTTTAGGCAGAAGGTAAAGTTTATTTTAAGCAAATACATTTATTATATCAGTAAGCATTTAAGTAAAAGGTTAAGAAAAATGGGAAATACTCATTACCCTTGGCCATAGGGCGATGACAAGAATGGTTCATTAGGAAAGAAAGATGAACCACAGATCACAGGATGGACTCCCAAACTGACTGACTGTCCCGCTAACCTCTTCGGACGTAATCTCCTCCCGGGCAACTCCCGCAACGGTCTCGTTCCTTCCCCAGTCAAAGTTTGTTAGGCCAAAAATGACAGTCTCTCGCAGCATCAGGATAGAATAAATGAAGAAGTTTTTTCACGACGTAAGAGCAGACTCTCTTATACCCTATTTTCTGGCTCTCTACACTTAAAAGTTGCAATCTTTAGGGGCAAGAATCACGCTAATTGGTCAATTGGAGGGGTGGTGATGGTCACCTCATCGCCCTCCTTGTTCGAACCGGTTTGGGGACAATAAAGCACACAATAAGTCTCATGATCACGGTGTCCAAAAGTAGTCCAATTTGTTAATCCATTTTGTAACAATCTTTGATGGTCACATATTAGTTCATCCCCTGTCGCTCGATTTTCCCATCCGTTCCCAGGCATATATGATGAACTCTTGGCACAATCCTCGTTGCAGGTCAGATTGGCCTTGACATCTCTCACTCCGGGCACAGGCAGCACACACATGACTGGAGTGTCCATACTGTTCATGCGCGGGGGTCATTTTATTCAGCGCACACCATCTCGTCCTTCCCAGCGGCCATTTTCGAAGCATGGCCTAGCAGGCCCAAACGAAACTAATATGAGAACAAACACAACAGAAATTAAAACATGGAAAATAAGCCTTTCTGTTTACCATCCGCCGTTCTAAAGACCCATGTTAGGTATTACCTAGCAGAAGCAACATTTAAAGCCATTTTACTTACCACCTGCATTCATTGCCACGGTGCAATTTTACTACGCAACACAAATCATGCAATTTATTCTATTTACTACGCAAATCACAATACTCACGTTTAATTAGCTTCATATTTGTAAATAAATTAGATTTTGCAACATTTAGCAAGTTGCCCACATGTAATGTTTACAAAAAAGGTGCATTTGTTGATTAGTTCATGCGTTTCAAACAGTTAGTATCATTAATCGTTATGAGGTCATTAATTTTCAAGGGGTACAAAATTATTTCGTTTCCCCTGCTCCATCAATTCCCCACTTTGGTGATTTTTAACATCACCACTAAAACCTATCCCTACAAACTTTATCAGATAAATGTTTCTTGTCCACTTGCATTTGTTAATTTAGACAATCGTGTTCTTTTCATCCTGTCTTTTAGACCTTTTGTACATGTTCTCTTTAAACTCTTCCAATTCGATCTCTCCCATCTCCCGTTCTCTTTCTTTATTTTTCTCATTTTCTCTTTTTGCTTTATTTTGTCTTTTTCTTCTTTTAACACACACATGTGCTAATCTCAATATTGATATTATCACTATTACTAAGGTCACTGGAATTAGTATTTTCCCAATAAGAGAACTACCTATTTCGGTGAACCATTTCTTCATTGAGGAAAAACTCTTGCCAAGTCTCTCCCAAGCACCTTCAACCTCCAGTGGGGCAATTTCTGTATGCAAATCAGTAATGTTCTTTATATACTTCTGTATATTCTGACTTTTGTCTGGAATGTAAGTGCAACAGTGTTGTACCTTCAGCATTCCACAGACTCCATCCTCTTTTGCCAAAAGAATGTCAAGGGCAAGTCGATTTTGCATTACCATAGCTCTCATGGCAACCATTTCAGTATTTATCATCAAGAACCCTCCAGCAGTATTCGTTGATAAATGATCTACTACTGTAGACAATTTCCGAATTTTGTATGCATTCAAAGATATACCCACTGCTGGTATCAATGCTCCAAAAATGTCACCTATTATTTCTGAGAAGCTTTCCCTCCTCCTGTGGGTTAATGGTTTACCTATCTCGTGAATTCCTTTCGTTAGTCTTTCCACATGAAAAATCTTTGGAAAGACCAGACCTAGATAGCATGTTCCGTACCAATGGTCCGGCAACCTATAATAGACTCTATTTCCGCAAATATAATAGATCCCTGGAAATACTGTATCTTTTCCTCCTTTGAATCCCCATCCCCCTAAAATTTTGTATGTATCTCGGCACTCACTAGAACCCACGAAATAGTTATCATACATAGTGTTATCTCTACTAATACACAATTTTCCCTGTTGGGGCCAATCTAGAACCATAGCTGCATTTGTTTCGCCTTTGTCATAACTTCCCTCTTCAAACGCCGAAGGTGGGGTTTTTGTCTTTTCTCCTGCTGCCTTTCTTTGAAACTTAACCCTTCTGTCTTCTACCATGTCTAAGAAAACCTTTTCTTCCTTTCTAACCCACAAGTAAGAATATGTCTAAATGCATATTCTAATGTTAATTCTTTTGTTTCTAAGAAAAATTCTCCAAAAATCTTTGCAAACTTCACCTTATTTAGTTCAGGGATTACGGGAACTTTAGCAAAAACAGCATCTGTGTCAGTGTAGTAATACTCTAATTTACCTGTTTTGTAAAATAAGCTAGCTAAAACACTACAAGTTATTCCATACGTCAAAGGAAGGTGATGATACGTCACACCTTCTGTTACAGACGCAGGTAACTTCATACATACATAACAATCTCTCACATCCATTGTCTCCACATATTCGTACAAGAGTTTCGTGAAGACATTCTTGGAGAAATCAGTTATTGACTTGTCCCTATGAAAATCAGTACTATCTATTAGTCTTGCAGTGTTCTTTATGTTAGATTTCTTGTCACTATTCGTGTCATTCATGATTGCAGATGTATCTTCTACAACTAATCTTAGTGGAATTATTATTGCCAAAATGAACCAAATAAGCATTAGAAAGCCTGTACAATAGAAACACATCTTACACCATCTACTGAAAAACCCACATCTAGATCTTCTATTCTCAGTGTCTACCAAGTTGAAATATTATCTAATTATATGTACAGAAATGTGTTTCCACACCCCGAATGACTTAGGGGCCGATTCCGATCTCGGTCGGAGGCGCACCCAATACTATTCGGTCGGGAAAAAAGCCATGCGAAAGCCAGTTTCCCGACCGATCCGTACAGCACACCGAACGAGCAAGTACGATGCGCACAACAGCAAAAATTCCGGCCGAGCCGTACTCACCCAAACCAGGTCCTGTTCTCCGACCGAGGCGAATCCGGAAACGCCGAATCGAGTCGCACGGAAGGGAAAATGCAGCCCCGTCCGGCCGGACAAGTACGATGCGCTTTCCGTACGCGCCGAACCCGTCGCTACGCACGGCACGTCAAAGCATCCGGGAGAGGCGCACATAAGCTCCGAATCGCGCCACAACACGATCCACGGCTACGAGACGAACACAGCACAGACGAGGACGACGCGGGCGACGAGGACGAAGCGAAACGACGAGGACGAAGCCAAGCGACGAGGACGACGCGAAGCAACGAGAAGGACGAACGACACGAACCAACCATGAATCCCTTCGTCCCGATCATACCAATATTCTACATCTACTACCGGAACAGGCACGGACGCGTACGGCGCAGAAGGTAAGTCAGACACCAACCACAAAACACATACAACACGTACACGACACATCACACACATACACTGGGAATCTGAATATACTTGCAACAGCAGCACCATAGGGGCGGGATGCCCATCACCAATGCCACATATGCACACAGGGGCCTGAATGCGCGCCACCACCCCAACCCAGGGGGCAGGATGCCCACCACTACTACCACCCTTAGCCAGGGGGCAGGATGCCCACCACTACTACCACCCTCACCCAGGGGGGCAGGATGCCCACCACTACTACCACCCTCACCCAGGGGGGCAGGATGCCCACCACTACTACCACCCTTAGCCAGGGGGCAGGATGCCCACCACTACTACCACCCTCACCCAGGGGGGCAGGATGCCCACCACTACTACCACCCTTAGCCAGGGGGCAGGATGCCTACCACTACTACCACCCTTAGCCAGGGAAGCAGGATGCCTACCACTACTACCACCCTTAGCCAGGGGGCAGGATGCCCACCACTACTACCACCCTCACCCAGGGGGGCAGGATGCCCACCACTACTACCACCCTTAGCCAGGGGGCTGGATGCCTACCACTACTACCACCCTTAGCCAGGGGGCAGGATGCCCACCACTACTACCACCCTCACCCAGGGGGGCAGGATGCCCACCACTACTACCACCCTCACCCAGGGGGGCAGGATGCCCACCACTACTACCACCCTCACCCAGGGGGGCAGGATGCCCACCACTACTACCACCCTTAACCAGGGGGCAGGATGCCCACCACTACTACCACCCTCACCCAGGGGGGCAGGATGCCCACCACTACTACCACCCTTAGCCAGGGGGCTGGATGCCTACCACTACTACCACCCCCACTCATAGGATGGACAATGCATGACACAACAAGCACACCACAACCTAGGGAATGCAAGATTAAGACATCCCCCACCACCATGACAAGCGTGTGAGCAGGCTGTGTCAAATGCCTACAACACCGAACATGACATTGAACATACAATGTGACCCCCTAGCACATGTGCCACACATATATGTGTGTGGCACCCACAATGCAAGCAGCCCATGACCATTGTGGCAATGGGGCCTAAACCCCCATCATCACAGTGACCAAAAGGCAAGTGTGGGGTCCATAGCTGAAGCACATTTTGACCATTGTGGCAATGGGGTCTAAACCCCCATCATCACAGTGACCAAAAGGCAAGTGTGGGGTCCATAGCTGAAGCACATTTTGACCATTGTGGCAATGGGGTCCAAACCCCCATCATCACAGTGACCAAAAGGCAAGTGTGGGGTCCATAGCTGAAGCACATTTTGACCATTGTGGCAATGGGGTCCAAACCCCCATCATCACAGTGACCAAAAGGTAAGTGTGGGGTCCATAGCTGAAGCACATTTTGACCATTGTGGCAATGGGGTCCAAACCCCCATCATCACAGTGACCAAAAGGCAAGTGTGGGGTCCATAGCTGAAGCACATTTTGACCATTGTGGCAATGGGGTCTACACCCTCATCATCACAGTGACCAAAAGGTAATTGTTGACAAAGAAAGAGCTGCAACTGCCAAACTGCATGGATCATTCCTGGTCACAGAACCAAAAACTCATCTGTGGCAAAGTAGTGTATGTGTCCCATTGCAACACAAATTGGGGGAGCCAAATACTGCAGTGCAAATGAAACATTCCTTTGGCCATGTGCAGACAAACAACACCCATGGGGGCTGAGACCGTCAACAGTCATCAATGACACAATGACAGAAGTGACCATCAGAATGCAGAACCACATATTTGCACCAATGGGCACACAAATGCAGATACCCTGTGGAGACAGCAGATGTGAGGTGAACAGATACCATACCATGGCAGCAATGGGACACACAAACCATGATCACTGTGCTGACCGATGACCTAGGAGTCCCAGGGACAGCAGCGGAAACACACCAAACAACATACAGCCAATGGCACACCCAAGATATGCCAATGCAGTGGTGCAGATGCACAAACACAAACAGGCAGACCAACACTGTCATCATACACAGCAGGTGAGGGGTGGGGGTGCCAGTGTCCCCAGGCAACAACACAACACATGAGGAGAGCTGAATAACAATCATACAGATGTGCATACACTGCCACACTAAGGTAACTCATGGATCCAAATCCCCTATGTGGGCAAGCAGGCATTGACAGGTGAGAGGGAGCACAAAACACACATGTCACACAGGCACGTAGGAACAACAACTGACACAGCAAGTCACAGACACACCACAGCACCACCCCCAGGGCCCCCACAATGTGGTGACCCTGGGCTGAAGAAAAATACCACTGTGATGACAAAGCTAAATGTCGTTCACACTGTGAACCACAGTCAGGTGTCCTGAGCAACTAACTACCATCACACCTACACAAGCACAAATCAATCAGCATGGCCAGTAAGCCAAGGCCAACATGGAGGCAGGGGACTAGCCGGGCAACAACTCTCATCTGCACACACTCAAGACCACACCCCTCGACCTCCAACAATGTGCAGCAGTGAAGTACACATGCACTGGTGACATTGCACATGCACCCATGACTATTCCAGGGTGGTGGGTGGGAACCAAGGTGTAGAAACACATCACACATGGACACTCAACAAGACTCCTGAATGTCTGACACACTGCACACTACGCTGTACATGGACATGACGGCAATACCACACCGACCAATGGGATCCCAGCCACAGTCACACACCAATGAAGAAGCCAAGGTCACCCACAAAGAACACACATAGACAACAACCAACATTGCAGCCCGGACCCTAAGGAGTGCCAGCAGTCACACACACAACGTGTCACAATCACTGAAAGATAACACAAACTGGAAATCACATGACAGGGGCAAACAACAAGTGCCAAAGGGAAACCTGACTGTGACCCATCTGCGTCAGCACACAAACTCTGCCCTGACAGCAAACACACCTATGGGTGACACCCTGATGACCAGTAATGTGCCATGCACCCACATCACAGAGAACACAGGGAGAAGACTTTGGGGGAACATAGCTCAAGTCAGCAAGCATCACAAACAGGTACAACACTAGGGATCACAGCATGCGCAGATGAATGGAAGTGAACACACAGACATGACAATACAACACACACCTTGGGCGCAGGCAATGTCACACGTGTACACACTGCCATGAGGGGACTCCACTCCTGTGTGAGGAAAGCTGTGCCATATGTTGCCTCAGTAGGGCCCCATCATGTCAGCTGAGCACTTGGTCACACAATCAACAATTAGCACCAAATGAGGGCTCCCATCACATCAGCCTGGTCATGGATGTGCCAACGGAATCATCAGCACAGATCCAACACACTTGTATAGCAATGTTGCACTGACTACACGGATGAGTCCCTCCCCATTGATGCCCAAACCTGCATGTCCACTGGAGATGGCAACACGGTCAGGGAAGTAGACAAATGCAACGATGGCAGGCACAACAGATGTGCAGGGGTGGAAGCCACAGATATGAAATTGCCAATGTAAGTAGGAAACCCATTGCAAAATACTGAACACATGACACCCTCAGATGCTGCTATTGATGACATGGATACACCACATGATAGGACACATTCCCCCTGGACCACATGGGTTCCTGCACAGTAACACTTCATAATCATGAGACCAGATATCACCATCACTGCAGCAAGGGCATGGTTAGCTGCACCAACAACATGTACATCTGAAGCATGAGCACTAGAGAAAAGAAAGTTGCTTTATTCAGCATATGTGTTGAGGCCAAACGAAGTCCTGAAAAAGAGCAAAGGCCAATGGCCAGTCCATTGTCAAAGTTCAAACAGGGTGACACTGGCAGATGTCACCCTACGCATGCCTGCACAATACCAGGGACAATCCACTAGGAGGGGCAACCGGGGGGCAGGCCAGGCACCGCAGGGACAGGATCAGGGCTCACCAGGGGGAGTCAGGGAAGGGGTGGTGGGTGCTGGAGAGCCACTGACAACTGCAGTGGAGGTGTCTGACATGGTGTGTGCCGGCACAACTGGGGGCATGACACAGATGTCGTGGGTGCCGGCACAACTGCAGTGGACCCTGCAGATGGGGTGGACAGGTCCGCCACTGCAGTGCCCAAGTCAGACAGGGCGGTAGTGGACTCCACTGCAGTGCCTACCTCCAGGGGAGGAGAATGGGGAACAGGCAAGGTGGGTTGGACAGAGGGGGGGACACCCTCACCACATCAGTGGCACAGACAAGCGCAGCGGGGGGTGTGGTGCTGGGAGAGCAAGTGGCAGGGGAGAAGGCCGGAGCATCTTGGGGATGGTATATCTGTGGGTGGGGAACCTGGGGCAGGGTGTGGTGGGGGCACCTGTGCAGTGGGGGCCTGAGGGATGGAGGACGGAGACCTTGTGCCTGAGCTGCAGGGCGGTGGCGGGGTCTTGCTCTTAGCACTCCGGGGGGACTTGCGGGTGGGGGCCTCAGTCCGTCTGCGCCTGGGGGAGGGTGTCCGGGGGCGAGGGGCACTCTGCTCCGTGTGGGTGGGCTTCCTCTTCCCCCGGGATGCTGGAGCAGCTTCATCGGTGGGGAAGAGGCCGAGGTCACAGAGGAAGAGCTGCTGTGACTTTGGGGTTGCAGGTGAGGCAAGGGAGGGTGCTTTGGAGGGAGAGGGAACTGAGGACTGCGCAGTGCATGTGGATGCGTGTGTGTGTTCCAGGGCTCCATCCCCTGTGAGTCTGGCTTCAGTCCCCTGAATGTGCTTGCGTGTGCGTTTTGTCATTGGCGTGTGTGTCAGTGTGCTGGATGTGTGTGTGCTGGTGTGTGCCTGTGCCAGTGTGTGTGTGCCTGGGATGGGTAAGGTGCTGGGGAGTGTGGATGGAGCAGAGGCAGGAGGGGTGAGGGACCGTTTGAGGAGGGACACTGCTGCCGTCAGGGAGGAGTCCATGGACCTATTGCCCCTCTGTAGGTCAGACATGCCCGATGAGATGCCCTCCATGAACGACACCAGCTGAGTCAACAGCGTGGTGTGCGCATGGAGGACACTCAGCATGGCTGTCTGCCCTACATGGAGCTGGCGAAGGAGGTACACAGACTCCTCACTCAGGGCAGCAGGGGACACAGGGGCAGGGGGTGCGGTGCCTGGCCCAAAGGAGACACGCTCCCGGACATGGGAGCCTCCACGGACCTGGGGAATGGGAGCCGATGGGAGGGCGGTGGTGGTGCTGGTGGTGGCGGGGACAGCAACACTAGCTGGGGTGTGGTGGCTGCTGACACCCGCCTCCACAAGGGAGTCATCCTCCGAGTTGCTCTGGTCCTCAGCTGAGGTGGATGGTGCTGAGGACTCCTCGGTGTGGCTCCCCTCGCCCTCCGTGCCACTGGGTCCCTCCGACCACTCCTCGGCTGCTGACCCAGTCTGGCTCTCCGGCTCCTCCTGGTCCGTGGAGCTGTCCCCTTCCGTGGCCGTGGATGTATCTGCAAACAATGGGGAAACAGACAGACATCAGTCACCTGCACATAACGCACACACCACTGTGAGCACAGCACATCACAGAGCAAGCCCTGGCATCATTAGTTGTACATTGCTAAAAGTGCACTAATTGAACAGGAGAAGTCAATTGTCAGTCTGATGCCAAGCATGGCACTCACATCCCACATGGCCTTGCACCCATCTGTCTGGTGTCTGTTGGATTGCAACACCCCAGTGTTGACACATGCACCAAGTACACAGTAGTTGGACAGTGCAGAGGACACGGTGTGGACACATCACAGCTCTTGCCACTGAGTCAGTACAGGTTTACGGATGTAAGGGATGCCCAGAGTCAAATAGGAAATGCATGTGATGCATACCAGCGACAGACACCATGATGCACCCATGTCCTGATAGCCAGCGCCACTATGGTGTGCATGTAGCACATGTCACTCCCCTGCAGGATCACCAATCAGTAGACACATGCCATGGCGGAGGCATGACTGCAAAGTCATACATCACTGTCTCAGTGATGTATGACTTTGCAGCCAGACAACAACACTCTGCACTGTGTCACAATAGTAGGTCATGGGGAATGCAAGTCCTGGAGCTGCACAAGTGCACATGTACATCCCCCCACAACACATCCTCTTAACCCTCATCTGTCCAGGTCATACCTATTGGACATATGGGAGACCTGTGACACTACCCTCTGAACCTGAGCCCCTCACACTCTGCTGTGCATGGGGAACAGCTGCCTGAACTTCACATTTACATGCCCCAGTCTGCATGGGCAGCTGATCAGACACCTATGTGTCACACAAGTATCGTCTCCTATGGTCACATCTCCAGTGGCATGCTGAGCCCCTACCAAGAAACTCCACAGCAGTCCTGGCGACTAATCCACAGCACACTGACACAGAGGCAGACACCTGAGGGGTCAAATCACTGTGCACAATGTGTCCTCTGATACACGGGAGTGGGAGTACAGAGTGTATTGTATGGCCTGGAGTAGGCATGACTGTCCAGCCCCACATGAATGAGGGATGAGCCCTGGACTGTAGGCAGCTGGCTAAGTATGTGTGACACACGTCATATACATACTCCTGGGGCCCAAACATTGTTCCCACCCGCAGCATGGGTGTGTGCCAGGTACCCCAGCCACATGTGGTGGATCAGCTCAGCAATTGGACCACAGATCAAAGTAACACGCTGAATACATGTCAGAATACAGGCATCGTGTAAGCAATGGACCCACCCATGATGCCCACCACAGAGTCAGGGAAACAGATGCTGTCTCCCACCTTGAGTCAAGCAAACTGCAAGGACACAGTCCTAAGTGACAGAATTCCCTGCATGTAAGGGCCACACCTGGGTATCAGATGAGGAGTGGGCAGTGCACAATAGAGGGACATGGCTCCTGGACAACATGACTGCTGTACTGTGGCAGTTCAACCTGGCCCGAGGAGGGCACATAGCATGTTAGACAGAGTACACAGTGCAGTCTTTGACTCACCCCCTCCTTGCTGCTCTCTGGCCTTCAGCTGCCCATCCAGGTCTGGAAAGACCACCGCCAGGATCCTGAGCATGTGGGGGTCAGGGTCCGTGTTCCGCCCCTCCTGCGAGGAGGCGACAGCTTCAGCTGGACCCGTGCAATCCTCCGGGTCCAGCCCCGAAGGTCCTGCCACCTCTTTTGGCAGTTGCGGATCCGGCGCTTGTAGACCCCCACGGACCGGACAGCCCGGACGATGTCCTTCCAGATCTCATGCTTCCGATGGGCAGAAGCCTGTCAGGATGACAAAGTGATAAGGCCATTACTACACATGCAACATATCCGTGCATGACACAGTTGCATATACATGTCGCAATCACAGGGGCACATGGTGTACCCAGGCAGTGCACGGCTGCCCATGGACAGTTTTCCAGAAGTCACTACATGGTATCATTGCATGGGGAGTAAAACCCTGTTCAGAAGCACTGTCACTGCACCATACCTGTCCAGTGCAAGTCACTACACACTATGGGGGGTGACAACTACTCAGTGAGCCTGCTAGCCAGTGGTGTGCTGACTCTCAGCCTTGCTAGTCAGACAAAATGCACATTCAGAAAGGCAGTGCACAGAACACTCACCTGCTCCCCTGGTGTCCCATACAGCTTGCTGTACTGTGGAAGTAGGCTGTCCAGCAGGGCCTGGTTCTCTTCAAGGCTGAAGGCTGGGGCTCTCTCCACAGTACGTGCCATTGCAGGGTCCAGAGGGGCAGAGACAGCAGCAGTGCAGTGGCAGATGTCGTCCTGGAGCATGTAGTGCAGGGAAGTGGGCTCTCAGGGGAACATGCAGCAATATATATGTGCTGGAGAGGCAGATACTGTCCCTTGTGTCCAAAGTGATAGGTCCAAGTCGTTTGCATCTTCTGAATCTGGCCAATCCATGGAATAGCAGCACCAAAACACGCCCACAGCATCCTTCAAAATTTCAACTTCATGACATACATGATTTTGCAACATTGTTGTGGGTGACCAACTGATTTTCCAGCAACCGACTCGTTCGAATATTCGAAAACGCGTCCGTTGCCAGGCAAGCCCATTGTCAATGGGTGCGCACCGATCGGTCCATTGCTGTTCAACGCGCACAGGGGTACAACGCGTACCCGCACACATTGAAAGCAATGGGCCGGCCGGAGGCACCGATCGGTCCATTGCAGTACAACGCGCACAGGGGTACAACGCGTACCCGCACACATTGAAAGCAATGGGCCGGCCGGAGGCACCGATCGGTCCATTGCTGTTCAACGCGCACAGGGGTACAACGCGTACCCGCACACATTGAATGCAATGGGCCGGCCGGAGGCACCGATCGGTCCATTGCAGTACAACGCGCACAGGGGTACAACGCGTGCCGCACACATTGAAAGCAATGGGCCGGCCGGAGGCACCGATCGGTCCATTGCTGTTCAACGCGCACAGGGGTACAACGCGTGCCCGCACATTGAATGCAATGGGCCGGCCGGAGGCACCGATCGGTCCATTGCAGTACAACGCGCACAGGGGTACAACGCGTACCCGCACACATTGAAAGCAATGGGCCGGCCGGAGGCACCGATCGGTCCATTGCAGTACAACGCGCACAGGGGTACAACGCGTGCCCGCACACATTGAAAGCAATGGGCCGGCCGGAGGCACCGATCGGTCCATTGCAGTACAGCGCGCACAGAGGTACAACGCGTACCCGCACACTTGAAAGCAATGGGCCGGCCGGAGGCACCGATCGGTCCATTGCTGTTCAACGCGCACAGGGGTACAACGCGTACCCGCACACATTGAATGCAATGGGCCGGCCGGAGGCACCGATCGGTCCATTGCAGTACAACGCGCACAGAGGTACAACGCGTACCCGCACACATTGAAAGCAATGGGCCGGCCGGAGGCACCGGTCGGTCCATTGCTGTTCAACGCGCACAGGGTACAACGCGTGCCCGCACACATTGAATGCAATGGGCCGGCCGGAGGCACCGATCGGTCCATTGCAGTACAACGCGCACAGGGGTACAACGCGTACCCGCACACATTGAAAGCAATGGGCCGGCCGGAGGCACCGATCGGTCCATTGCAGTACAACGCACAGGGTACAACGCGTACCCGCACACATTGAAAGCAATGGGCCGGCCGGAGGCACCGATCGGTCCATTGCTGTTCAACGCGCACAGGGTACAACGCGTACCCGCACACATTGAAAGCAATGGGCCGGCCGGAGGCACCGGTCGGTCCATTGCTGTTCAACGCGCACAGGGGTACAACGCGTACCCGCACACATTGAAAGCAATGGGCCGGCCGGAGGCACCGATCGGTCCATTGCAGTACAACGCGCACAGGGGTACAACGCGTACCCGCACACATTGAAAGCAATGGGCCGGCCGGAGGCACCGATCGGTCCATTGCAGTACAACGCGCACAGGGGTACAACGCGTACCCGCACACATTGAATGCAATGGGCCGGCCGGAGGCACCGATCGGTCCATTGCTGTTCAACGCATCACTGTACATGTGACTGGCATATGTCAGCATGCCTGTCTCAGATGGACATATGCCAGCCACAGATAGCTCCCAGGGAGTGAGGGGCACACCTACATCACGACAGCCTGTCCAAACCTTATCATAAGGCATGTAAGGCTGCATTTCCTATTGTGTGTATGTTGGTGTACATGTTGTCCTGTGGGTGTCACCTGTGGGCAGCCACCCCCAGGCTGTGCACGTGTTCATGGGGACAGGATCCTGGGTGTTACGTGTACGTGACCACTGTGATGTGCAACTGTTCATATCTGTGCATGTGCCATGGTCACATTTCACAGTGGTGTTTGTGTATGTCATGTCACATACCCCGTGAGTCCCATGTGGGACGGTATGTTTGAGCCAGGGTGTCCCAGTGGCACAATAGTGATGGCCCTCCACAGTCTTTGTGCATGTAGTGTTTACAATGTCTCTGATTTCATGTGCACAATGGGAGACAGTCTCCACATCCACGTTGTGTGTGCATGGACTCTGATGTTGTGCGTGTGTGTCACAGACGTCCATGGCTCTCCTGCCATGGCAAGTGTAGCCACTACCTGTGGGGGTCATGTTTGTTTTGTTGTGGTGTACACATGATACTCCAGGTGATGCCAGTGTCCATGTGGCATTACAGGGTCCCTGGGAATGTGCCTGTCGTTGAGCTGTGGTGCCTGGGGCACATCTGTCCTCACATGTCACTGGGGGGTGACTGTGACACAGCATCATGATATCCAATGGGCCAACCTGGGACAAATTGATGCCACCTGTAGGACCGTGTTGACAGATGTTGGCCATGTATGTACCATAAATGTCGTTCCGGTACTGCACACTTCATGTAGTTGTGCCTCATGATGATGTATGTTGGGATCTTGAGTGTGTTCAATGCCGCATATGTGGGGTGACTGACGATCTTGCTTACTTCTCCTCTGCACTGCAGGGCTCCTGCTGTCCATCGGCCATTCCCAGACCTGGCAACGATGGTGGAACGGGACAGCATCCGACGGTACCGCTTCACCAGGCAGCTGATTGAGGATTTGGCAGTGCAGTTGTCCCCACATTTGCAGCCTGGCCGGCCGTATCCTACAGCGCTGACCCCCAAGGTGAAGGTGATGGCAGCCCTACACTTCTTTGCCACCGGTACCTTCCAACATACTGTGGCGTCTGCTGGTGGGATGTCACAGACCATGTTCAGCCGTGTGCTCCGCGATGTTTTGGCGGCAATGTTGCTCTTCCTGAACCGGTACATCTATTTCCCTAGACTGCGACGACTCACTGACGTGAAGAGTGACTTTTATGCCCTGGGGAGGATGCCGCATGTCATTGGCTCCATTGATGGGACACATGTGGCTTTGGTACCACCACAGGCCCAGGAGCAGGCCTACAGGAACCGCAAGCACTACCACTCGGTCAATGCACTGGTGGTGTGTCTTGCAGACATGACCATCACACACGTGTGTGCCCGTTTCCCTGGTTCAGCACACGATGCCTTTGTGATGAGGAGTAGTCGCATCCCCAGGTTGATGGCACAGATGCAGAACCAGCGTGCCTGGCTTGTCGGTGTGTACTGACTTTGTGCCATTGTGTGTGATCTGATCTGTAGTATTCCGCCCACTTTTCCAAGTCAGCTGATGTGCACTTGTCTGTCCGTAGGTGACTCGGGATACCCCAACATGCCGTGGTTGCTGACACCCCTCAGGAACCCTGTGACACCTGCCCAGATGCGCTACAATGAGGCACATGGTCGGACCAGGAGAGTGATTGAGCGGACCTTTGGTCTCCTGAAGAGCCGCTTCCGCTGCCTGGACAAGACCGGAGGGTCCCTCCCATATGCCCCTGCGAAAGTGTGCAAGATTATCATCGTCTGCTGCATGCTCCACAACCTGGCAGTGCGGAAGGAGTTGCCTCTCATCCAGGATGACGATGACCAACATCCGCCACCTGTGGAGGATCCTGGCCTGGACCACGATGCCAGTGACGATGATGATGATGATGGTGATGGTGATGTCCGCACACAGCTCATCACCAACTTCTTTAGCTGAATGTGAGTATCCTGAGGTGTCATGTGAATGATGTGAGTTGGCATGATGTGTGGGTGGTGCTCTGGTGCTGTTGGAGTGTGTCCATGGGCTACTTGACAGGATGTGTGTTGCGATGTGTGGTGACAGGTGGGCTGTACTCCCCAACAGTGTTGACATGCTAACTTGGTTCTGGGTGGGTATCTTGTAACATGTATTGTGCATGAGTTTTGCTGTTCTGTCCTGTACTGCATTGCTTTTGACTGTGTGTCATTTCTGTCCTTCACAGGGTACTTTCAGATTCGTTTGGTCAACTGTGTCCACCGACGACGTGATTGCACATCCAGGCTGGTAGCTGTTGTGTCCCTACAGGTGATGTGCGCCACACTCATGGACTTCCTTCTGTCTACAGTTGTTGACTGTGTGCCCGCTACCAGGTGGGGTTACCTTGCATCTGTAGTGGTTACGGCATGTTGCTACTGTGTAATAAACCTGTGCTTCACTTAGTGATGTGCGTTGTCTGTGGTCACACATTTGACTGCCATTTGCTTACTGCACCTGTGGGCTACTTGACTACAACTGGGAATGGGTGTGGTGTCTGTGCATTGCACCGTCTTCCCTGGCAACATCAGTGTAGGCAATGAGTCAGATGGCCTAGGTGTGTATGTGTTGTGTAGCCCTGGTGGTGTGTCTCCCTCATATGTGTCACGTTGCCTGTACTCACATGCCTGTGTTGTCCTTGCTGTTGCAGTTCGCATACACAGTGTAATTTTGCTGTTCATCAACCCCATAACAACACCCACGTTGGAATCACGACAGAGGCAAGTATGGTGTATTATTGTGTTTATTGTGATACATCTGTGATAATAGTGCATAGGATGGATTGTGCTGTACATGAATCTTGCAATCCCAAGTTCCTAGATGAATAGAAAGTCCAGGTAGACAGGATCCCCAGTATCGGGGCCACAGTTGTCTGACACATTGTTCCAACTTGTACTCCCCATGCAATGTGTGGGAGTAGTGTTGCCATCAACAGGGTGAACAGTCTGTGCACAAAGGCGAAAATCCAGAACAGGTTCAGGCTTCCTGGGAGTTGCGCTTGGCCATCAGCCTCTCACTTTCCCCTCCTCGGACGACCCCTCTTCTTGGGGGGGGCCCTCAAGTGCAGGCTGCTGCGGTGCAGGGGACTCTCCGCCAGAGTCCTCCTCCCTCCCTGTGGCAGTTGCAGTTTGTTCGGTGCCAGATGTTGTTGGCACACAGGGAGGTGTGGACTGGTTGCTGTTCATCTGGCGGAGGCATTGTAAAATGTCCCTGTGCACCGCCGTCATCTCATGTAGTACATCCCACTTGGACTCCACGCGGGTCATGTGGGAGTCCACACGTGACATGTGGGAGTCCACACGTGACATGTGTGACTCCACGTGGGACATGTGGGAGTCCAAGCGGGCATGATGGGCAGCCTGCTGCTGTTTGATGTCTCTGAGGAGCCCCACTACCTGGCTGAGCTCTCCGGTGCTGGACTGGTACGCATCAGCTATGCGTACCAGTTGTGGGTCTTCATGCACACCAGCAACGTCTGCAAGCAGCGACCTCTGTCTCCCACCCCTCCCACCACCCCTGCTGACATGTGCAGTGTGTGCAGTTGCACGCACAGATAACCCTGGTCCACCTTGGGGGTTGGTGGTGGTGGTGGTGTCCATGGCCCCAGGTTGGTCCAGGGTCACTGCGCTGGTGTTGTTCCTTATTCTGTCCATGTCGGCAGGGATGGTATTCGTGGTGACAGTCGTTGGAGGGGTGGGTGCAGGGGGTGCAGCTGGTGGACCTGCTGGTGCTGCAGCTGGTGGTCCTGCTGGTGCAGCATGTTGACTTGCACCGGATGTGCCAGGTTGTTCTTCATCGTCCGAGGAGGACAGAGGCTGTACGACGCCAGTGAGCTCGGCATCCTCTTGAGCCTGGGACTGGGACTCCTCAGCGTCTGCTGCTGTGTCCCTATCATCACCTGTTTTTGGGAGACACAAACAATGTATGTCATGTTTCTGCAGGCATCAGTGGTTGACACACCTGACAGTTGTGACTGTGCCTCGGGGTGCGGGCCTGTACATTGTATTGTCCTAAGTCGTCACAGTCAGGGGTTGATATTGGTGTGGCACATTGTCCTGCATTATTTGGGCATTTCTATGTATTCTCTGGGGTGTGAACATGGTCTGCATTGATTGTGTTTGGTTGACAGCCAGACCTCCTTCCCACCCACCCAGCCAGCCAGATATCCCACCATGGAACGTGCTTGCATTGCAGGGAGTGTAAGTTGTCTCTCAGGATGTCAGTCAGTGGTGTCCTGCTGTTTGTTGGTGCACAGTTGGCAGCAGGGCCTTGTGCTCCCCACAGCAGTAGCCAGTGTCAGCCATCTTGTGAGTCCTTCTCCACTCCCTGTGATGTGAGCATGGTTCAGGGTGGTGTTGATGGGCCAGTTGTGAGGCTGAGCAATGTCTGTGACTACGACTCCCATCATGCTATTGCCTCCACCCCCTTCCCAGCATGCCCATGCTTCCTTCCTTTTGACTCTGCTTCCCTGTGGGGTGGGCTGGCTGTGCTGACAGGATGGCTGGGAGTGTTGTCCTGGCAGTTGTTTGGCTAAGAGTCCCAAGAGTGTCCCTGTGCTTCACACAACATAACCCAGGGTGGTGGTGCTTTGTGGGATCTTGTGTTAGGATGGAGGGCATTGCATTCTACCAGGTGGGTACTGTGGAGTTTGTGTTGGGGGGGGGGGTGAGGGGAGGTGCTGGTGACTATGGTCAGTGCTGCAAGTCCCCCTTCCACCCACCCAGCCAGCCAGATATCCCACCATGGAACGTGCTTGCATTGCAGGGAGTGTAAGTTGTCTCTCAGGATGTCAGTCAGTGGTGTCCTGCTGTTTGTTGGTGCACAGTTGGCAGCAGGGCCTTGTGCTCCCCACAGCAGTAGCCAGTGTCAGCCATCTTGTGAGTCCTTCTCCACTCCCTGTGATGTGAGCATGGTTCAGGGTGGTGTTGATGGGCCAGTTGTGAGGCTGAGCAATGTCTGACTACGACTCCCATCATGCTATTGCCTCCACCCCCTTCCCAGCATGCCCATGCTTCCTTCCTTTTGACTCTGCTTCCCTGTGGGGTGGGCTGGCTGTGCTGACAGGATGGCTGGGAGTGTTGTCCTGGCAGTTGTTTGGCTAAGAGTCCCAAGAGTGTCCCTGTGCTTCACACAACATAACCCAGGGTGGTGGTGCTTTGTGGGATCTTGTGTTAGGATGGAGGGCATTGCATTCTACCAGGTGGGTACTGTGGAGTTTGTGTTGGGGGGGGTGAGGGGAGGTGCTGGTGACTATGGTCAGTGCTGCAAGTCCCCCTTCCCACCCACCCAGCCAGCCAGATATCCCACCATGGAACGTGCTTGCATTGCAGGGAGTGTAAGTTGTCTCTCAGGATGTCAGTCAGTGGTGTCCTGCTGTTTGTTGGTGCACAGTTGGCAGCAGGGCCTTGTGCTCCCCACAGCAGTAGCCAGTGTCAGCCATCTTGTGAGTCCTTCTCCACTCCCTGTGATGTGAGCATGGTTCAGGGTGGTGTTGATGGGCCAGTTGTGAGGCTGAGCAATGTCTGACTACGACTCCCATCATGCTATTGCCTCCACCCCCTTCCCAGCATGCCCATGCTTCCTTCCTTTTGACTCTGCTTCCCTGTGGGGTGGGCTGGCTGTGCTGACAGGATGGCTGGGAGTGTTGTCCTGGCAGTTGTTTGGCTAAGAGTCCCAAGAGTGTCCCTGTGCTTCACACAACATAACCCAGGGTGGTAGTGCTCTGTGGGATCTTGTGTTAGGATGTGAGGGCATTGCATTCTACCAGGTGGGTACTGTGGAGTTTGTGTTGGGGGGTGTGAGGGGAGGTGCTGGTGACTATGGTCAGTGCTGCAAGTCCTCCTTCCCACCCAGCCAGCCAGATATCCCACCATGGAACGTGCTTGCATTGCAGGGAGTGTAAGTTGTCTCTCAGGATGTCAGTCAGTGGTGTCCTGCTGTTTGTTGGTGCACAGTTGCCAGCAGGGCCTTGTGCTCCTCACAGCAGTAGCCAGTGTCAGCCATCTTGTGAGTCCTTCTCCACTCCCTGTGATGTGCGCATGGTTCATGGTGGTGTTGATGGGACAGTTGTGGGGTGAGCAATATGTGTGACTGCGACTCCCATGATGCTATTGGCTACACTGACTTGGCCAGCATACACTGAATTCCTTCCTTTGAGTGGTCTTCACTGTGTGTTGGTGTTGTTGTGGTGGCTACATGTGTGGATGTGTTTGTTAGTTCTATTTGTGCCACTGCCTAGCTGTAGTTGTGGTTGTGTTTGTACATGTGTTGGCACAGTTGGATGTGACTTTTGAGATGGCATGTGTTGTGTTTATCTGACTGACATACACATTTTGGGATGATTCTGTTCTGGTTGCTGTGTAATTGCTATGAGTGCATGGTTTGACTCTCCCCTTGACAGTGATGTGTGTGTGTATTGTGGCAGTATATTGTGTACATTTGTTGTGTACTCACCAGGCTCTGGGATGTCCTCTAGTCCATATACGCTCACTGGCGGTAGGATGGCCCGCACCTTCTCCTCCCAGGGCCTGAGGTATATTGGCTTGGCAGGAGGGCCACTGCCGGTGTGTTGGCTGCTGATGTAGTCCTTGCTTCAGCAGCTTCCGTACCCTCCTGCGCACGTCATACCACCTGTTCTGGATGTCGGTCTTTGTGCGCAGACATGGTGATTGGGCGTTCACCCTGTTGATGATCCTCTCCCACATCTTGGTTTTCTGCGACATGGGGGTCTGTTGGACCAGTGTGCCAAACAGCTGTGGCTCTACCCTGAGGATCTCGTCTACCAGGACTTCCAATTCACAATCTAGGAACTTGTGATTCTTCTTGGGGGGCATGGTGATGGGTGGTGATGGTGGGTGATGTGTGTGTTGGTGTGCAGGTGAGGGTGTGTGGGTGTGTGTTGTGCTGGGTGTATGTGAGGTAGGTATTTGTTGGTGTGCTGATGGTGTGTGGCTTGTGTGAGGGATGAGCTGTGGGTGTGTGGTTGCTGTCTGTTGAGTGCTGGCAGTAGAATGGCATTTGCAAAGGCTCATGGTAGTGATTTGTGTCCTTTATATAGGTGGAGTTGTGGGTGTGTCTTTGTTCTCTGTCCCCACCCCCCCAGTATTTATTGGCTTGGTAATTGCTTGTTTGGCCTTTTTTTGTGTTGATTTTTCCTTTGTACTGTTTGTGCATGTTGGAAACGATCTTGTGACCGAGTCGGACCCTGCATTTGTCTCGTACGGTCTTCTCCGTTTCGTTCACGCTGTGTTTGTGCAGTTTTCTATGCTGCGTACGCGTCGGTCGCGGTGTATTGTGTTGCTTCGGCTCGCAGTTTTGTATGCGTGTCGGTCGTATGGCTTGTCCTCCGTCCGACTCGGTCGTGGTTTTCGCGCCTTGCATCGTACTTTGCGGGTTGGAGTTGGCGGGTACGATTCGGTCGGATTTGTTCCGGGTGCGTGTCGGTCGGTTCGAATTCGCGTGTTTTTCCGGCCGGATTGCTGTTTTCCGAGCGGCTCGGTCGGTCGGCTTGGTTTCCGTGACGTGTCGGTCGGATTTTGCGCGGCTTGCATCGTACTTGGCGTGTCGGGCGCCACTGGTACGTGTCTGTCGGAAAAAAATCCGGCTCCGAGTCGGTCGGTGCTTTTTCCGGCTTGAATCGGAATCGACCCCATAGTGTTGATATCAGTCACGTGAATTAAAAGATAAATATCCAAATGAAATACGTCTTATCTATTTTGAAACTGTATTAAGTGGATTACATAGTCACATTGGATGGGAAATCTAGACGCAGGTCTCACAAAGATGGCTATTCTAACTCCTAGTTAACCGTGTGTTACCAAATTAGTGCATAGTAATAATTAGAGAGCATTGCAGAAAATAAATTGAATGGCATCCCAGGTAAAAATTATGCAACAGGGTATAGCGAGATTAAGTTGAATTCAGATAGAAATACCTTTTTTATTCTTTTTGAGAGCTTCATAAATCAGACTAGAACAAAAAGAACAGCAGAGTTCTGTAGAAAAAAGCTTTCAGATTTAGGATTCAGAATGATTATATTCTCCTCACAGGGGATGTAAGCCATGTGAGGAATATATACATTTCTTATAAAAAGCAGATAAAAGGAAACATTACAATCTGACAATGAGGAGATAAGTAAATTGATAAGTACATAAAAAGACAATTCCAGTGAAACATAAATAGAGTAACTTCAAAGTTCTAGGTTATTCTCATTTGGTGGCTCCCTGGTATTGATTCATTACGTAAAGTTTAGTATCTGTGTGTTTAAAGTAAAGGTATGCTGCAGATTTAAGGGGTTTTCATACCAAGGTTTTTCATTTGGTGTCAGACCAGTTGAAAGTTGTAGTGGCAGAATGGCATTATTCTGATGAAAATCCATCAATCGCCCCAAAAAGATAGTCCTATTCTTCTATATATTCACAACTTTATGTGGTCGTCCAACTTGAGAAAAATATGGGGTAGGGCAGGAATGTGAAAAAAAGAAATTGCCATCTTCGTATTATGTCCTGTACACATTTGGAAGTTATTGGTAGAATGTGCCCTGTTTCGCCTACATCCTAATACAAACATATACATATAACAGGTTATCAGAAAGCTCATTCATAACTAACAGGGAAATAATACAAGGCAACAAAATTAGTGTTATACTTACCTTCTCCTTCAATGATTAGGTGGTGACGATCCTCTGAGCCGATCAGGATATTCTTCAAGACATTGGATATCAGAAGTAAAGTTAACTTGTGGAGACACACAAAAAGTGTTTTTCACAAGGCTCTCAGGTTAGAGAAGAGCAGTTATATCAAATGGGGGGGACCAGGAGTCATTAGGTCCAGCATTTAAGCTCCTTACTATATATAATATAGTCCAACAGTTCTAGGAAAAGATCTCCGGTAAAGTGCCCCCTTGTGGGTGCCCGTTGGGCATTGCAGTGCTGGCCCAACAAGGAGCTTGCCCGATGATGAAGCATGACCCGCATACAGGTGTGTGAGGGCACTTGCTCCTATTACAGCATATTCCCCCTCTGATAAACGGTATTCCTACACACTTATTCCACCGTCTTTAAAAGGAACTGCATACTCTTGTTGGATCAGATAAGAGCAGTGCCAAGATTGAAAAAAGTGAGAAATACAAATCTGTGTCATGATGCTCTCCTAGACAAAATAATGGAAGCAGTGTAAGTCTTATTTCTTCAATTGTGTCGTTTTTACCCCGATATGTCATTCACTACTAATAATGAAGGTGAACATTTCTGGGAGGAAATTCCTAAAGGTCATGAGGATGTTTCCTCATGTTAGCTAGAATGAACAAGAGTACCTGGGACTCCAAGTAAAATATTGGGCTTGCATGGAGGGTGATGCCACAAGGCAACACTAGGCAGCACAATTTGCTCTTGTGCTCTCAGGGCAAAAACCTATCAAGCGCTTTGTCACTCACCTTTCCATGTGCAGGGTACCAGTGTGGCTGGGGTCTAAACCACAATCCGAATAAGACCCATCCGACTGGTGATTGTCTGCTTTTGACAGCCTTCTGCAGCTTGAGAGAGACTTGTGTGAAATCCTGCTAAAAATATTGGCTTCCTTTGGGCCTGTAGAAGTAGGTGGAATTTGGATGTTATAAAGTTTGTGTTGTTTCTGCTGAGGTTTTCAGCCTTGATTTCTCTTCGGCTTCCTTCTTCCTTCATCAGGTGTACTTTTTTAGCATTAGGCCATATCTCTGCCTCTAAATAAATAAATAAATAAAATAGTGCATGGCTACAGCTTATGTCACCAATTACCATTCTAGCGATTTTGGCTTCTTTTTATTCATTGAAAGCCTTTGCTTCCAGGCACATGTCACCATGTGGATTACTGGGCCTTCTGTGATTATCACCCTTTTTGGGGTATAGGCACAGAGCATTCCGCTATCACTGTGGCTAAGCTGGGAATTCATAATTATAATTACAGTTTGTGAGTCTCCCTCTCACATACCCTCACCCATCTCACCCCCTGGTGCTGCTTCCCATAACTTAAGCTGTACCTCGTTGCCCATCACGCATGACATAAAACACATTACACATAAGCTCAAAACAACACAACACCCTTCCAACCACACACTTCCAACTACATGTTGTAGCTTGCTACCTATGTTGGTAAGTGCTTCAGTGCCTCACATATGGGTAGTAAGCGCTAAACAAATGCTACAATACCATACAACATCTTAATTGGACACATCCAAGTAAGACACTTGAAAAGCTAAAATCCCATTCAAATGAATTAGAAATGCTTCCAAATTGCTGCTGTGGGTTACACAGCATTGAATATTAATCTATAAGGCTGCTTGGTGGGGGTAACGTGATTTCTATTGTGATCAATGTGCAACCTCGAGCAGGCTAGCTGACATAAGGTTGGCATGAAGTTCAGACCTCTCATCTTTCATGTAGAATTTCATTAGTGTACCTATTTAATTGCTCACTTAGCAGGCTGTCCAGCCTACGATTAACATATCCTTAAACTGGGTAACAGTAACGTTTGCTTTTCGCAACACTACAAATTACGTTTCTCAAGGATAAACCTGTGAAAAGGAAAGCTCCAAAGGGCTGCCATCTTGCCAATGCACCAAAACCAAAGTATGAAGATGGGGATTAAGGAATGAGTTAGTGAGCATCATTGCCATACTATGGCTACACCTTTACATGCGAGGCCAATAGGAACCCCTTGCACAATGTCCATCTTCTTTCTGATCCCTCGGTAAACTGGATTTGTGCTCAGTACATGCAACAAACAAGGCTAAATACTTGCCGGGCCTTTATCATTGTGTGTTGACTCTAATAATTGGGGCCTAGGATTGGATAGTAAATCTGTTGACAAACAAAGACTGGAGAGGAGGCAAGCAAAGGCCTCAGTTTGTTCACAGTTGATAGCAGAATAGTTTTGTGAGTTGCACCCTGGCTGTATAACTACAGATCAGCAGTTTGAATCTATGCATGGCACAATCGTCCTTCCAAGATCCATTATCTGAGCGTCATTAAATAGTACAATAGTAACTCCTTAGAAAAAGTGGAATGAAACACCTTTATATGTACGTGATAATTCAAATGACAGCTAAAAATACCTTTGTCACACCACCACATGGGTATTGTGTGTTTCACCACTGCGCTAATATCCAATGTGGTGTGTGCCTCTTTTCATGCTAAATATCATAGGCAAAAGCTCAGAATAACATCACCATTAACAAGCATTGGCAAAGCCAATAGGTCTCGCCTATAAGAAATATTGGCTTTGACAATGTTGAGTTGCCGTGTTGTACACCAGTGTGGCTGCTGTTCAGCATGGTTAAAGGTTAGTGGCATGGAGTGTCCTTGAGTGTAGTGGTAGGAGTAGAGTGTCATAGACTGGATTTGTTGGAGTAGTAGTTGTAGAGTGGAATAGGGGGTGTAGAGTGTCATACACTTGAGTAGAGGGGAGTAGAGTTCAGTGGTTCAGTGGCAGAGAATGTCGTAGAGTTCAGTGTTATCAAGTGCAGAGTCGTAGAGTGGAGTGTCGTAGATTGGAGTGGGGTGGAATCGTGTGAAGGGGGTTGGGTGGACTGAGGTAGTGGGTGTATTGGATTGGAGTAGATTTGGGTGGATTGGGTTGAATTGGGATAGAGAGACTTGGAGTGAGTGGAGTGAGGTGGACTGGGTGGGTGGGGTGGATTGGAGTGGGATGGATTGAAATGGGGTGAGGCGGATTGGAGTAGGGTGTATCGGATTGGTTTAGAGTGGGGGGGATTGGAGTTTGGTGGGCTGGAGGGATTGGACTAAGTGGGGTGGTCTGAACTGCGGCGGATTGGATTGGGGTATAGTTGGGTGGGTTGGGTTTAGAGTAGATTGAATTGCAGTGGGATGGATTGGATTGAGTGGGGTGGATTGGATTGAGGTGAATTGAATTGGGGTGAAGTGAACTGGATTGGGGTGAGGTGGGTTGGATAGGGGTGAGGTGGAGTGGATTGGAGTGGGGTTGAACGGAGCGGGCGGATTGTTTTGGACTGGAGTGGGGCAGACAGGAGTGGTGCAGATTGGAGTGGGGAAGATTGTTTTGGATTGGTGCTGATTGGAGTGGGGAAGATTGTTTTGGATTGGAATGGGGCAGATTGTTTTGGGTTGGAGCCGGCAGACTGTTTTGGATTGAAGTGGGGCAGATTGCTTTGGATTGGAGTGGGGCAGATTGTTTTGGATTGGAATGGGGGAAATTGTTTTGGATTGAGTGCTGCATATTGTTTTGGGTCAGAGCGGGGCAGATTGGAGTGGGGCAGATTGGAGTGGGCAGATTGTTTTGGATTGGTGAGGGGCAGATTGGAGTGGGCAGATTGGAGTGGGCAGATTGTTTTGGATTGGTGTGGGGCAGATTGGAGTGGGCAGATTGTTTTGGATTGGTGTGGGGCAGATGGGAGTGGGCAGATTGTTTTGGATTGGTGTGGGGCAGATTGGAGTGGGCAGATTGTTTTGGATTTGTGTGGGGCAGATTGTTTGGATTGAAGTGGGCAGATTGTTTTGGATTGGTGTGGGGCAGATTGTTTTGGATTGGTGTGGGGCAGATTGGAGTGGGCAGATTGTTTTGGATTGGTGTGGGGCAGATTGGAGTGGGCAGCTTGTTTTGGATTGGTGTGGGGCAGATTGTTTTGGATTGGTGTGGGGCAGACTGTTTTGGATTGGTGTGGGGCAGATTGGAGTGGGGCAAATTATTTTGGATTGGTGTGGGGCAGATTGGAGTGGGGCAAATTGATTTGGATTGGAGTGTGCCAGAGTGGAGTGCAGAGATTGGAGTGGGCAGATTGTTCTGGATTGTATTGGAGCATATTGAAGTGGGGCAGATTGGGATGTGGGGTGGGAGAATTGGATTGGGGTGCAGTGGGGTGGTTTGGATTGGTGTAGGGTGGAATGGATGAAGTGGGGCGTATTGGTGTGGGGTGAGGAGGGGTGGATTGGCGTGGATTAGAGTGCATTAGAGTAGGACCGATTGGAGGTGTACTGAACGATTATGTGTTAAAGCATTGTCTAGCTACAGTACTTCCCTTCTGCCATCCACCACACCCCACCATCCCTGCCCTGTTAAACAAGACCCAGGTGCAGCACAATCATGGGCTGTCAAAACAGTATCTATGAATTCCCCTACAAGTAATTAAATGTACAAGAAATTCACAGCCGCTTGGACATAAGTGAGGGACTCAAAGTGGGTCACAAAGCAGTCAATCTGCTTCATTCGTGATAAGAGGGGCCATGGAGCTCCCTGCTGGAGAAATTGGGTGGTAATCAATTTTTACACACCTAGCTGCATTTACAGCCCTCTAAGTTCATCACTGGTGGCCTAGGCTGGGAAGCAAGCATGGTAGGTTCTCTGGGAAATAAAATGAAATGATCTAGCAATATAGCACTGTGAGGCAAAGGACAGGGCCCCCCTGTCCTGGGCCTCCCAGCACTACATAACGGCTACAAAGCCCTGCGACGGGGCCCCACATCTAGACCTTGCAGCCTGATGGATGGAGAGCTGTGAGGCCCACCTGCCCTGGACTTCGCAGCACAAGATAATGTCACAAGTCCCAGTGAAAGGGGCCCCACACCTAACCTTGCAGACTGATTCAGTGCTTCGAGGCCCAGGGGAAAAGGACCACCTCCTCTGTGCCTCAAAGCAGTAGGGAGACACTTTACTAAACACTGCCCTACTGTGGCAGTCTGAGCTGGATGCTCCCCCCTCCCCTCATCAATCTCTTCTTACCTGTTAATGTCTGGCTCGTTGTGGAAACAAAAGAGCCTTCTGTCGCCTGGAAACGGAATACACAAAGGGCAGACAAGTTCTTCGCCACAGGTTTTAAACAGAGGTGCTGCCCCGCCCTCGTCCCTGAGAGCCGACATAATTGCTGACTTTGCTGCTCTCACGTCCTCTACCCCTTGTTTACCCTCCCCCCATCTTTCACACCCAGGAATGCCACCATGCCTTGACCAGCGAGTTCAAGACACCTCGCTCACAAATACATTAGCAATGTGATCGGGTTGGGGAGGGGGGCCTGGGGGAGTAGACGAGCTGACTGTGAAAGTGTGAAAGCGGGGCCCCTGTTATTGAGCTGAGCGCGAGGCCCTGGGCAGCTGCCCACACTGCCCATGCCTAGCGCCGGCCCTGCTAGCACCCATTGCGCGTAAAGATGGACGCAGACCCAGAACTTCATTGAGAAGAGCAGCAGTGACTGATTAAACATCCTGAGAAAGAAAGATCCTATGACCAGAGCAGATCATTTGTTTACGCTGCTTGGAGGTTGAAAGAACCTGCATATTGGAGAAAAAAATGATGATTCCTCTGGGATTGTAAGTAGCATTGGCGCTAGAAACTTTTGGTCCAAGACTTTGAGCTCTTTGAATATTAAGGGGGAACTGCTAGTAAGACCCACTATCTTGGGTAAATTTGTTTGAAGAAAAGCAATCATGTCACCTCCCTCCTCCCCTTCCGGTATTCCGTAAACACGAAGATTATTTAGTCTATTACGATGTTCTGAATCTTCAGTGTGCCTTTTGAGAGCTTCAAGTTCCTTAGCCATAATGTTGACTTTTAAAGAAGTGTCTCTAAATTCAGTAGAATGAAGTTTGAGGTTGGAAACTCTAGCCTCAGGGGAGGACCATTTATCATTGAGGCGTTGAAGTGTAGCGGTGGTTTCCAGCATAACATTTTTTAACAGTTTGAGTTCATCCATCAAGACCTCCATTGTGATTGGGAGGGGTGATTTCCTGGGGGAAGCAGAGTCCTTCTTGAGTCTTTTACTGCAAACCCCCCCGCATTCTTTTTCCGATTAATTGAAGAAGTGTTGGTGTGAGAACCATTTTATGAGAGGAACTACCACCCTCCGCCATGGTAATGAAGTGAGAAAAGGTAAGCAAGCTAGGAATTTTGAGGAAACCAATCCTCCTGAGATCCAGTAAATAGAGCAAAGCTCAGAAAAAAACAGTAAAAAGCATGTATTAATAACAATTAATAGTTCTGTGCATAAAAGTGCACTGAAATAGCCACAAGCGCCTCATAGAAGAGCATACATGCCAACATTTTAGGACAGGGGCGTGGGAGATTTAAAATAAAAAATCGGGAGAATGAAAATTCCCCATTGACTTCTATTGTAGAAAATGCAATTTCAGGCGGGAGACAGCTAAAATAAAGCCATTTTTGGCTTGCAAAATCGGTAGTCTCCCGCCTGAATCGGGTCTATTGGCATGTATGCAAGAGGCCAAAGACAGCAGAGGCGCTCGAGTTCAAGCGGAAAGAACAATGCAATTACTGACAGCGCATATTTGGCGGGAAGATTAGCCGCACTGGCCTCCAGGAAACAGAAGAAAGCAATTATGAGTGTGAGAGGCACTTAAATAACGAAATAGCACTCACCGCCTGAGCCATCGCCCCCCCCCTCCCCCCGTTGTCACAATCAAAGCGAAGCCATCAAACAAGGCAGGCAGCAGCTCCGGTCGGAAAAACAAAAGAAAATCCAGACCGGGAAACAGGAGCTCGGTCAGGCAGTGGCCATCTTGTGTGCGTTTGTCCGCGCACCCCTCCCGTTCTGTTATTTTAAAACTCCTGTAGGGTAAGTCACGGGGCCACACAGTAATGCAGGAAGTTGTTTTAATGCACGTAGGGGGGGGTGGCAGGACCCAACAGGAGAGCACAGTGCTTCTCTTTTCTCTAGAGATAATGGGGAGCAGCCGAGCAGGACGGAAAAAAAGAGTTACACAGGTTGGGAGGAGTTACCAGTTGGGAGGGCTGTGTGGTTTTTACACAAGGCTAACCACAGCATCAACACCTTCAGATGCTCACTGTTAGACCTGTCAGCCCTAGGGTGGTCTTGCCCTGTTTTTTTCCCTTTTGCGCCTCATTTTTGCCACCGTATTTTTACTGGACGTAGGTCTCCGGGCGCCTTACCACTGCTAACCAGTGCTGAGGTGCAGGTGCTCTCTCACTCAAGATGGCTGCCACAGGCCCCTGCTACTGCAGAGGGGCCTTACACACATACACACTAGTAGCCAGGGTCAGGCTGGGACATAGGGATACAGTATCCATCCCGTCCCCGTCTCTGGGCCACATAGCCAGACATGTGGAAGGTTCCAGAACCTTCCGGGCTGTGGGAGGAGTTATGTTTTGCCACCTTTAGGAGGGTCACCTGACCTAGGGGTATAAGAGGCTTGGAGGGAAATCTTTTAGTCAGTTGGGGCACCACTGATCCTGGGAGAACCTCTGCCGGAGTACAGGCTTTAGGGCCTAGGGGGGAGACCTACACTACTGCTGCTGACAAGGCTTAGGCACTGCTGTAGTAAGCTAGCTGAGGAACGCCCACCACCCACTGACCTTGCCCAGCGTGAGGGGACCCAGGGAACCACCTTCAGCGTGCTGGGAAGTAACATCAAGCACTCCCAGAACCACCAACTCATTCCCCCCCCTCATGACAAGAAACTCCTGACTCCTAGACTGGTGCATGTTCCGGGAAAAGACAGTCTATGTGGCTCGCGGCTGCCCTAAAAAGTGGTCACGAATTTGGAGTGCGTGGAACTCTTATCGTGGTGATATTTGCCCTCCCCGCAAAATTCTGAATTGGATGACTTACTCTCCCCATGATTTATCCCAATGATGTATATTGTAAAAGATGACTGTACTAGTCCGTCTCGCCTGCAACGATTTTGATTGTATTGTGTGATTTACTATATGTCGATGATTATTGAATAAAAAGATTTATAAAAAAAATTAAAAAAAGAAACTCCTGACAGGAAACTCCTGACAAGAAACTCCTAAGAAGAAACTCATAAGAAGCAACCAATCAAGAACAGCCGCAAGAAACCTTAATTTGAGAGGCCTGACCGACCAGCAAGGCCTGAAACCTGAACTGCCAAACTGGGGATCACCAGGTAAAGCGCCGTGCCCTGAAGCGCTAGACCTTCACCCCCTATCTACTCCTGCCTGCTGCTGGGCTGCCCCACAAGAACCTTTCCAGTCAGCCCTGCCCACAGGCTGCTGGTGCGCCCCGCGCTATATCTCCACGAGGGAGAAACTGCCACCCAAGTCACTGACCTCGTGACTGAATCGCCGCCGCCGCCGCGTGAGGAGAAGTGCTGAGGTGAGGGAGGCCCCTCCCCTCGAGTGCGTGTGGTGAGGTGCGCCGTCCGCGCCCTCACCGAAGCCTCCAAATTGCCCCCAAAGATCACCGCCGGGCCCGGGGCCCCACCGACAAAGTCGCGGCCAAAGGAATCGCCGACGCAGCCCAATGGGGCCGCGTGAAGAAGCCGCGGCCTAGCGGGACCAACGAGGCCTCCAGGCCCGCCGACGCCGTTGCTGGGCGACCGGAGACGCCGGCCGCGCCCCCGGGAAAGCCGCGCAGCGATTGGGCGCCGGCTCCCGCCACACCCCCAGCGCCGACGGAGGCCGAAGAAGAGCTCCGGACCAGCAGAGGGAGACGGGAAGCCGGCCGGAGAGGACTGCCGGCTCCCGCTCCCCTTCCCGCAATCCCCCTACTTGATCCCGGGGGCCGGAGGAGGGTGATACCGGCCCCCGCAACGACCCGCAATTCCGGCCAGAAGGCCGAGGCACCCCGACCGGGCCCTGCCCTTCAGAACACGGGCCGGCCCGGGAGATCGACAGTCGCATGGAAGCGCGACCAACGACCACCACATTAGGTGAGCCCAGGAGGCCCCTAGGGCCCGCAGAGACGCCACTGGGGGCCGGGGGCCACCATTAACCCGTGAAATTATCCCTATGAGGCGAGGCCCCGGAGAGGAGTGGGCCTGGCCTGAGTTAACCCCTGAGGGACACAGAAGCCCCCATTGCCAGGGAAGCCCCAGAATACAGGACATGTTGAGGGGTTCCCCACATTGCTCATTAATCTAATGATGACGCCTACTGTAATTACTGTCTAGGCCTATGCTTATACTTGCAAAGTCGTTACCTAGTGTGAAGGTGATTAATTGAATTGAGCTGAAGTGTACACCGCCAAGAGTTGAAGTGTTTTATGTTGCAGGTGTACCGGAGTTGCGACGCCCACTGTACTGAATGTGGGTGCGCCTAGATTAATGCAGGCCCTGTTTGAAATGTAACGTGAAATGCCCCCTTTTAAGTAATTGAATATTCCTGAAGTGAATTGCATGTTTAGGCCCATGTTTTATTAATGCACCTTGTGATCATTAATGGTGCTACGTTTAGGAGATGATTCCTGCGGCCTTTTAGTGGCCTACAATGTTGATGAGCTATGATGCTTTAATGAGAATGCGCACCAGTTGAGTAATGCAATGATTTTACATGTAGATCTGAATTAATCTGCCTCATCTGATGCTGCCTGGATTTATATAAAAGATCTTGATTTTAAATACACAAGCCTGGTGTGGTGTCATGTTATTGCGTCCGCATTTCTGAGTCAAAGTAAGAGTGTGCTGCACAACTGCCTTACACATTGCCTTCGCTTGCTTTCCCGCCTCGCGCCATGCTACCGTGACGGACTCGGTAACCCCGTTTCCAACATTGGTGTTCAGCGGTGGGATAAGGACTGGTGTTTGTGCAGCACCTTACAGTGACTCAGTGTGCGCCGCAATTGGACACCTATTGAAATGCAAGCGCCAGGAATTCTTTTGTGATTGCTGATTGTGTACATTCCTGCGTTAGACCTGCTACCTACAGTCTAGAACCCTTTCCCTAAATTGTCTGGGGCCCCACCTAGGAGGATGGAGTTTGAGTTGGCCAACCTAGAAAGGTATACGGTGACACAGCTCAAGGAGTTCTGCCTAGAGAGGGGGTGGCCGTCAAGCGAGGCGCCAGGAAGGAGGTGCTTCAGAAAGCTTTGAGGGCATGGGTAATGGCCCACCCGGAGGGAAGAGGGGACGAGGAGCAGGGGGAGGCAGACAACCCAGGAGAACTGGACCTACTGCACATTGATGTTAGCGAGAATGTGTTGCCAGGAAGACGTTCCAGGGCAGGCAGTAGTGCGTCAGGGGGAGTTTGTCGGCAGAGGAATTTGAGGACAGGAGGGAGGAGAGGCAATTAACATTAGAACTTGCTAGGATGGAAAGGGAAGGAGAACAGGCAAGGCTAGCCATGGAGGAAAGGAAGCTTGCGCATGAGCTTAGCCTGAAGGAACTAGAGCTCCGAGCCTTGCAGATGGAGATGCAGGGCAAAGTGAATGGTGGCAGCGTACCTGCTGGGGTTCCACAGGAGCCCAAATTTTATCTACCAAGAGAGGTGATAGCCAGTTTTAATGTAGGAGATGACATCGATAAGTGGTTGGCGGCGTACGAGGTGGCTTTGGTGGCCCATAGAGTTCCTGAGAGCTACTGGGGGGAGGTCTCTACAGGTACATACCTCCACCAGTAAGGGACACACTTTAACCTTGGATAAGGGGGATCAGACCAACTACCCTATCATGAAGGAGGCCCTGCTTAAGAAGTTTGGCCTCACCCCAGAGAAGTACCGCCAAAAGTTCCGCAACAGCCACAAGCTTCACACACAAAACTGGGTGGATTTTTTTGATTATGCCCGGAAGGCATTGGAGGGTTGGGTGCGTGGCAGCCACGTTGATGATTACAAAGGGCTGTACGACCTGTTCTTGAGAGAGCACCTCCTAGAGAAATGTTTTCCGGAGCTGCGCCAGTACTTGGTGGACAGCAAGCTGACCAATCCGAGGGAGCTTGCAGAGGAGGCAGACACGTGGGTCAGCACTCGGGTGTCCCACAAGGGAGCCGGGGCGGACCCCCCGAAAGGTGGACAGGGGTTCCCCCGGAAGAAAGAGGGGGGAGATAAAAGGAGGGAGTTCTTTAAAGGCCCCCAAAATAGACCGCCTGGGAGAGGGGTAGGTTCCCCATCCCAATCTGGATTCCAGAAACCCACTTACCCTGACAGGAGTCAGCAGCCCAGAACTGTCCGGTGCTACGAGTGCGGGGAGGTTGGACATTACAAGGGGGATCCCCAGTGTTGCAAGAGAACCCCAGCCCCCACAGGAGGTAAGAGCCCCGGGGTGGCCAGTGTAGCGCTTGGGGAGGAGCTGTCCCTAGGTAGGGGAGGTGAGTGGACAGGCTTGACCTTAGTTTCCCTGGGGGATAGAGAGATCATCCCACGGGTTCAGGTACCCTCGAACACTGCCAAGTATCGGCAGAGGGTCCTGGTGAATGGGGAGGAGGTGGAGGCTCTGAGGGACACAGGTGCCAGCATGACGATGGTGAGACGTCAGCTGGTGTCCCCAGAGCAGGTGATTCCTGAGGTATTCCACCCGGTTGTTATGGCTGATAATAGCCTGGGTCATTACCCCGTGGCCCAAGTTCCCTTTGAGTGGGGAGGAGTATCAGGTCTGTTGAAGGTTGCGGTGAGCCCTGCCATGCCAGTTGACTGTCTGCTGGGTAACGACTTGGAACATACTGCCTGGAGGGAGGTAGAGTTCAATGCCCATGCTGAGATGTTGGGATTACCAGGATGGACTTGCGTCGTCACGCGGTCCATGGCTGCCCGACAAGGAACTCAGCCCGGGTTGGAGCCTGAAATAATGGCCCAGCCCACTGCTGGACGAGGAGATGTCCAGGAGGAGACACCCGGTGAGATGGATGGGGAGCCCGCGGAGGTGACCCCGGAGTCCGCTGAGGTGGTTGGTGTTCCCGTGGGGGACCTGCCGACCCCTGCAGAGTGGCAGGAGGGCCTACCCGGGAGGAATTTTGCCGGGCGCAGAAGGAGTGCCCTACGCTTGAAGGCATGCGGCAACAGGCCGAAGCCCAAGCAACTGGAACAGAGACTGGTAACTACCATGTCTACTGGGAGAATGGTCTCCTCTACAGTGAGCCTCTTCCAGACCTTCTGGCGGCCCATGAGAAGGATGGTTCGGTGGAGGGAGTGGTCCTCGCCCCATCCTTGACCCCAGAGCAACAGAGGGACTGCCGCCAGGTCTTGGGGCAGTACGCCTCGTTGTTCTCCCTCACGCCTGGGATCACGCACCTGTGTACCCATGATGTGGACACAGGGGACAGTCCGCCCGTAAAACCAAGTCTTACCGGCTGTCCGATAAAGTCAAGGCTAGTATCCAGGGTGAGGTTACCAAGATGCTAGAACTGGGGGTGATTGAGCCTTCCAGTAGCCCTTGGGCTAGTCCGGTGGTGTTGGTGCCAAAAGCGGCCCCACCGGGCACCACACCAGAACTTCGGTTCCGTGTGGATTACCGCGGACTCAACTCAGTCACAAAGACCGACGCTCACTCGATCCCTCGGGCGGATGAGCTCATTGACCGGCTGGGAGCAGCCCGGTATCTGAGTACCATTGATTTGACGTCAGGCTATTGGCAGATCGCCATGGCGGAAGGAGCAAGGGAGAAGACTGCGTTCTCCACCCCCGAGGGCCACTTTCACTTCGGGTGATGCCCTTCGGGTTGAAAAATGCTCCAGCCACTTTCCAGCGGTTGGTGAACCAGGTGCTGTCTGGCCTAGAGGCCTTCTCTGCTGCCTACCTGGATGACATAGCTGTTTTCAGTAGCAGCTGGGAGGACCATCTGGAGCATCTCCAGGAGGTGCTACAGGCTCTGCAACGGGCTGGTCTAACCATCAAGGCCAGCAAGTGCCAGATTGGACAGGGATCTGTCGTGTACCTGGGACATCTGGTGGGCGGAGGTAAGGTGCAACCCCTCCAAGCCAAGATCGAGACCATCTTGGCCTGGGAGCCCCCCAAGACCCAAACCGAGGTCCGAGCTTTTCTCGGTCTCACGGGATACTACCGCCGGTTTGTCAAGGGATATGGAACCATTGTGGGCCCATTGACGGAATTGACTTCAAAGAAGCAGCCACGCAGAGTCATCTGGACGGCTGCCTGCCAGGAAGCCTTTGAGACCCTCAAACGTGCAATGTGCACCGCACCGGTGCTCAGGACTCCAGACTTTGGACGGGAATTTATCGTGCAGACAGACGCTTCTGAGCATGGCATAGGAGCTGTGCTCTCGCAGCTGAATGACGATGGCCAAGACCAGCCAGTGGCCTTCATTTCCCGAAGACTACTCCCCCGGAACAGCGGTGGAGTACCATCGAACGAGAAGCCTTTGCCGTGGTTTGGGCTGTAAAGAAGTTGAGGCCATACCTTTTTGGTTGTCACTTCCTGATCCAGACCGACCACAGACCCCTTCGCTGGCTCATGCAGATGAGAGGCGAAAACCCCATTTCCCTCCAGGGGATGGACTTTCGGGTGGAACATCGACCCGGTGTAGACCACGCCAACGCTGACGGTCTCTCCCGGTTTTTCCGCCTTAGCGACGAGAACTCCCTAGAGGTTGGGAAGCTCTCCCTCTTTCGGCTGGGGGGACTCGTGTTAGACCTGTCAGCCCTAGGGTGGTCTTGCCCTGTTTTTTTCCCTTTGCGCCTCATTTTTGCCACCGTATTTTTACTGGACCTAGGTCTCCGGGCGCCTTACCACTGCTAACCAGTGCTGAGGTGCAGGTGCTCTCTCACTCAAGATGGCTGCCACAGGCCCCTGCTACTGCAGAGGGGCCTTACACACATACACACTAGTAGCCAGGGTCAGGCTGGGACATAGGGATACAGTATCCATCCCGTCCCCGCCTCTGGGCCACATAGCCAGACATGTGGAAGGTTCCAGAACATTCCGGGCTGTGGGAGGAGTTATGTTTTGCCGCCTTTAGGAGGGTCACCTGACCTAGGGGTATAAGAGGCTTGGCGGGAAATCTTTTAGTCAGTTGGGGCACCACTGATCCTGGGAGAACCTCTGCCGGAGTACAGGCTTTAGGGCCTAGGGGGGAGACCTACACTACTGCTGCTGACAAGGCTTAGGCACTGCTGTAGTAAGCTAGCTGAGGAACGCCCACCACCCACTGACCTTGCCCAGCGTGAGGGGACCCAGGGAACCACCTTCAGCATGCTGGGAAGTAACATCAAGCACTCCCAGAACCACCAACTCATTCCCCCCCCCTCATGACAAGAAACTCCTGACAGGAAACTCCTGACAAGAAACTCCTAAGAAAAAACTCATAAGAAGCAACCAATCAAGAACAGCCGCAAGAAACCTTAATTTGAGAGGCCTGACTGACCAGCAAGGCCTGAAACCTGAACTGCCAAACTGGGGATCACCAGGTAAAGCGCTGTGCCCTGAAGCGCTAGACCTTCACCCCCTATCTACTCCTGCCTGCTGCTGGGCTGCCCCCCAAGAACCTTTCCAGTCAGCCCTGCCCACAGGCTGCTGGTGCACCCCGCGCTATATCTCCACGAGGGAGAAACTGCCACCCAAGTCACTGACCTCGTGACTGAACCGCCGCCGCGGCCGCCGCCGCGTGAGGAGAAGTGCTGAGGTGAGGAGGCCCCTCCCCTCGAGTGCGTGTGGTGAGGTGCGCCGTCCGCGCCCTCACCGAAGCCTCCAAATTGCCCCCAAAGATCACCGCCGGGCCCGGGGCCCCACCGACGAAGTCGCGGCCAAAGGAATCGCCGCCGCAGCCCAAGGGGGCCGCGTGAAGAAGCCGCGGCCTAGCGGGACCAACGAGGCCTCCAGGCCCCGCCGACACCGTTGCTGGGCGACCGGAAACGCCGGCCGCGCCCCCGGGAAAGCCGCGCAGCGATTGGGCGCCGGCTCCCGCCACGCCCCCAGCGCCGACGGAGGCCGAAGAAGAGCTCCGGACCAGCAGAGGGAGACGGAAGCCGGCCGGAGAGGACTGTCGGCTCCCGCTCCCCTTCCCGCAATCCCCTACTTGATCCCGGGGCCGGAGGAGGGTGATACCGGCCCCCGCAACGACCCGCACTCCGGCCAGAAGGCCGAGGCACTCCCGACCGGGCCCTGCCCTTCAGAACACGGGCCGGCCCGGGAGATCGACAGTCGCATGGAAGCGCGACCAACGACCACCACATCAGGTGAGCCCAGGAGGACCCTAGGGCCCGCAGAGACGCCACTGGGGCCGGGGGCCACCATTAACCCGTGAAATTATCCCTATGAGGCGAGGCCCCGGAGAGGAGTGGGCCTGGCCTGAGTTAACCCCTGAGGGACACAGAAGCCCCCATTGCCAGGGAAGCCCCAGAATACAGGACATGTTGAGGGGTTCCCCACATTGCTCATTAATCTAATGATGACGCCTACTGTAATTACTGTCTAGGCCTATGCTTATACTTGCAAAGTCGTTACCTAGTGTGAAGGTGATTAATTGAATTGAGCTGAAGTGTACACCGCCAAGAGTTGAAGTGTTTTATGTTGCAGGTGTACCGGAGTTGCGACGCCCACTGTACTGAATGTGGGTGCGCCTAGATTAATGCAGGCCCTGTTTGAAATGTAACGTGAAATGCCCCCTTTTAAGTAATTGAATATTCCTGAAGTGAATTGCATGTTTAGGCCCATGTTTTATTAATGCACCTTGTGATCATTAATGGTGCTACGTTTAGGAGATGATTCCTGCGGCCTTTTAGTGGCCTACAATGTTGATGAGCTATGATGCTTTAATGAGAATGCGCACCAGTTGAGTAATGCAATGATTTTACATGTAGATCTGAATTAATCTGCCTCATCTGATGCTGCCTGGATTTATATAAAAGATCTTGATTTTAAATACACAAGCCTGGTGTGGTGTCATGTTATTGCGTCCGCATTTCTGAGTCAAAGTAAGAGTGTGCTGCACAACTGCCTTACACATTGCCTTCGCGTGCTTTCCCTCCTCGCGCCATGCTACCGTGACGGACTCGGTAACCCCGTTTCCAACACTCACTTTCCCACCACTTGAGTAGAATTTACTTGTAGCAGAGATCTCCATATTCGGAATTGAGTTTATGACTTCTAGAAATGCCTTTGTGAATTCCTGGTAGATGTGAAACAGGTAAATCTGGTTGCAAACTAACATTTACGACCAAATTTACCTATTGGATTAGGGTCCAATTTTTTGTCATACTATACACGGGCCACAATTTTCTATTACTCTACCAATTTTTGGGACAAAAGTTTTACAATGAATTATGTTATCTTCCGTTTTCCCACTCTGCTATCACTTTGTGTGATATTTTTTTGGAATGATATGCATTTGTTAAACTGCCCTTTGGGGCTACCAGGTGCCCCACCTCCTTCCTTTATTCTGACTCCCTTCTCAGCAACCTCCTCACCTTGCAAATAACTCACCACACTGAGTTTATTCTCATTGGTGTCACACAACATGGCATTTAGCCATAAATCATTTTGACAGGTCATAAATAACCATAAACACACCCAGACCAGACATAAATCCGTCAGCAGCAAAAGACTGTGCACCATAAATCAATTTGACTACCCAGATGACAGTTGTCACCTTCTCTGTTTTTCTCTGCACGCAGGCGGTTTGGCGCAGCAGCATCTAGGCTTCCTTTGCTACTGATGCATGACATCTGAAGCCATTCTGGCCATCTCGAGCTGCAAGTGCTGTGTCTGTTTCACGGCTTTCCTCCCATAGGCCATCTCCGCTGCCCTCACGTGTGACCTTTCCTTTGTTTTGTCATACCATCTGCCCTCAAGGGTGCGGATTTTGGCAATTGGTGATGCGGCCCCCTGCCCCTTACCACCTGTGGCTATGATGCCTGTCGCAATTTTAGCAGTGGCGTCTGGCAAGTAGGCTGATTGGAGGGCGGGCAACTAGGTGGGGGCATAAAATATATACAAAACATAAATGCACATGAAATAAATCAAAAAACACTTACCTGCTTGCGCAGACATGTCCTCCTCACTCTGGTCCTCTTCTCTTCCGACGTCATGCCAGGGCCCCAGCTAACCTACTTACTCAATCCTGGTGCTGCTCTCAGCATGACAGAAGCGCCAGTATTGGAAGGAGCTGCGTCTCTCGCCACTCCCGAGGACAGTAGAGGCCTGTGCAGGCTCTCATCCCAGCTAAGACAGCTGGGTTGAGACGTTTATAGTGCGCATGTCAGGCTGGCCATTGCAGTCAGCCAAAGGGACATGCACACTATAAATTAGTGTACCGGCAACACACCACTGATGCCACTCAGAAGGCAATGAATTAACTTCATTATCTTTTTATTTTTCATCTCTGGGGCTTTTCTGGGGGCATTAACATTAAAGTGGGGGCAACACTCCGCCGCCGCTGCGTTTCGGGTGTGCGTGGCTGGGATCAGCTGCTCACCAGACTCCAACCAACCCCCCAGGATCCCAGCTTTTGTTTATGTGACCGCACCGCCCCGCCCCTTTTCGGCCATAGGTTCATTCGAGTACCACGTGCCAATCCCCACTGCGGATTTTCAAGCGCTTGTCAGCCGTGGAAAAAGGAAGCCCTGGAAGAATGCTGCTTTTTAGGTGCAATAGGAGAAGAAGTCCAAGCAGCCGCCATGCCCCATGTGATGCAACCTCAAAGACCAATGCCCCTCAGTCACGTTAGCTGCGGCCCCCAAGGTCCAGCTCTGCCTTTCCGGACATCTTTAATACAAGGCCTCTGGATTCTTTCACCAATTCATGATCAAATTATGCAGCAAGGATAATTAAATTCTGCAACATGAAAAGGTAAACTAGGCAGCATAATGTAGAGAATTGTGTGGCAATATAATTGTGCTATTTTTTGCTTTAACAAACATAAGTGGTGTTAGTGGAAAATATTCACGTCATTAGTATCAGTGTAACACTTGAATACAGCAATCCACAAGTGAAATGTGACCAGTTCACTTTCGCAAAGAGTAGGCTACTGTGTGGCACCATCAGTGATGCTTTTATATAGTTACTTTTAATCCACATTATCAACATTTTTTTGTTGAAATTGGTCAATTATGCAGCAGTAGGTGGACTATATGTCAAGTGCTGTAAATTCATAATCGTTCAGAAAACGCAGATGGTGCAGAATCACTTAATGTCTGTGGCCCTGGTTGAATAGTTCTATTTAGTGACCAGTTTTCACTTGATGTTGCACTGCAAAATATGTTAAAATTATATTGTCGTTGTTTGCATTGATGTGCACCATTTTGTGGATCTAGTTTTGCTGCAGACATTTTAATTGTAGACTCATCTGCACTAACAATCAGCAGAGAGGTGTATTAGGTGATCAAAATGGCTTGCATATCTCACAGAGATTAATTGGCCTTAGGCTGAGGGGAGGCCTCTGAAGGGTTGCGGGCCCTCTGAATGGTTTGGGGCCCCCAGCGCTGCCGCAGAGGCTGTAGGGGCTTGTGTTGCGTCCCTGTCACCACTCTACACGAAGAAAAAATGATAATGGAGAAGGCAATTGTGAGAAAAATAGAGGATTCCACAGTTCCCTGATCAGAAGCATAAGTAGTGACACTAGACCCCTGCTGGGTACAAGAGACTAAAAGATGGGAGCACTTCTACTGACACAGAGCTTGCTTGAAACAGAGGAGAGAGGGCATAAGATCAATTGGGACTGTAAGGGGACGACTCCTGCGACTTAAGGACTGCATGGGGGGGTTCAGAGAGGAGAGAGCCCCAAGTAGGTTCTTGCAGGTAACAAGTCTGTGGTTAACCCGCACCCCAAGCAAGAGCCCGAGGTGACAAGGGGCGACACATGGCGAGACAATGAGGAAATTGAAGTGCCCCAGGCCATATTCACACCTGGATGTGAGCACCCCCAGATATGACAAAGCAAGGAAAGGGAGCTTTGATGTGATAGCAGGCTATTATTTAAACCTCAAATTCTCACATAAAAGGGAGGAGCTGTGATACTTGTGAACAGTGGGAAAGGTAGATGCCACCGGTTCTTTGGAAAGATAGTTTGCATGTATGTATGTATGTGGTATTTCGATAGGGTGACCCTAGCCAAAAGGTAGAAGAGCGCTGTACATGGTCAAATACAGGAGTTTGATTTAATGAAATAAAACATAGAACAGTGTGAAATCCAATTTTTGTGACATTGTTTATTAGATGGTTGTCATAGACGTGGTGAAAAAATCACGGTCTTCCTATGTTCCCAAATGTTACATGTTACACAAAGTAACAACACTTGGATCAAACAAGAGTGCCCAGGAACACCACCAGGTTAATCCAAATGGTGGTTCAAAACACTTTTACAGGTTGAGTTCCGGTAATCAGAACTCTAGAGGTGGGTGGCATATTCAGAATTTGTGCAACTGACCCCACTAAAGTGAGAATTCCTGCCCTGCTACACATCCAGCACCATATATATGCCTAGCGGTTAGATAAAGGGACCATGGTGGACGCGCTGCTATTTTTCTTTCTGCTTTATTGCTGGCACTGTGTGTGGTGCCGAAATTCCTCAGTATTCATATTCCCAAGAAGTAACAAATGACAGATGAAAAGTAAAAACTTTTATATGTGGAATCGTCAACAGTTGAGGAGCTTTGTCAACTAAATGAGGACACAACGCTCCAAGGTATGCGGAAGCTTTATTTTCAGAGAACAAGCTGCAGAGCGCCTACATGGTTCCTCTGCTTTTCTTATCTGCCCCTTGCTCCCCTCTCCTTCTTCTCCCCCTTACCTTCACCTTGTTTTATCAGTGCCCAGCAGTAAGTTAGAATGCTGACCTAACGCTGACCTAACGCTGACTCTTATTTGATCTCCAATACATTAATTCCTCGTCCGTCTTCCTCGCCACAGTAATTAACAAGTGAGCTTCAGCCTCCCACAGAAAATCCAAGCCAAAGTTAGCGTACTAGCCTCCCATCCCTCCAATATGGCCACCTCCTCTAGCCATCAATCAAATTAAAAGGAGCAACCAACCATCAGGAAACCCTGTTTTTTTGTTTCTGCACTACTATGAATGGTGAGTGGATGAGACCGCAGGTTAGTGGGCAGTGTGGTCCTGCTATAGCGGACTCAGGCTCCCGTGGGGTCAAGGTGTTGCTGGGCACGCCTAGGTGACGCTATATTTGTTTTCAATGACTCGCGCTCCCTGGTGTCGGGAGTCCTGCTGGAGCGAAGTCGCTGGGAGCATGGTAGCAGTCTCATGGACACGAGGCTGGCTGCGGAGTCAGATCTTTTGTCTCGCCCTCTCTCCTGGTGGTCCTTCTTGAGCGGACTTGGGGGTGGGTCGCTGCCTTTTCTTGACTGGCTGCGACGTCGGTGTCATTTTTCTCACCTGACAGTCCGTAGTTGATTTGGGGACGGTTGAGGTTTTCCCTGCTTATTCTGCATGGATCTCGTTGGCTTGGCTTCGCGCTCACTTGAGCAAGTGGGAGGGGCTGTTGGCCGGTCCAGTGTTCAGTATCGCGGGCGGCCTCAGGAAGTGGTTTTAATAGTTTTTTTGTGGCGTGCATGCTTGCTTTACGTGGCGGTGTTCACCGCATTGATTTATGGGCCCATCTCCATGGCAACCATGACGTTTTGAGCGTCGTTTGGTTTGCAAGTTCACTTTTGTCTAAAAAGTTGCCAGTTCAGTGTACATGTTGGGCTGCAATATGGAGTCAGGTGGCAAGGCGAGCGAGAAGTCCATACTGTGGAGGAGGCTGGTGCTTCTGGGCATCTTCCTTCTTTGGCTGCTATACAGGAGATGATCCAGGCTGCTGTTGCTACTACATTTAAGGATAGGGAGCCTGTTCCTCCTGCTAAGGGGTCGAGGGTTTAACCTGGTCCCTCGCCTGACTCTGATGAGGAGGATGATCTGGAACTGAAAGGGCACTATGTGCAGGGTCCTGAATTGCAGGAGGTTCTGCAGCACATTCGCTCAAACTTGATGTTTATGCCTGAGGAGGACACTGATATTTTTCTCCCAGTATCAGAGGAAGGAACCAGAGTCATTGCCCATTCACTCTTCAGTGTTGAAGGTTTTGGAGTCTGAATCAAAAGACGTTGATAAGCATGGGTTTTTGGCAAAGTATTATCCTTTGCAGGACTCTGTAGACAAATTCCCAGGTTCCCTGAAGGTGGATTCCTTGATGGCAGGGATGGCTGCCCAGGGTGTGATTATTTCTGAGGGTGCTTCACCTGCGGACCCTGTTGATAAGAGAGTGGATGCGGTTGTTAAGCGTACTTTTTCCACTTCCAATTTTGCTATTAGGGAGCGGCCTATTGTACGTATGCTATTCAGTCCTTACTGAAAGATTTCCAATCTTTGGCTGAGTTGATGGAACCAAGGGGAGGAAATTTCTCCTACTTTGTCTCTGATGGATCAGACTTTCCACCTATTGTCCGACATTTCTTTTGATTCCTTGGGGGCGGCTGCCTCTACGGCTGGGTCTTCTGTTGCTGCTTGGCACCAGATGTTGTGATCTTGGAAGGCAGATTCAGCCAGAAAGGATTATTGATGAGGATACCTTTTTCTGGGGTGAAGTTGTTTGGCCTGCCTTTGGAGGATATGGTAAAGAAATCTGCAGAGGATCTCAAGCTTCTGGACTCTGAGAAGACAGCCTGTCCAAGGTTCTTTAGTTCCAGGAGGGCTTTTGGTCCTGCTCGGCAGGGGAAATCTCACCAGCCCTTTCGTGGTGGCTCGTGGCCGGGGTGCTCCTTCCACTGACAAATCCGGATTCCCTTCCACTTCTTCCACTTCCCCTGCTGTCTCCAAACCCTGACTATATGGCGGTGAGCAGAGCCCAGGTGGAGGGGGGGCGCTTGTCTCATCTTTCAGAGAAGTGGCAGCATTCAGTTTCGGATCAGTGGGTCCTTTAGGAGGGGTTTCAGATTGGTGTTTCGGAGTCCCCCCCCCCAATGTTTTTCGAGTCATGACTTGTCCTCAGGACGGGTTGAAGAGGCAGGCCCTTTTTGAGGGGGTTCGCAGTCTCTTGGAAAGAGGGGCCGTTGTTCCAGTGCCTCCTTTGCAGGAAGGAATCTGGGTTTATTCTATTTTATTTCTGGGTGGGAAGCATACAGGCGATCTCAGGCCTGTGTTGGATCTGAAGTGGCTGAATCAGTTCATCCCCAATGTCAATTTCAAGATGGTCTCTCTTCAACTCATTCTACCCTTGATAAATCAGGGAGATTTTCTGACGCCCCTGGACCTGCATGATGCTTTTCTCAATGTCCCGGTTCATCTGGCTTCCCAGCGTTTTCTGGTCTTCTGTGTCCTGGGTCGACATTACCAGTACAAGGTATTAGCTTTTCGTCTTTGTTCCTCTCCCAGGGTCTTTACTAAGGTGTTGGTTTCCCTGGTTGGTGTCTTGCAAGGTAGGGGGATTAAAATATTTCCATTTTTGGATGATCTCTTGAGTTCTGCCTCTTCTCTTCCTAAGGCGGAGAGCCATGTCCAGGAGGTTTGCTAGGTGCTGGGGGACCATGGATTTTTGGTGAATCTGAACAAGTCTTGCCTCATCCCGACTCAGGATCTTACATAGGAGTCCAGTTCATTATTGTCTCTGAACTGTCCCCCTGTGAACAGTTGGTTAAGGGTGCAGGGGCTTATGTCTGCTTCACTGATAGTCCTTCCTTGGGCCCGCTTGCATATGTACCCAGTGATCAACCATCTTTTGTTACACTGGATCCCATGTGGTCAGGATTTTCACCAGGGGGTGACTGTGACTCCCCAGGTCAGGGTGGATCTGGGGTGGTGGTCGGACGAGGTGACTCTCTCCCAGGGTCGGCAGTTTCAGGTGGTTCCTACACATGTTGTGACAACCGATACCAGTCTGTTGGGCTGGGGTGCTACCCTGGGGGACTTATCCGTGCAGGGCAAGTGGTCCAGTGTTCTGGCGGCTTGTTCTTTCAATTACACAGAGCTGAAGGCGGTTCACCTGGGTCTCTTGGCTTTTGCTCCACACCTGGATGGTCAGCATGTGCAGGTCCAGACAGGCAACCAGGTCATCATGAGTTACTTGAATCATCAAGGGGGGTGCAGGGTGAAGTCCCACAGTTGTCTCAGTCGTGTCATTCAGTCGCTGCCCATGCAGGTGCAGATAATACATTTTCTCTTATCGTCGTCTGTCAAAACCCCCCCCCCACCCGGCCCTACCGCCCCACCGCTCTTACCTGAACGGGCCGCGACTGGTGTTATTTGCTCCTGGGCAGAGACGGTTTTGGGATCCCTATCTGCCATTTACTTGCTGGGCAGGGAGAATGTGGTGGCAGGCAGTCTCAGCAGGGTGTTCTCTTCCATGAGTTCCCTGCCCTTGACCCGGGAGCTGTTCCTGAGTTTACGGAAGAGGTTTCTGTCTCCGAGGGTGGACTTGTTTGCCTCCTTGGAGAATGCCCAGCTCTCTTGCTTATGCATGATTATGCCTTGCCATGGGGTGTGGAAGGTGGATGTGATGTCCTTCCAATGGCCTCAGGTTCTTTGGTATGCCTTCCACCAGTTCCCCTGATTCCGGCAGTGTTGCAGAAGATCAGGGTGGACAAGGTTTTGGTGCTTCTGGTGGTTCCGGGGTGGCGGAGGCACCCTTTGGTTTCCCTATTGTTGGAGTAGGCGATTCGTCCGTGCTGGATGATGTCTTATCAGCCTTATCCGTTGTTGGGTCCCCAGATTCCGTTCCCTGTGTTCCAGTCGATGCATCTTCAGGCTTGGTTCTTGAACGACTGAGTCTGATGAGTAGGCAGTATTCTTTGGTAGTGGCCTGGCTGATTCAACAGTCTGTGTCCTTCTACTTTGCATGCTTACGCCAAGCATTGGTCCAACTTTTCTGATTGTTGTCTGCGGAAGGGGTGCCTTGTTGAAGATGTGGATCCTGTCAGGGTTCTGGATTTCTTGCCGGATGGATTTGAACTGGATTTGGCACATTCTACACTCAGTGGGCTGCTCTCCGGGCTTTTTGGTGTCCTCTTTTTGATAGGGTGGATCCTCTGGTTTCTCGTTTATTGAAATCGCTGGCGTTGAGGTGGCCTATGTTGTCTGCCCCTCCGTGGGATCTTCTGTTGGTTCTGAAGGCATTGCAAGGGTGTCCATATGAGCCTCTGGACTCTGTGGACTTGAAGTTTCTGAAATTGAAGGTGGTCTTTTTGATGGCTATTGCCTAGGCCTGGAGGATTGGTGAATTGGGGTCGTTTTTGTGGTCTGCCCCATTTTTGCAGGGTGGTGTTGAGGACGCACCCTACATTTGTCTATAAAGTGGCCTATTTTTTTCACCGGTCGGCGGAAGTGGTCCTGCCTGTTTTCTTTCCCGAGCCTCGGTCTGAGGAAAAGTCTCTGTTGCATATCTTGACTATGAAGAGGGCTTTGTTGGTGTACTTGACCCAGACTGGCCTATTCTATGGCGGGGACAGTTTTTTTGTCATGTTTGGTCAGGGACGGCTTGGTTTGAAGCCCTCCAATTCTACCCTTAGTCATTGGCTGAAGGAGGCCATTCTGGTGGCCTTTGAGTCTCAGGACAGGGTGGTGGAGACCCGGATTCAGGGTGTACTACCAGTTCGGTGGCTGTGTCTTGGGCCACTTTGAAGGGTGTTTCCATGGAGGATATTTGCAGGGCTGCCACGTGGACTACCCCTCATACCTTGGAGCATTATCACCTGGAGATTGGGGGTGGTGCCTCTCTTTCTTTTGCTTCTTCGGTGCTGGGTGCTGTTGCCCTTGAATTTCTTGTTTCTGTGACTCTGTTTTGTGTGTATTAAACAAGATTTTGCAATCTCTCTTATAGTTGGCTTGTTCTGTTTTCCATGAAGGCGTTACTTGCTTTGGTATTTGTTCATGTGTTAATTACTGTGGCAAGGAAGATGGACAAGGAGGTTATGCTCCGGTAAGTTACCGGTAATCCTTATGAGTCCTAGACTTCCTCACCACAGTATAGTTTCCTATCCCTCCCAGCCCTGGTGTGTGGGCTTTATGTTTTTCTCTGACTTTGGTTGCGGGTTTTTCTGAGGGGTGGTCGCTCCTTTTATGTGATTGGTGGTTAGATGAGGTGGCCATATTAGAGGGACCGGAGTCTAGTATGCTAACTTGGGCTTGGAGTTTCTGTGGGAGGCTGAAGCTCATGTGTTAATTACTGTGATGAGGAAGACTAGGACTCTGAGCAATGAAGACTACCGGTAAGTAACTGGGGCATGAACCCATTTGTAACATGGGTGGTGATGGCTTCTGGGCTGGGAACCAACAACATTCTAGTAGAAGGAGAGGCTATGGGGCCGATTCCGATTTCGGCCGGTAGGGCTCCGAATAGGATTCGGCTTTACCGGATCCGATTCGGAGCCCTTTTTCCCGACCGAATCGTACGCTGGTCCGGCCGAGCGAGTACGATGCGACTCGCCGACCGACTCGTCCGGGCGACCCGACCGCTCCGACCGACTCGTCCCCGGATCGCACCGCTCCGACCGACTCGCTCGGACCCGATTCGCACCGCGCAATGGAGACGCTTTCCGGCCGGGTAAGTACGATGCGCACCTCGACCGCTCCGACCGACTCGCGCCGTCCGACTCGAACTCGCTGTCGGAGCCGTACTTTGGGGGTCCGTGTCGGACCCCCTGTACGCGTACCCGTGCGAGGCGCACACAGGGGAAACCCATGGGTCCCCCTACCTGTGCGTGTACGCCGCGGGCGCTTCGCGGCGTACTCGCTGTAGGGGCGCCCTTGTCCGCCTCGCACCCATTGAGGCAATGGGAGCCCGCGTACGCGTTGTACGACCGGCTCCCATTGAGTTCAATGGGAGTCCGACCGACTCGTGTCCGGTGGCATACGAATGCATCGGACTAGTTCGGTCGGACTGCACGGGTCCGATTCGGTCGGAAATCTCTCCGGGTCCGGCTCGGTCGGAGAGATTTCCGGCCCGAATCGGAATCGACCCCTTTGTTTTCTGGAAGACAATTTAACATGAGCCCACCATGTAGAGTTTAGAAAGCAGGTCAAACTTTGTGCTGCGGTCTCCCTCCCTCTCCCAGACTCCAGGACTCTGTGAGGTCTCCAGATGTACACGTCATGGGACATATTAAGACTTCCGTTTTCTTTTCCCAGGTCTGCAAAACAACCCTGCAATTCATTAAATCATCTGAACCAAATGTGGATGACAAGAGCTTATTAAATTAAACCAGATGGAAGTTAAGCATATGTTACAACATTACATAATTACAATCAGCTGACAAGATTCCTGTCTGGCCTTCTGGACTGGCTGAACCCACAGATAGTCAGGAAGACAGTCTTACACCTACACCAAGTCTGGCCCCCCCTTTACATCTGGACATCATTATCATTTTGAATCACATAACTACAATAAGTCTGTATGCAACAAATCCTTGCACCAGAATGAAACACATGCACCCATCTGACCAGACAGGTCTTTAATGCTTCCGACAAACTAGTAGCTGGTTTTTCTGTCTCCATTCCTCAGGCAAAGCATTTCATACATTGCTTGCAATGCATTTCATACATTGCTTGCAAGTACTAGGGGAGAGGTATCCCTACTCCCTGTTTAGGTCAAAGCCTATGAAACAGCACAGCTGTTTGGTTGTGAAAGACATCTTGAGGGCATTCTGAAAGCTGACCTAAGAATGCATCCAACCCATTGCCTACCTTTGTCTTTTTTCATTTAGATTTCCTTGCTTTGAATTGGCTTGCTTTATTTGTAATTGCCCATCCAGGCTATGTATGTCCCTCCTGGGGAGCAAAGCCTGTTACTGTATGCTGTCTATTTTTGCCCCCACCAGTGCCCCTATTTCTCTCTCTAGCCTGTATGCTTCCCTGAGCCACGCTACTCTTAGTAGTCCTAGCTTGTCCATGTGCTTCTCCACATAGACTTAAATCACACAGTGCTGATGAAAAAGAGCTACAGTAAGCAGTAGTGGAAATGAATGTGGCTATGTTTTTCCATATAACATTTGGTTATTTCGTCAGGCTTTGAAACATAAGGCTCTTCTAATAATTAGTAATAAACCCACTGGTCATCCCCTTGAAAGAGATAGAATGCGAAATCTGAGTGGAATGTTTTGCAGACGTTATGTGTCTCCTTTGTCAATGAATCTCGCTGGGAAAACACAAAGTTTCTTTGTCAACTTCAAAACAGCAGTGAGGAGCCACAAGGGCTCAGGGAGCAGAGCACCGATATATCGCAGGAACTGAAGCAAGGCTGGACTGGCCGTACCAGGCATCGGTCATTTCCCCTGGAGGCTGGAAGAGCTTGTACTTTTGTTACTGGGTGCCACTTTTGTAGCAGAGCAGCAGTTTTAAAAGCACTACAGAGTTCCTTGTATATCCAACAGTTTTCAGGCAACAATAAGAGTGACAAGATAACTCTGGTGATTAATGTACCTGCTGGAGAGAGACAGGATTTTTCTGTAGGAGCAGTTTTGACTCGTCTAAGGTAGCGCAGAGAGTTAATACCTGCTGCAAAAGGTTATACTATGCAGATCACAGAACTGAATTTTATATCCAAAGCTCAGCGGTTTAACGCTTTGTCGAAAAGATCCTTTTGTTACTGGGCAGTTCATAAATTGCAATTGTAATCTAGGGTAGCAAGTTATGTTTTTTTCCCAGTCTTTCATTATCCTAATTCTGCTAAAAAGTGTTTATTTGGGTAAAAATAAATTTGTTATCAGAAAAGCGAACTTTAACCACTATGTTACATTCTGAATCCTGAATTTGTGCTCCCCCAGACCAAGCATTCTTAAAAAATACCTACTGTAGCATCCACCTCAGCCTGGGTATTCATAAATGAATACACCACACACAGCGCTTGTTATTACACGTCTTCATTCCGCTGTGTGTAACTGCAAACTCAACATTCTAAACATGAACTCTATTCACCACACCCGGACACTCATGTCACAGTTGTACGGAGTGCATCAGGAACCAAAAGTGTTACACCATCGCTACCTCATAACACACTAGATCGCCTCCTTTATTAAATAAAAATTGCATTTATATATATATATATATACACATTGCAACTCTATAAGTCATTGTCGAGCTCTGACCAAACACCCTGATCGTGTCCTCTGAGGCTGTGAAGAGAGAAGAAGCGTCCATTACTCGACTGGTAAGCTCGAAGAGCAGCATGGAGAGTAAACTGCAGATTAAGCTTCTCCATTGTAGCACGCTGGACGTTCTTTTTAAGGGTGCTCATAAAGCTTGCGTTTTTATTCCACTGTGTGTAACTGCAAATTCAACATTCTAAACATGAACTCTATTCACCACACCCAAACACATATGTCACCAGGGCCGTACTGGCCGTAGCGAGCATTGGGCGGTTCCCGGGGGGGCTGAAAGGGTGGGGGCCAGTTTTGAAACGGTGGGAGTTGTTTTTATTACTGGGGGCCAGTTTTGTAGCAGTGCTGCAATATCGGCCCCCAGTAACAAAAGCAGCAGTGCCAGGGCCAATTTAGTTAAGCAGCAGTGCTTCACACTAGCTACCCCCCTTGGTCGGTCCAATAGAAATGCCAGGGCTGCTTCGCATTCTCAGTCTGGCCCTGTACGTCACAGTTCTGTGGAACCCATCAGGAACCAAAAGGGACTCATCATCACTAACTCACAGGACACTACACCTACCATTATGGATGACATGAACACTACACCTTGTAGTCCCCTTTGTCTTGTGTAACATTTTCTATATGCTGATTACACATGTATGATTCATTGTTTCTGTATGTGTGTGAGTGATGCAAAAGCTTTGATACTACTAATGAAAGGCACTGTTGGAGGGTGGGAGTGAGGGAATCATTGAAGAGCACCAATAAACATTGCTGTATCCTGGTTCACTGTAAGATCATAATTTACTATGCTTTAAAAACGAATACAATTCAATATATATAATGAAAAATGTGATGTAGAATACACCATTATTGACATTTTTTTCTGAAATTTTCTTGGAGAGAGAACCCCCCTCCCCAAAAAATTCCCCCTGTAGTGGTCAGGGTCACTCGCTATGCACCATACGGAGGCTGGTCTGACAACATTTGCCAGGGCTGGTTTGGGTTCCTAGTCTAGCCCTGGAGCAGCACATATCAAGTTGAGAGCCTTCAAAACAAATCAGGCTTTACAGACATCTTAGCAGAGGCACCCCCCGCTTGCTCGCACTCCCGGATCCAACAAACTCAGACCACACTGGTTAATCTTTATGGAAGAAATGAGGCTGCTGTTTATTTAGGCAATTTCCAACTTACAACGACCTTACACACCATTGATTATCTTTACTCGCTGAACCTGTGCCTTCCTTAACATACCCAGGAGCACTGTGCCCTACATTCACCTTTCTATAATTGCCTCAACCCTCATGCCATGGGCAAATGTATCACCTGCTTACAGCCCAGCCAGGTGACCTCTTACTTCCGGCCTAAGCTTTTAACTTTCTACTTCCAGGTAAGCGTCTGCTTTCAACTTGCCGGGTGACAGTTCACTTCCGGTGTACCTTTTTTACTTTCTATTTCCGGGCAAGCGTCTGTTTCCTTCCCGCCGGGTGTCTATGCACTTCCAGTGTACCACTTTACATTCTTGTTACGGGAAAGCATCTGGTACCAGCCAGCTGGGTGACCTTTAACTTCCGGCATAACCGTTTAATCTCTACTACTGTGCAAGCATCTACTTCCAACCTGCAAGGTGACCCAGTCACCTATGTACCAAATTCTTCTGGGCCAAAGGCTCCAACATTTGGAGTTTCATTCTGGTTCAACACCGTAAGCCTTTGTAGTCTACTGCCAGTACCCTATTGGCTCTGACCATTACCTGCTGCAGACCTGTTACAATTCAGTCCTAGGTCCTTGCTATATCAAGCAGAACCGCTTTGTAAGTCCCATATGCCCCTATAACAATTATTTTGTGGTGTAACAAACCCCTAATTCCCATATTTAATGTAGGTGGGTGGGTGGGTATTCCTTTGCTGAATCCCCAGAGAAAGAGAGTGCTTGGCCTGCATTCAGGGGCTAAATATGCTCCGCTCCCAAAGGCCCAAGTTAATCTCTAAAATTATGACAGGGACGGACAAGGAGTCCTGCTTGTGATATCAAGTACATTCCATGCATTCTTTTAACTTGCTAGGTTACCAGCTCGGGCTCTGCTCCCTGGGGGTGGCCTCCACTAAGGCCCTCTGTCTAGCCAAACCCCCTCCCCCTCAGGAAGGGTGACCAACCCAAGGGCATAGCAGAGGCACCGCCCACTTGGTCACCCTCCCGGATCCCACAAACTCAGATGACACCAGTTTATCTTTATGGAAGAATTGAGGCAGTTTATTTAGGCAATTTCTAATTTATAAGCGATCTTTACATACCATTTATTTTCTTTGCTCACTGAGCGTATGCCTTCCTTACATACTGTTAGACCTGGCATTTCTTGGCGTGGTTACCCCAGACTTTTTGCCTCTACCTCCTCTATTTTTGGTGCTGTGATGGATTTTGTTTTGCCAACTTAGATGCTTTGGACACTTTGCCACTGCTAAACAGTGTCCAAGTGCAAGTGCTCCCTGTATAAAGTGTAATGGTAATTGGTTGTCCATGATTGGTATGTTAGCCTTACTAGTACAGTCCCTAGTAAAGTGCACTATGTGTGTCAGGGCTGGTAATGCAAATGCTACTAGTGGGCCTGCAGCACGAATTGTGCCACCCACACAAGTAGCCTCAAAGAGGGAACTCAGGCCTGCCACTGCAGTGCCTGCGCACAGTTTGTTAAACTGCCATGTTGTTCTGACAAGTGTACCCACTTGCCAGACCTTACCCTTCCCGTTCTATGCACATCAGACACCCCTATGGTAGGTCCAAGGTACCCCCTGGGCAGGGTGCAGTGCATGTGAAAGGTAGGACATGTACTAAGGTGTGTACCATGTCCTGACAGTGAAATCATCTCCATTTCGTTTTTCACTGTGGAAAGGCCATCTTGCCCATAGGATAAAATGGGGAGGCTGTGTAATATGTTTTCCAGCCTATCTTCCCAAAGGCTTAAGATGGAGAGGTGAAGTTTAGTGTGCCTGAACTCACAATGTAATAACACATCTTTCTATGAAGGTGGTTTTTGCATTGTGTGTTTAGAAGCCACTCTTTTAGAAGTGGCTAGGTTTTTGTGCTCTAACATTTCTGTGTGTCTCTGCCTGGTTGTGGATTGACTGTCTGGATTTGAAAGTGATAGGATCTGGGGAATGTCTTGACCCAGGGGAGGAGGTGCGACAGCAACAGGCTGGCCTGCATCTGGAGTGTAGGGGGGAGGAGTAGCCCCTGGAGGTGAAGAGGCCTGGGCTGCCGCCATAAAACAATGGCTCCATCTCCTGCTGAGTGATTGAAGATCCAGACCCCCACTATCAAAGGAATAAGGTGTCACTGGCAGGGAGGCACCCAGAACTGGTTTGAACAGGGGTCAGTGACCCCCAGAACACAAAGACTTCAAAGACATTTAGGGGTATAACTATGAGAGCTGAAGCCCCTGAACTTTGGAGAAATGGATTGATCAAGATTGAACAAGACTGAAGCTACTTCGTGGTCAAGAAGAACCTTTGCCAAGGAAGAAACAGCTGAAGAGACTGAAGGAAAGGACTGACCCTTGCTGTGTGTTCTGGGGCTGGCCTGCAGTTTGCTGCTTTAACCAAGGAGAGGCTAAAGGGACTTTGCTGTGTGCTGTGTCCCCCTGCTTGAAAGGACTTTGTTGTGTGCTGTGTCCGGAAACAACTTATCCCCAAGGGCCCGAGGTGAGCTGGCTCCCTGTTGCGGAAACTCAGGAACACAAAAGTTTCCAGGAGAGTCTCAGCGACGCTGTGTGCGTGTGCTTTTTGCAGCCAGTTATCGTGTGCACCGGAATCCAAGTGAGTCTCAGCGACGCTGTGTGCGTGTGCTTTGTGCAGCGTGAGACCTTCGTGAGGATTGCCTTGTTATCGTGCACACCCGGAGTCCAAGTGAGTCTCATCGACGCTGTGTGCGTGTGCTTTGTGCAGCATGAGACCTTCATGAGGATTGCCTTGTTAACGTGCACCCGGAGTTAAAGCGAATCTCAGCGACGCTGTGCATGTGTTCTTCGTGCAGCGTGAGACCTTCGTGTGGAGTGCCCGGTGATCGTGCACCCGAAGCTCAAGGGAGTCTCAGCGACGCTGTTTGCGTGTGCCCTGTGGCAGCCTGAGATCTTCGTAGCAGTAGTGGCCCAGACCGGCAGCCTCGGAGGAGCTGAGCCGCCGGCCCGAGCCCGCCGTTGCCCATTCACAAACATTGCATCTGAGGCCCAAGTCGTTGGGAGAGGAGAGTGGGTTCGTGCCCCCCAGGTAACGTGTGTCGACTCCTGGGGCGGGGTGCGGGCTCGGAGGGAGACGCTCTCGGCCTCTCTCTCATTTCAGCAGCGCGAGCTTCTGCTTCGGCTCGTATCGCGGCCCGTATTGCCAAAGGAGTGGCAGTACCGAGGCCGGAGTGCGGAGCTGCACTTTTTGTTACACCATACCCGTGTTGGGGGCAAATGTTGACAGAGGCTGACTGCGAGTCAGAAGGAGTGGCGGAGAGACTGCCTAAAGCACCGTGATCGGTGCCGGGGTGTATTGCGCATTATCTTATTTCTGCATAACGAACTACCTGATTGTCGTATTATACATTGCATCATTTCTGCATAACGAACTACCTGACTGCCGTATGACGCATTGCATTGTTTCTGCATAACGAACTACCTGATTAGCGTATTACGCATTGCATTATTCCTGCATAACGAACTACCTGATTAGTGTATTACCCATTGCCTTATTTTTGCATAGCGACGTACCTGGTGGTTGTATTACGCATTGCATTATTTTTACATTGCAAAGAACCTGATTGTTGCGTTACGCATTGCATTATTCTTACATTGCAAAGTCCTTGATTGTCGCGTTACGCATTGCATTATTTCTACATTGCACAAGTGCCTGATTCTAGCATTACCAACTGCATAACATGGTATTAGGATTACAGTGGAATGTGTAGAAGTGCTCATTAATATTGTCAGAACTTACAAGGGCTGGCTGGCCTAACGGATCACTGACAGAATATCGATTACAAGAATATCGACCTACAACAATATCGAAGTAAAAATATAGAATGCCAAAATATCGAATCCCTATCTACAAACAGGTAAGTACTAATTTCGAATCCAAAATATAGTTGTAAAAAATATAGTTAGTCAAACTATCGAAGTTTTTAAATATCTTAAAAGTAATGTAAAATTAATGAAATAATATATATAATTAACTAAAACATACTTAAAAATACTTAAATAACTTTAAAATTAATAAATAATTAATGTAAGTTAAAAAAAAAGAAACATACATTTTTATTTTTTAATACATATATATATTAACGTAATATTTATAAAAAATATTCAATATTTGTAGCGTAGGATAGCGGGAGGGTAAAATTTACTATTACCACTCCAGTGAGTGCAACAGTAGGGAAAGCATTGGATAGCGGGAGGGTAAAAATTACTATTGCCACTCCAGTGAGTGCAACAGTAGGGAAAGCGTTGGATAGCGGGAGGGTAAAAATTACTATTCCCACTCCAGAGAGTGCAACAGTAGGGAAAATGTTGGATAGCGTAGGGGTAAAAATTACTATTCCCACTCCAGAGAGTGCAACAGTAGGGAAAACGTTGGATAGCGGGAGGGTAAAAATTACTATTCCCACTCCAGAGAGTGCAACAGTAGGGAAAGCGTTGGATAGCGGGAGTGTAAAATTACTATTCCCACTCCAGTGAGTGCAACAGTAGGGAAAGCGTTGGATAGCGGGAGGGTAAAAATTACTATTCCCACTCCAGAGAGTGCAACAGTAGGGAAAGCGTTGGATAGCGTAGGGGTAAAATTACTATTCCCACTCCAGAGAGTGGAACAGTAGGGAAAGTGTTGGATAGCGTAGGGGTATAAATTACTATTCCCACTCCAGAGAGTGCAACAGTAGGGAAAGAGTTGGATAGCGTAGGGGTAAAAATTACTATTCCCACTCCAGTGAGTGCAACAGTAGGGAAAGTGTTGGATAGCGTAGGGGTAAAAATTACTATTCCCACTCCAAAGAGTGCAACAGTAGGGAAAATAATAATTTAATATTTTAATAAAAATAAAATAATTATCAATACCAATAAAAAATTAATTAAAATGACTTACCAATTACAAAATATTTAATAATTAATTCTAAATACCAATAAATATTATTTCTTAAAAATTAATTACCTATTAATAAAAATTAATTACCAATTAATAAAAATTAATTACCAAACAAGAATTAATTAACAATAAATTAATAATTAATACCAATAAATAAAAATAAATAATTACTGATTTACAATTAAATTACTTCCCACCCTATTCCCCTATAAACCCACAACCCGCTCTGAATAATAAATTAATACAATTAATATAATTATCAATTAAATAAGTATTAAAAATTAATTACCAATTAATAAAAATTAATTACCAATTAATAAAAATTAATGACTAATTAATAATTAATTAACAATGAATTATTTATCAATACCAATAAATAACATTTAATAATGACTTAATTAAATTTAAATTACTTCCTACCCTATTCCCCCATAAACCCACAACCCGCTACAGAACTAAAACGCACAATTAAATTAAATATAATTAATAATTCCTAAAAATTAATATTTAATTTACTATAATTAAATTACTTCCCACCCTATTCCCCTATAAACCCACAACCCGCTACAGAATTAAATTACGCAAAAATTAAATAACATAAAATTCATTACTTTAAAAAAATTAAAACATACATTACAAAAATAATACATACTTTTAACACATATACTAACACTTAAAACACTATAAAAAAATTCGATATTTTTAACAACTATATTATGACTGTCGATATTTTGACAATCGATATTTCTTACCTGAATTTCGATATTCTTAACCACTATATTTTGGCAATTCGATATTCTGTCCATTTTATATTTACAACTCGATATTTTGGCAATTCGATATTAAAAATTCTATATTATGTCTGTTTACCGGCCTAACAACCGGCCAGGAAGAATATTATAAATACGCAAATGTTGGATTTATATCGTGTGGTCTTATCGTATATCTTTTTATATAAAATTTATACTCGTTTTTATAAAACTCATGTGGAGTCTATTTGTGGTGTCATCATTGGGTTGCTGTGAGCGCGGTTGCAAATACTTTACACATTTGCCTTGAAGATAAGCCTGGCTACTCATGCCAAGCTACCGAGGGGGTGAGCGGGGCTATCTCAGAAGGTGACCTTCCTTTCCCTGACGTGGAACCGCGGGTCCCTATTTGACCTAAGGTACCTACCTCAGCCAACCAGGGATCCCGGGTCTAACATTTGGTGGTCAGCGGTTGGGATTTGAACGTGTATTTGCAAATTCACTCACAATAATTGATGTACATCACAAGTTTAGCGCAGACCACGATGCAACCACATATTGTGTTTTTGATTTGTTGGTACTATTTTTGAGCGACCTTTAAGCCACACAACATGTCTCAGAGGAGTCAAGTAGCCAGTGAGGCTGCAGAATTAGAGTTCAACATTGAGGCATTGCTTACCTACAAAGTTGATCAATTGAGGCAATTCTGCAGAGCTTTGGGATGTCCCATGAAAAGTAGTGTCAAGATGGAGGAGCTTCAAATGGCCTTGAGGGCCTGGTGGGAAGCCAAAGGGGCTCAGGAGACGGGTGATGTTGAGGTGGATGAGGATGACCCAGGGAATGGTATTTGGTCCACAGGATTTGCCAGTGGAGGGACCAGCCTTAGGGGCTGGTAGTAGCCATTCAGGGAGGAGTTTTTCACCAGAGGAGCTGAAGGAAAACCAAAGGGTCAGAGAGCAGGAGTTGGAGGTCTTAAAACTTAAAACTCAAGCAGAAGAGAAGAAGCTACTCATTGAAAGTGAAAAGCGAGCAGAGGAGAGCAGGAACGCTCTCACCTTGGAAGAGAACAAGATTCTCTTAGCTCATGAGTTAAGCATGAGGGAACTGGAAATGAAGGTTAAACAGGCAGAGTCCAGTTCAAATGGTGGCAGCACACAACCAGAGCCTGTGGGAAAGGTGTACATTCCCAAGGATTTAGTGCGAGATTACCAAAGGGGTGATGATATTTATGCGTGTTTCACGGCATATGAGATCGCACTGAGGATGAATGAAGTGCCTGAGAAGCATTGGGGGGCGGGCCTATGGAAACACTTTGAGGCTTCTGGGAGGGATGTTTTACCCCCTTTAGAGAGGGCGGGAACCCTGACCTACGCCAATATGAAGGAGGCTTTATGCCTCAGGTATGGGCTCACTCCTGAACAGTACAGGCAGAAATTCAGGAACTTCAAGAAACTGGAATCCAGTACTTGAGTGGAGTGTGTGAATGCGGACACGCGTGCACTGGATGGTTGGATGAAGGGCAGCAAGGCAACTGATTTTAAGAGCTTATGCTATTTAATTAGTTGGGAGCACTTGAGTAGTCTATGTGTTCCAGAGCTGCGCCAGCATCTTTTGGACAGTAAGCTGACTGATCCCAGTAAGCTTGCTAAAGAGGCGGACTGCTGGACCAGTACCCGGGTCCACAAGGGGATTGGAGGTACCACTGCCAAAAGTGTACAGGGCCCCCCGCCGAAGGTAGGGGAGGACAAGGGTAACCACAAGGGGTTCTCTAAAGGGCCCCAAAGTAGTTCCCAGGTGAAAGGGTCCCAGTCCCCCAAGGCTAAGAGGTCCTGGCCCCATAAGGGCAAGGTCCTCCTACTTGTTACTTCTGTAAAGAAGTGGGTCATATTTCCCCTAAATGCCCCAAGAAGTCATCTGCACCCACTGGTGCTCCAACACCGGGTTTAGTGAGTGTAGCGTTGGGTGAGGAATGGAGTCCTTGGACTGGGGAGGAGGAAGCAGTTATGACCCTGGTCTCATTAGGAGATCGAGAGATGGTCCAGGAAATCTATCTGCCTGAGAATACTAAGAAGTACAGGCAGTGGGTGACCATCAATGGAAGAAGGGTGGAGGCTCTGAGACACTCAGGAGCCAGTTTGACATCTGTCAGGTGTCAGTGGGTGTCTGAAGAGCAGGTAATTCCCAATGTGCTTCACCCTGTAGTTGCAGCAGACAGCTCCGTGCGCCTCTCCAAGGTGGCGCTAGTTCCCTTTGAATGGGGGGGGGTCTCAGGTTCCTTAAAGGTCATTGTAAGTCCGTCCATGCCTGTAGACTGTCTGCTGGGGAATGACCTGGAGAGTTCCCCCTGGAAGGAGGTGGAGTGCCAGGCGCATTTGGAGATGTTGGGTCTGCCTGAGTGGGCTTGTGTGATCACTTGGTCTATGGCAGCCAGTAAAGGTGTTCAAGAGGACCTGGAGCCTGAAACAGTGGCCCAGGTGATCGCCGTGAAGAGAAGAGGCAGGGGGCATGGGAAACTGGCCCCCACAGTTCCCACGGTCTAGGAGGAGGCACCCTTTGAGGGGGATGCCCTGGAGCCTACGGGGGAGCAAGTAGCTGAGCTGGGGGACCTACCTGAGCTGACCGAATGGCAGCAGGAGGGGGGGCCCTCCAGGGAGGAATTCTGTGAGGAGCAGAAGAAGGGCCCTTCTCTTGTAGGTTTGCGGCAACAGGCAGCAAACCAGGCAGCAGGTGATCAGTCGGGATCCCACTTGATTTACTGGGAGAATGATCTCCTATATAGTGAGCCTAAGGTTGCTGAGCCTGGGTCAGCCCGTGTGCTGGTGGTACCCCAGTGCTTCAGGGCCTTCCTACTGGGGTTGGCTCATGATGTACCTTTAGCAGGACATTTGGGGCAGGACAAGACCTTTGAGAGGCTTGTCACCCACTTCTACTGGCCTCAAATGCGCAAGAGTTCTGATACTCATTGCCGGACCTGTCAGACTTGCCAGGCAAGTGGTAAGAATGGAAGGAAGCGCAAGGCTCCCCTCCAACCTTTCCCTGTAGTCAGCACCCCCTTTGAAAGGGTGGGCATTGACATTGTGGGGCCTCTGGAACCCAAGACCGCCATGGGCAACAGGTTCATCCTGGTCTTGGTGGACCATGCCACCTGGTACCCGGAAGCTATCCCTCTCTGGACGGTGACAGCCCCCGTGGTGGGTCGTGCACTGATGGGGATTTTCTCCCACGTGGGGTTCCCCAGAGAGGTGGTGTCTGACAGGGGTACTAATTTCATATCAAGGTATATGAAATCTCTGTGGAAGGAGTGCGGTGTAACCTACAAGTTCACCACGCCGTACCACCCCCAGGGTAATGGTCTGGTTGAGAGATTTAACCGGACCCTGAAGGGCATGATTATGGGTCTTGAGGAACCCATGAGGCGTAAGTGGGATGTCCTCTTGCCATGCCTGCTGTTTGCTTACCGAGAGGTGCCACAGAAGTCCTTAGGGTTCAGTCCCTTGGAGCTCCTGTATGGACACCCGGTAAGAGGACCCTTGAGTTTGGTGACGGAGGGCTGGGAGAAGGCTCCTAGTAAACCCCCCCCAGGATGTATATAGCTACATGCTGGCCTTCAGGAACCAAACTAGGTGTTTCAGGCAACTCGCTCAGGTGAATCTGGAAGCCAGCCAGGAAGAAATCAAGCGGTGGTACGACGAGAATGCCACTCTGGTCTAATTTCAACCTGGGCAAAAAGTGTGGGTGATGGCGCCAGTGGAGCCTTGCGTGCTCCAGGACAAGTGGACTGGGCCTTATGAGGTGCTGGAGCACAGGAGCGACATGACCTACCTGGTTGACTTACGGTCTCCTAGGAACCCTTTAAGGGTCCTCCATGTGAACCGCCTCAAACCACACTTTGAGAGGTCTGATGTGACCATGCTCTTGGCTACAGACGATGGGGCAGAAGAGGAGAGTAAACCTATTCCTGACCTCCTGTCAGCCAAGGAGAAGGATGGGTCAGTGGATGGGGTGAACCTCTCGCCTACCCTGACCCCGGAACAGCAGAGGGACTGTCGCCAGGTATTGGGTCAGTTCGCCTCCCTGTTCTCCCTGACCCCAGGAGTCACCCATTGGTGCGTCCATGATGTGGACACTGGAGACAGCCTGCCTGTAAAACAAAATGTTTACAGAGTAGCTGATAAGGTCAGGGCCAGCATCAAGGAGGAGGTTTCCAAGATGCTGGCGCTAGGGGTGATTGAGCCATCCAGCAGCCCCTGGGATAGCCCAGTGGTCCTTGTGCCAAAAGCCACTGCGCCAGGTGCCACCCCAGAACTCCGGTTCTGTGTGGATCAATGCCGTCACCAAGACTGACGCTCACCCCCTCCCCAGAGCTGATGAGCTCATGGATCGGCTGGGAGCTGCCCGGTACCTCAGTACATTTGACTTGACGTCGGGGTACTGGCAGATTGCCTTGACCGAGGGGGCTAAAGAGAGGTCAGCGTTCTCAACGCCAGAGGGGCACTACCAGTTCAGAGTTATGCCCTTTGGGTTGAAGAATGCCCCTGCCACCTTCCAGAGACTAGTCAACCAGGTGCTGGGTGGGCTGGAGGAATTCAGCGCCGCCTACCTGTACGACATTGCTGTGTTTAGCTCCAGTTGGGAGGAACATTTGTGACACCTCTGTGAAGTGTTGAAGGCCGTGCAGAGGGCAGGCCTGACTATCAAGGCAAGTAAGTGTCAGATAGGGCAGGGTTCTGTGGTATACTTAGGACACCAGGTAGGGAGCAGCCAGGTGGCGCCCCTACGGGCAAAGATTGATACCATTCTGGCTTGGGAACCCCCCAAGACCCAGACAGGAGTGAGGGCCTTTCTAGGACTCACTGGGTATTACCGACGGTTTGTGAAGGGGTATGGCACCATTGTTGCCCCCTTGACAGAACTGACATCAAAGAAACAGCCCAAGAAAGTGATCTGGACTGATGCCTGCCAGACCGCTTTTGATGCCCTGAAAACTGCCATGTGCACGGCACCCATACTCAAGGCGCCTGATTCCTCGAAAGAGTATGTAGTGCAGACAGATGCTTCAGAGCATGGTGTGGGAGCAGTACTCTCACAATTGAACGATGAGGGCTTGGACCAACCAGTAGCTTTCATTAGCCGGAGGCTACTTACCAGGGAACAGAGGTGGAGTACAATTGAAAGGGAAGCTTTTGCTGTGGTCTGGGCACTGAAGAAGCTGAGGCCTTACTTGTTTGGGACTCACTTCCTGGTTCAGATAGACCACAGGCCCCTCAGATGGTTGATGCAGATGAGGGGCGAGAACCCAAAACTGTTGAGGTGGTCCAGCTCCCTACAGGGAATGGACTTCACGGTGGAACACCGCCCGGGAACAGAACACGCCAATGCTAATGGTCTGACCAGATTTTTCCGCCTTAGTGATGAGAACTCCCATGAGGGTGGGTAGTTCCCCCACACTTTTCGGCTGGAGGGAACACGTGTTAGACCTGGCATTTCTTGGCGTAGTTACCCCTGACTTTTTGCCTCTACCTCCTCTATTTTTGGTGCTGTGATGGATTTTGTTTTGCCAACTTAGATGCTTTGGACACTTTGCCACTGCTAAACAGTGTCAAAGTGCAAGTGCTCCCTGTATAAAGTGTAATGGTAATTGGTTGTCCATGATTGGTATGTTTGCCTTGCTAGTAAAGTCCCTAGTAAAGTGCACTATGTGTGCCAGGGCTGGTAATGCAAATGCTACTAGTGGACCTGCAGCACAAATTGTGCCACCCACACAAGTAGCCTCAAAGAGGGAACTCAGGCCTGCCACTGCAGTGCCTGCGAGCAGTTTGTTAAACTGCCATGTTGTTCTGACAAGTGCACCCACTTGCCAGACCTTACCCTTCCCGTTCTATGCACATCAGACACCCCTATGGTAGGTCCAAGGTACCCCCTAGGCAGGGTGCAGTGCATGTGAAATGTAGGACATGTACTAAGGTGTGTACCATGTCCTGACAGTGAAATAATCTCCATTTCGTTTTTCACTGTGGAAAGGCCATCTTGCCCATAGGATAAAATGGGGAGGCTGTGTAATATGTTTTCCAGCCGATCTTCCCAAAGGCTTAAGATGGAGAGGTGAAGTTTAGTGTGCCTGAACTCACAATGTAATAACACATCTTTCTATGAAGGTGGTTTTTGCATTGTGTGTTTAGAAGCCACTCTTTTAGAAGTGGCTGGGTTTTTGTGCTCTAACATTTCTGTGTGTCTCTGCCTGGTTGTGGATTGACTGTTTGGATTTGAAAGTGATAGGATCTGGGGAATGTCTTGACCCAGGGGAGGAGGTGAGACAGCAACAGGCTGACCTGCATCTGGAGTGTAGGGGGGAGGAGTAGCCCCTGGAGGTGAAGAGGCCTGGGCTGCCGCCATAAAACAATGGCTCCATCTCCTGCTGAGTGATTGAAGATCCAGACCCCCACTATCAAAGGAATAAGGTGTCACTGGCAGGGAGGCACACAGAACTGGTTTGAACAGGGGTCAGTGCCCCCCTGAACACAAAGACTTCAAAGACATTTAGGGGTATAACTATGAGAGCTGAAGCCCCTGAACTTTGGAGAAATGGATTGATCAAGATTGAACAAGACTGAAGCTACTTCGTGGTCAAGAGGATCCTTTGCCAAGGAAGAAACAGCTGAAGAGACTGAAGGAAAGGACTGACCCTTGCTGTGTGTTCTGGGGCTGGCCTGCAGTTTGCTGCTTTAACCAAGGAGAGGCTAAAGGGACTTTGCTGTGTGCTGTGTCCCCCTGCTTGAAAGGACTTTGCTGTGTGCTGTGTCCGGAAGTAACTTATCCCCAAGGGCCCGAGGTGAGCTGGCTCCCTGTTGCGGAAACTCAGGAACACAAATGTTTCCAGGAGGGTCTCAGCGACGCTGTGTGCGTGTTCTTTTTGCAGCCTGAGACCCTCGTAAGAATTGCCCTGTGATCGTGGGCACCTGGTGTCCAAGCGAGGATCAGCGACGCTGTGTGCGTGTGTGTGCTTTTTGCAGCCTGAACCTTTTGTGAGGATTGTCCAGTTATCGTGTGCACCGGAATCCAAGTGAGTCTCAGCGACACTGTGTGCGTGTGCTTTGTGCAGCATGAGACCTTCATGAGGATTGCCTTGTTATCGTGCACACCCAGAATCGAAGTGAGTATCATCGACGCTGTGTGCGTGTGCTTTGTGCAGCGTGGGACCTTCGTGAGGATTGCCATGTTATCATGCACCCTGTGTCCAAGTGAGTCTCATCGACGCTGTGTGTGTGTGCTTTGTGCAGCGTGAGAACTTCGTGAGGATTGCCTTGTTAACGTGCACCCGAAGCTCAAGGGAGTCTCAGCGACGCTGTGTGCGTGTGCCCTGTGGCAGCCTGAGAACTTCGTAGCAGTAGCGGCCCGGACCGGCAGCCTCGGAGGAGCTGAGCCGCCGGCCCGAGCCCGCCGTTGCCCATTCACAAAGATTGCATCTGAGGCCCAAGTCGTTGGAAGAGGAGAGGAGAGTGGGTTCGCGCCCCCCAGGTAACGTGTGTCGACTCCTGGGGCGGGGTGTGGGCTCGGAGGGAGACGCTCTCGGCTTGTCTCTCATTTCATCAGCGCGAGCCTCTGCTTCGGCTCGTATTGTGGCCCGTATTGCCAAAGGAGTGGCAGTACCGGGGCCGGAGTGCGGAGCTGCACTTTTTGTTACACCATACCCATGTTGGGGGCAACTGTTGACAGAGGCTGACTGCGAGTCAGAAGGAGTGGCGGAGAGACCGCCTAAGGCACCGTGATCGGTGCTGGAGTGTATTACGCATTATCTTATTTCTGCATAACATTTACATTTTTTTATTTTTTTTTGCATAACGAACTACCTGATTGTCGTATTACACATTGCATAATTTCTGCATAACGAACTACTTGACTGTTGTATGATGCATTGCATTGTTTCTGCATAACGAACTACCTGATTAGTGTATTACACATTGCATTATTCCTGCATAACGAACTACCTGATTAGTGTATTACGCATTGCCTTATTTCTGCATAACGACATACCTGGTGGTTGAATTACGAATTGCATTATTTTTACATTGCAAAGTACCTGATTGTTGCGTTACGCATTGCATTATTCTTACATTGCAAAAGTGCCTGATTCTAGCATTACGAACTGCATAACATGGTATTAGGATTACAGTGGAATGTGTAGAAGTGCTCATTAATATTGTCAGAACTTACAAGGGCTGGCTGGCCTAACAACCGGCCAGGAAGAATATTACAAATACGCATATGTTGGATTTATATTGTGTGGTCTTATCGTATATCTTTTTATATTAAATTTATACTCGTTTTTATAAAACTCATGTGGAGTCTATTTGTGGTGTCATCATTGGGTTGCTGTGAGCGCTGTTGCAAATACTTTACACGTTTGCCTTGAAGATAAGCCTGGCTACTTGTGCCAAGCTACCGAGGGGGTGAGCGGGGGCTATCTCAGAAGGTGACCTTCCTTTCCCTGACGTGGAACCGCGGGTCCCTATTTGGCCTAAGATACCTACCTCAGCCAACCAGGGATCCCGGATCTAACACATACCATTTATTTTCTTTGCTCACTGAGCGTATGCCGTCCTTAAAATACCCACGAGCATTATTCCCTACATTCAGTGCTCCTAACCATACCCATAAGCACTGTGCACTACATTCAGTGCTCTATAATTGCCTCTGCCCTCGTGCCATGGTCTAATGTATCTTCTGCTTACAGCCCAGCCGGGTGACCTTTTACTTCTAGCCTAATCTTTTAACCTTCTACTTCTGGGTAAGCATCTGCTTGCTACCTGCCGGGTGTCCATTCACTTCACTGTACCATTTTACCTTTTGCTTCCAGCATACCAGTTGACTATGCACTTCCGGTGAACCATTTTACCTTCTTGTTTCGGGCTAGTATTTGCTTCCAGCCTGCCAGGTGACCTTTCACTTCCAGCATAACCTTTGAACCTCTACTTCCGGGCAAGCATCTGCTTCCAACCCGCAAGGTGACCCAATCACCTATGAAACAAATTCTTCTGGGCCACAGGCTCTGACATGTAGAGTTTCTTTCCGGTTCAACACCGTAAACCCTTGCAGTATACTGTCAGTACCCCATTGGCTCTGACAGTCACCTGCTACAGGCCTGTTTCCCTCTGACTGCCTGTCTCTTTTTCCTGCTATCGCCTTGTAAGTATCGCCATGCGTTGCTGGCAGCTTTTGCTGTCAGCAAGGCCCCCCACCATAGCTGTGCCACAATTCTCCCACCTCTACTTAAAGAGGCACTCCATCAGGATTATGAACTGTTGAGTGCCACAAATTAATTGAGAATGCTTAACCCAACCAAAGTCTGTGCCCAAACGGAATTTAGTCAGAGGCCCTTGAGTTTCCCTCCTAGATCCTCACCAAGACAATTAGTGGTTTCTTTCAAGCTGGGAAGAATTCCCTATTACCTTGGGTACAAAGTCAATTCCACCCACACAAATGAAAAAAACAGGACAATGAAGGTCATCAACCATTGGTTCTCCCACTCCCGTGAGCACCACGACCTCCTGGACAGCTCACTATCAGGTTTCTGCAGCAAACTGCACCAAGACGGCCCTCATCGCAGCTTCAGAAGACATTCGCACCACACTAGATCAAGGCAACATTGCTGCACTCATCCTACTGGACCTCTCTGCTGCCTTCGACACAGCCTCCCACAACACATTCATTTTCAGACTTAGTTGAAACCAAAATCCAAGGACTAGCTCTCAAGCGGATAGCCTCCTTTCTAGCCAGAAGAACGCAATGGGTAAAGCTCCCTCTGTTCCCCTCAGAATCCAAGGACCTCATCAGCGGAGTTCCGCAAGGATCATCACTCAGCCGCACTCTCTCCAACATATACATGACTCCTCTAGCAAGCATCATTCAGACCCATGGACTCTACATCCGCTCCTCCGCCGATGACACCCAACTCATCTTATCCCACTCAGAAAACACCAACACGCCCAAAAGTAATCTAAAAATGGGGATGACCCACGTGGTCAACTGGATGAGAGACAACTACCTCAAACTGAATGCTGACAAGACTGAATTACTGATATTCAGCAACAATAACTCACCCTGGGACACCAACTGGTGGCCCACAGAGCTAGGCCCCATGCCCCCACCCTCCACTCACGCCAGAAACCTGGGCATCATGCTGCCTGCTTTCTCATACTTCACATATGCAGGCAAATCATCAAATTACTTCCTCCTGACACCAGAACCATCACCCAGGCCCTCATTACGAATAGGGCACGTTACAACGCAAACTTTTACAGCGCATGCCTTTACAACGTGGTTTTTACATTGCAACATCCATTACAACGCATGATTTTACAACGCATGCCATCACAACACATTTTTAGAAACTACACTTACAACGCATTCCATTACAACGCATACCATTACAACGCATAATACTTTTAAGGCAACAGTAGTGTAAGTGTTGGATAGTGTAGGGGTAAAAATTACTATTCCCACTCCAGTGAGTGCAACAGTAGGGTAAGTGTTGGATAGTGTAGGGGTATAAATTACTATTCCCACTGCAGTGAGTGCAACAGTAGGGTAAGTGTTGAATAGTGTAGGGGTAAAAATTACTATTCCCACTCCAGTGAGTGCAACAGTAGGGTAAGTGTTGGATAGTGTAGGGGTAAAAATTACTATTTCCTATTACTTACCTTATAATGCGTTGTAATGGCATGCGTTGTAGTGGCATGCGTTGTAATGGCATGCGTTGTAGTGACATGCGTTGTAATGGCTGCATTGTAATGGCATGCGATGTAAAGGATGTTGCGTTGTAATGACTGCGTTGTAAAGGTAGAGCGTTGTAATGACTGCGTTGTAATGGTTGTTTCCCCTCATTACAAGCAGATTGGACTACGGCAATGCCCTCTACCACAGCATCTCCATATACCTGCTACACAAGCAGCAATCCATCCAAAAACCATCGCCAGACTAATCCTCAAACTTCCATGCTGCAAGCACATCACACTTCGGCTATGAAAACTACACTGGCTCGACTTTGAAGATACTGCCAGTTCAAGATGCTCACACATGCCTACAAAACACTTCACAACCAGGGTCCCACCTACCTCAACCACAGTCTACCCTTCCACCAACCAACGAGGAACCTCCGCTCTGCATCACTCGCGCTTGCCCACACCCCCGTATCCATTGAAATAAGGAAGGCGGTAGGCAGTGGCGGCTCCTCCATTGGGGCGTCGCCCCACTGCTTTCTCGCAGTGCGAGAAGCAGAAACATAAAATGGTAAAACTACCATTTTATGTTTCTGCTTCTCTCATTGCGAGAAAGCAGAAGTGCCTGGTTGGGGGCGGGCGGGTGGGCGGGCCTGCTCGAGGGCAGGGGGGAGTGGCTTGCCCAATGTTATGGGCCCTGACTGTTTGGTCGACATGCAGACTACATAGAGAAAATGGCCCCCCTGGGGCGCCGTCCGCTGCACCGCACCAATCACAACGCTGCCATTGCAGCGTTGTGATTGGCTTAGGGGAGGGAGGCTGTCTAGGTTAAATGCGGCCAGGAGCAGCAGGAGCTGAGGCGGCGGCTCGTGATCCGGAGGAAGCCAAGGTAAGTTTTTTATTTTATTTTAATTACCGTCCCCCCCACCTGCCCGCCCGTCTTGCCGGCCGTGACTGCTAGAATTATTAACCTGCATATTGATTGTGAATAATGTTTTGAAAGTGCACGAAGTCCTTTGGGGCCACTTAAAACAATTCTACAGCAACCCAAACATACACACTCCATGATGAAGAAAAAGAGAGCAGCAGAGCCTGCGTGTTCACCACCAGACACCTGCCATGGAACGGAGAAGCTAATAAGGCTGAAGCGCGAGGTGGGTCTGGTCAGCGCAGTCTCGCTAATTGCCGGAACGATGATCGACTCCGGGATCTTCATGTCCCCCGAGTGGGTCCTGCACCACATGGGAAGCCCCGGCGCCAGCCTCCTGATCTGGGCCGCTTGTGGCCTGCTGGAGATTGTCTCTTTTCTACCAATCTGACTTTGCTGCAGGAAGTGCATGTAGACTCGTTCTCTCAGTTCAAAGTTGCCTTCGCCATGCAACACGTGCATGCTTATTGTCTGAGTTACTGCCACAGTTCGTGTTTACATGCAGCATGCAGCGGTTCCAACATGCAGGCAGCGGAAGTCTGTGTATGCACAAGGCCTTCTATGATCTTACTTCACCTGCAGCGTGTGCGCTCCAAATCTCTCCACTTCTCTGCCATTCTGCCTTCACCTGCAGTGGGGAAGGGGTTGGGGAGAGTAGCCTCTAGCCGCATATACAGTTGCTGAAAATATAGTCTTGGAAAACATGCAAGAGGAGTTCTTTCCTTGTAATTGGACGACCCCTTAATGCATAGATTAGCATTTCAGTCTCAGTGGAAGGACTCAAGGCACACTGAGGGAGATTGCCGATGCCAGTGAAGGTGTCTTCCCGCGCTCCCTGACTCATATAACATGAAGCTATGCATGGATGGTATATTTGCTCAGTAAAGTGTACCCAGCAGCAACAGATCGGGGCCACCTGGTTGGCCGAACGGTTCGGTTGGCATTCATGCACTTTTAGGTCTCGCCTAGCATTGCAGTGCGCATGCGCTGCTCGCTCTGCGAGGCTTCTTGTAATCGAGGAGATTTCAGAAGTGGAGTGTAGGCTCCGCCCTTTCTTTCCATTGGCTTGCGTCATCGTTCATGCTAAATGCTGGCTTTCGATTGTAAGTGAGGCTTTTTAGTCCCTCCTTGTTACCGCCCTGTCTCTTTTTGGCCCGCCCACCCGGACTGGATCTTTTGCTTGCGGCGTTACGCAGTCTCCTTCATTAGTCAGGACGCACTATATTTTTTTCACAATGCCGACAGCTTGCTTAAAATGCGCCTCGGGTGGGCTCTCTTACCTCGTCCTTGGACCCCAGGCGGCGCAGCGTCCTCCTGTTGCCATCTACCTCGGGCGCCCCCAGGGCCGTCCAACGTGTCACCATTACCATACACAGTATTTTAACTAAAGGTGTTTTTTTTAGGAGGCTTGGAATGCATATTGCTCCAACCCTCGTTATTCAGTGCGCCAAGTGTGCTTTTAGTTTGACAATGGCGGCCAGCGCCGCACACAGCACTCGCTGGACGCTGCCCTTGTCTACTGTGTTTTTTGTACTTAGGTCCATAGACGTCATCACGAGTCTCTAGGATTCCCAAAGTAGGATTTGAACAATACGGCGCGCTTTGTGTCTGGGAGGTAGCAAGTTCAGAGATCCAGAGCCTGCTTGGAGGGCGGGGCTCACTTGGAGTTTTATCACTCTTTTCTGCCATTTCACTGGTCCACGCTTATCAGTCGTTGACGTTGTCACCAGAAGCTCCTTTAGCTGCGCCTCCCCAAAACAAGCTGCAAATGGCTAGGATTCTCCCTCCCCCAACCCAGGAGAATAATGGACACTCACATACAACTCCGCCCTTCCTCCCAGTCTAAAGGTGGAAAAATGCAGACGTTCCAATTTTATACTAATTGCATTAAGCGTCGTGGGATTTATTCTGAAGAAATGCAGCCTTTTGATTAGGACACTTTATACAGCAAATGTAAAATTGCATCTTTTTAATATTGGGGAATACTAAGGTTTGGGCCACATCGTTTCATGTCTAAACCGCCAGCATGCGAACAATTTTGCTTTGTACAAAACTTATTTTTCTGTTTTTACAAGCAGGACCGACAAAACGCAAAAGCAAGTAAAAGTCAGAAATGTTTTGGCTTCTCATATCTAACATGGGGAAACTTGGGATGTTTCCACATGACCAACTTTTGATAATCTGTTGTTAGTAGCACTATCACATTGAATGTCACATAGACAAGAATCATTATATATAAGCACAGACTAAAATACAGCAATTACACATGCATCCACACATCACAAAACTTTGCTGTTCTGCCATTAACGTACTCCTATTCTTTCAAGCTATGGTGAACAGCCATTGCGTGACACTGTACTCACAATCAATCAAGTAAGCAAAACCATATATTTTTGATGATGGAGAAAGTGTGATGGTCCTGGATTGGCTGCGGGACCTCATGTCAGTAGATTGGCTAGAGAAGTTCCTGCCCGTCATTCACTTGCTCTAGGAACTTGGGGAATAGTACTGTGGTTTGCGATTGGTCGGGAAACAGCCTTTTATTATCTGCAGTGTCTCAAACTCTGCACATGCTACAACCTAAAACAAAAAGCATTTGCAATGCAATAGGTCTCGCATTTGCGAGAGTTTGAGCTATTGGCATTGTAAATGACAATGCCTTTTATTTATGTGCTTTGAAAACATGCAAGCGGTGTGTAAACATGCACTTTGGACTTATAGTCTTTGCTTATGAGAAGCAAGGCTGGCAGTAAAAGTGCGTGTTTACGCATCTGCTTGCAGGTTTTCAAAATACATAAATAAAAGGCATTGTCATTTACAATGCCAATAGCTCAAACTCCCGCAAATGCGAGACCTATTGCATTGCAAATGCTTGTTAAATGAAGCACTGGGTAGTGGAGCAGGAAGGAAATCCGAGGCCGTGGGCACCCTTAGCCAGCAAAAGCACTACATATTTATATTGCTAATTTCGACTTTTTTTCTGGGGAATGCTTCACAAACCTTTATCTCAGCCATCTAAAAATGCAGCCGAACAGAAGAAAAACAACTGGTGAGCAGAGGCACCAAAATATGTTTCATGCACTTTTCAGCTTATCTAAGCACACTTCTGTCCTCCAACAAGTTTTGCGAGGCTTGCATTATGTTTCAAAGGGAACGCCAGCGCCCACCACCTGCAACCACTGGCACAAATTAGGCACAGCAGGCACTGATCTAAGATCATGTCTCAATAGATCACAACGAACGACAGCAAAGAAAATAGCAACAAACACCAACCATCCTCTGAATAATTCTTCTATTGATTACCACAGCTGTTTTGAGGGATCCCCGTTGCCTATCACATTTAAAAGTATTTTGTTTCTTATATCTTTTGCCGCACGCTCTTATTTAACATGACTCACCATATCAGTGCCCCGAGAAAACACATAGATCATTTTAAAGAAGTGAAACAAGTGAGTAGTTTCACATCAGGGATCCATATCGTAACATAAAAACCTGAATAAATAAATTACTGGTCACATTTCTGAAAAAGCGAGCGCTCCCGGGAACAACGCAGATCCAGATCAACAATCAATCAATCAATCATAGCATTTGTAGAGCGCACTACATACCCGTGAGGGTCTCAAGGCGCAGATGAGGTCATGTGTGCTGGGGTGTAATCCAGTCCAGATGTGAGGGGGAATCGGAACTGGGAATGTGCCGCGACCTCCCTTGAAACCCTCAGAACGCTCATGTGACAATGATAGTCCTCTGTTACTGCTGGCAAAGCTCACGACAGCCGGCACTAATTTACTCGAGATTATAAAACCACTGTGGACTGTTTCAGGGAATTACTCGAGGAGCCTCGAGGACAGCCTCTTATGGAGGACAGACAGCCCCGGCTCGTGCACTCCACCTATAGTTCAGCTGTTCCTTATAGATAGAGACACAGGAAAGAAGAGAGCACAGAGACACGGTCACTGCAGAAAACCCACACATAGAACTATTGGGTTTGAGGTTGTGTTCGTGTTGGACATATACGTGCACTGCTCAGGCAAGCTCGCTAAATGAGCTTCTTACATTTTCCATTTCACGGCTGCGTCTGGCTAGATCAGCAATAAGTTTAGTAGAAGCGCCTCCCAACACCTTTTCACTGTCTTGCACCTTATATTCCTGCAGTGAACACAAACGCAATTTTCGCATAAATTATGTTGCCTCGCTATACCAGGCTTCGGTAGTGAGGCCTGACAGCACCGATATTCAAAGTCTGTTTCTATTTGAGATTGGGAAAGATCAGATTTAACAGGTCAGGGGTGAATTTGTGGAATATGGGTTAGTTTTGTCTTGGCATCTTTGCATCTCTCTGACACGCGGTTCCATGGGTCCAGGTTGAGTCTGGCCGGAGTCTCCTGTGGTTCTGGACAACTCACTTAATCTCAAAATGAATATGTCCGTCTGTAATGCAATTGGTGATCATGTAAAGCGCCCTGATACCTTCCGGTTGAGTTTGCGCTATATAAAACTCCAAAAACAAACAAACAAAAAAAGTTCCTGTAGAAACCTGCTGCCAGCTCTCCCACATGCTGGGGTTCCCCACTACAAATGCTGCCTATTCTTGATTCCACTTAATGTCTCTCCCTTCCACCACCCAGTACTTCCTGTCTGTTTAACTCACTCGTGGGTTCTTTTGCATCCCTGCTTTATCCCCTTGTCTCTCTTTTCTTACCTTGCTTTACTTCCGTCGGTCTCCCTTTTCTGACTTTACGCTTGCTCTGGGCTAAGCCTGTTGATGAAAAATAGGTTGCAGTCCCCACAAATAAAGCCAGCACCCACCACCTGTAACCACTGGCACAAATTAAGCACAGCAGGCACTGATCCCATAGTATGGACTCCTCATGATACCCCTGGTCTCCAAATCTTGCATATCAATATTAATCAATATAATGAGAAATGTCTCCTTTTTAAGAAAATCATCTGCTTAAACTTTGCTCTGTCACTTTGCGATGCACTGTCAGTAACTGAGGCCATAGGCGCTGAGCTGCTGCTATGAGCCCGGCTTCATCATTGAATCTCTGAAGAGAAGCGAGGAGCAGGGCCATCGAGGTGAGACGGCCCAGGTGCTTCTCTAGGATTTACCTCTGACAGGAGCGGATGAAAAAATGTCAACTAATGAATTATTCCTTGTGAATGATTCCCCGGTGGGAATACCGTAGAAGTCTGACATGAGTGAACTCTGTGTTAGCTCATGTAGCATCTCTGACATGCTAGAAAATGCATAAATAATGAGCCCTTCGGCACGGGGAAAAACTATCGAATTAAGCTATGCTTCCTCATCTCAAAATATGTGTGCCATTCACTTATTTAAATAAGAGATCAACTCTTTTGGGAGTTTAATCTCCAGCACATTTACTTGAGAAAGTCATTATATTACACCTTACGTTTCACTAAAACCCATCCTGTAATTTATTTTACATGTTTTAAGGTCTACTTCTCATTGCTACTTCTAATTACTTTATTCCAACTTGACTTCATGTGTTAGGTCATTTAAATGTATTATTATCTTAAATTCTGAAAATGCACCAGTTGTCCACTCTTTTTTCAAAATTTTCTCGGGGGGAGAACGCCCCCCCGAACGCCCCCTAGGGTGTTCGGGCTCGCTCGCTACGCTCGCTTGCCACAGTACAGTACAACAATTACTTTATGACCCATCACTTTCAAATATCACCAGCCGCCACTGGCGGTAGGGCCGTCTCTTACCTGGCAGCCAAATTCTGAAGCAACCTCCCCCAGCACATTAGGTCAGCTGCTAGAAACTGAACACCTGCTCTTCAACTGATCCTTCTTGCAGAACTCGCACCTACTCAGCGCCTGGATACCCTCATGGGTGACAATTGTCAGGCTCTACAAATCCATGTTACATTACATTACATCAACCCCACCGCCCTGACTTCCATAACAATTCCACCCATGTGCATTGGCACTGGAAAACCTTGTGGGGTGGCACATACTGTGACTGAACCTAGCATCCAACCCTTCCCCAGCTGGACTGTGAACTCAGCTGCCCATTTGCAACTCAATCTGCAGTGCAACATTTGGAACTTTACCTAGCTGTTGTGCGGGTATCCCTACTACCAGCTGTGATCTCGCCATCCCAAACAGTTGTTGCAGGGCCTGCCCCCCACATGTTTGCTGCTATGCCAAACCCATCCCAGCATGTTGTTGTACCTGGCCAACTAAAGAAGGCTGATGACTTGGCCCCATCACAGATCTTTGCTGATGAGAACCCCCCATTATTTGAGTGGCTGCCTAGGACGGAGATCGGAGTTTGTATTTGAACCTCACATGCCTGTAATTGTCTAAAGCCAGGAAGTAACTGTTGAGCTTATCCTGAATGAGTGTTTGCCAGAGACTGTGTTCGCATACTGTTTACCTGCAATCCATGCCCCCATATTGCCCTACCCCATGCTGTATTCTTGATCCTGCCCCATATTGCCCTACCCCATGTTCTTCACCAGACCCCATATGTTCTATCCATTCTTCTGCCTCTCTCTGATACCAAGACATGCCTAATGTCCCCTCCATTTCATTGGTGGAAGGCCAAATCATATTGCAGCCAACCCCTTTCCCCAAAACACCTGAACCCCTCCTGAATTGCATGGTCGTATTGAGTTAACGCTGACCATCCTCCAGATATTTCTCTTAAATTATGACTGCTAACAAGGCAAATGCAACCAACTAGTTCACATTATTCTCCTCACCCCGCCACCTCCCTCGTCTTTTCTTGTGCCCTTTTGGTTTTCTTTGCTCTCAAGGCCCCACCTCCCCTACCCTGTGCGCCTTTATCTTGGTATCACAGTGATCCACCCCTGGCAATGAATAGGCTTGACCAGTCGTTGTAAAAATTCCCACTTGTGACTCCTCTATGTCCTTTTAATAACCACTTCTATGGGGGGTGGGGGCTCGCATCTCACCATGGCCAGCTCCCACCCCACCCAACTGCTGGCTTTCAGTGTCTGTGCAAAGCGGACCCAAAACTGCTCTGAATGTATCCACCACTAATTTGCCACCAGGGCCATTCCTGCTAGGTCCTGCCTCATCCTCTGTGGCCAGACCTACATTGACGCTGAGGGGCACTCTCTCCTCTCCCACCTTCCTCAGGAATGACCTGGTGCACGTCTCTTTTGCAGTTGACCAAAAATGAAATAGGCATTAGCATACTGAAAGGTGGCAATGTGATTGGTGGACAAGTAGGGGTCGGGGCACCTTCATTATATTGTGACTAGTGAACCCTGAAAACCGCTGAGGTGATGGGACGGGTGAGGGATCCATGCACCCGCAAATGTAGATGGACCCGTCTCAATGGAAAGTAATAAGAAGATTGGCCCTACTTCCTTCACCCTACTCAGCGCACCTAATCCAAGAAGGCTTTACTTAAAGCCATTCAACTTGCCATTGGGCCCCAATTGCGAGAATGGGGAAAGAGGGTCTGTGGGGAATTGATCGTATAGTGAAAAGTGAATCCTGAAAATAGCCAAGTGGAAAGAGGGGGGCATAAGCACCTGGAAATATAGATGGACCCAGCTCAGCAATAACTAGCATCCGATATAGCAGACGAGAGGAGAGGAAACAGATCCGCTCCATTACCCTCCCTTTTCTTTTCCCCCCAATTCCTGGAATGCTCTACCCTGTGTCTCAGACATACCTTACGTTCTTGCCCATGACCTTTTTTATTTCTTCCTGTTCCCCTTTGCTACGTCAGTGATGAGCGGCTCTGCCCAACTAGCGCCACCACCTTTACTCCTATGAACACTGCCCCCTTTGCCATCTCACTGGACTCTCTCCTTCCTTAGCTCCTACAATGGAAAACAACATGTTCACATTTCTGTTCACCTCCAACAGACCTCACAACTTTTCACCACCTGCTCTCCTTCGCTCTCTCCCCCTGACTGGGCCTTCCTACCCAATATATCCATATATCGACCCCATGCCACCTCACCCAAAGCATGCTAGGTCTCTCTTACTATTCCTTGAAATCACTTCATCGAGCTGGGCTACATTTGGCACTGCTGTAGGCATTCAAGTTGCTCTGAATATTCACTCATCCCTCCTTCACCTGCCTGCTCTTGTCACTGGGTAGAATCTAATTGTTTCCAGGTTTCATGCCAATAACTCTCCCCATGCCCTTTTCCATGATCCTTGGCAAATATTCCTCTGTATTACGTGTGATAGTTTTTAAATTCTATCAGTGAAGAAACTTCTGAAAAAACTTCCTTTGTTCAACATTTAATCTGCTATAGTGTTCCCACCCTGTTAGAAAAATCTTGCCAACCTAAGGATGAATGAGAACCAACTCAATCCCTTCCCATTTCCCTATTGATATGAAGGTTTTGAAACCCCAATATAAAATCATCCTGCTTAGCACTCGTTTCGCAATCCTGTGACCCATTCCAATACCCAGATGTGAAAATGCTTCTGCGTGCACAAACCCCCAACTTTTTCTGCATTTCACAGAGACCTTCCATAGTATATGCCACACTTCACTCCCCTAGACCTGCCTTGCACCGGAATGAGCGCACTGGGGAAGGGAGAGGAAGGAGCAGGGAGGGCTCCGTTTCTCCCAACTCCCTCCAACCCCCAACCCCCGGCAAGGTGCCTTGCACATCAACCGAGTCAGAAGAGGGCCAAGCAATACTACTCACCACAGCAGCCCGGGTGATTTTTTTTTTTTGACCAAATGGAAAACCCCCCTGGCACATTCAGTTGGCAACCCTAGCCTGTGCTGTCAATTCTGCTTGATTTACCTGCTTGATCAGAATCTGGCCGCCCGCCCAGCAGTCATAAGATGCCAACGTAACAGTAATGAACAATGCGGCTGCTGAGGCGACCTCCCTATCCGTGATGTCTTACTCTTATTCGCAGTCAAATCATAAAGGGTACATAAGGTTAATGTTTGGGGTTTCAACAGTAATGTGCTCCTAGCACAGCATGTATAACCTGCTGATCTGCCCTCCATATACGGGCAGTACACCTCCAAACCCACCAGAACCATTGCCTTTGCCAATCGTTGTTAGTTATTTAACATTATGAATAACAGCAATAATTTTTTCAATAATTAATCTCGAAAATGTTTCAATCCTGAAATTGTGAGAGTGAACTCAATCTTCCTGAGGCCTGAGGCCTATGGAAAGGGCAGTGGTCTTCAGAGTGTCACAATCACTCCATCCTGTTCACTTTGTGTTCAACATATACGCCTTTTTCATCCACATCTCCCACTTCTGCATATTCTTTTCACTTTCTCCTGAATGTGCTTCTTCGCATCTACTTCACCCCCTCAAATACGCTATGCACCCACTCTCCTCTGCGGCTGTCCAAGGCCCCCGCAGGGGGCCACTAAGGAGGGCAGCCCTCTAGTAACATCTGGGCACCCCCCCCCCATTTTCGGGTGGGCAGGGACTCGGGGGAGGAGTCCCCCCAGCCCGGTGGTGACGCGCGAGGCAGCGTCACTTCCGGGGGGCGCGAGGATAGGGGGAGGGTATATAGCCTCCCCCCCACCACTTTTCTTCCTCTTCTCGTGCCGGACACGACATGGCCAGGCACCTAGGGGTCCCGTTAGCACCTGGCAAGACTGAGGGTCCGGCGCAAGTCCTGACTTTTTTAGGCATCGAACTGGACACGATTAAGGGCGAGTCCAGGCTCCCTGCGGACAAGGTACAGGCGCTGCGTCAGGACATTCAAGCATTGCTGGGGAAAGACAAAGCCCCCCTGGGTGCCATACAATGCCTCCTGGGAAAGCTCAATTTCGCAGTTAAAGTGATCCCTGCGGGGAGAGTTTTCGCCAGGAGGTTAGCTAGGGCAACAGCTAACATCAAAAAGAAACACCACCTGGTTAGGCTGGCAAAGGGCTTGAAGAAAGACCTTGCTATGTGGTGCGAGTTCCTCACGCAGTTCAATGGGACGGTGATTTGGAGGGCACCTTGGGCAGACAGTCCTGAGCTCTGCCTCTTCACGGACGCATCAGGTAGGGAGGGCTTTGGGGCAATCTTGGGGGCGGAATGGTGCGCCCAGGAGTGGCCCAACGCCTGGCGCAGGCGCAACATCACAGCCAACATCTCGGTCCTGGAGCTATTCCCAATCGTCATTGCACTACACCTGTGGCCGGGGTCGCTTTCAGACAGAAAGGTCCTATTCTGGTCTGACAACATGGCGGTGGTGCAGGCCATCAATGGGCAAACAGCTAAGTGCCCGTTGGTCCTCTGTCTTCTCAGAGAGTTAGTCAGGGCATGCCTGCGCTGCAATGTTGAATTCAGGGCGAGGCATATCGAGGGGGTCAAGAATGTGGCAGCTGACGCTCTTTCTCGTTTTCAGTGGCTCCGTTTCCGGGAGGCCTGGCCGCAAGCGAGAGCGGAGATGACCCCCTTCCCGGCACACCTCTGGAGAATCTTGCAGTGGAGCAACGATTGAGAGCACTGGGCGAATGCTCATTGGCCCCAGGTACCAGGATACGATACAGGGCACACTTGGCCACCTTCAAGAAAGTGTCACAGTCCCTGGGACTTTCCCCGCTGCCGAGGGAGGGCACAGTGCAGGCATTCGTAGTGTGGGCCAAGGAACAGGGGAAGAGCCATTCCTGGGTGTGCGGCCACTTGGCGGCAGTGAGCCACGACACCAAACTCACGGGGGGGAGCGACCCAACCAAGTCCTTCATCATCAGGGCGGCCCTCAAGGGTTGGGCCAGAGAGGAGCCCAGAGTTCCAGACAACAGGGCCCCCATAGATTTTGACACCCTCCAGGGCATGCTGGACGTATTAGAAGGGGTCACCTACTCGCAGTACGAGGCGTCGCTCTTTGCGGCCGCCTTCTGCCTAGCGTTTTTTGGCGCATTTCGGATAAGTGAATTGGTGGCCAGGTCCAAGTCGGACCGGTCGGGCAATGCCTTAAGCATCAAGGATGTCGCCCTGGTGGGCACCCTGTCCATCCACCTCAGGAGGTCCAAAACGGACCAGGCAGGGCGGGGGGTCGATGTGGAGTTAAGGCCGCTGGGGGACCACAGGTACTGCCCGGTCGCCAAGGTCAGGGAGTACTTGGCGCTCCGTACCAACGCCCCCGGTTATCTGCTGATCCATGCAGATCAGGGTCCCCTGACGAAGTACCAGATGGAACGCTTGATGAGGGCGAGCTTAACTCGGGCGGGCCTTGCCCAGCCAGGCAAAAAATACACCAGCCATTCCTTCAGAATAGGGGCGGCCACGGCTGCGTTCAAAGCAGGAATTGAGCCAGAGGGGGTAAAAAAGGTGGGGCGTTGGGAGTCCGAATGCTACAAACGGTACGTCCGTCCTTGAAGTAATTTGTTTGTATTCATAGTGTGCAGTGATTTTGAGTGTACTACATGTCATAATACTTGTGTGAAATTGAACATTAAAAGTACAGAGTGTGTAAATGGTGTCCTTTACTCTACTAGGGTTCCAGGTATGGGTCATCGGGCATTCATTCATCACCAGGGTGGCCCAGTGGGCGGCGCGCCGGAATTGGACGCGGGGATTTTCAAAGACACAGTTTGAGTGGATGGGTTTCCCCGGAATGAGATGGAGCACCCTCAGGAACAGACTGGAACAGAGACTAGCCGCCCATGGGGCTCTGCCAAAAATATTGGTGATACACCTGGGGGGAAATGACCTCATTGCCATGGGGAGAAGGCTACTCTTGCAGGCCATGAAAAGTGACTTGGGTGAAATCGTCAAACGCATGGGGCAATGTGAGGTCTGTTGGTCAGATATGATTCCACGCAGAGTATGGCAAGGGGCGAAGTCTGGGGAGGCAGTGGAGCACTCCCGGAAGCGAGTGAACGGGGCAATGCGCAAGTTCACCGACCAGAGGGGCCTGGGATTCATCAGACATGAGATGATTCAAGAAAAGGTGAAAGGATACTTTGAGGCGGATGGGGTTCACCTATCGCCAGTGGGGATGGACCTTTTCCTGTTAGACTTGCGGGAGGCCTTGGAAATGAGAGGTTGCAGGTAGGACCATAGTTGCTGGGTGGGGGCCCTGGCGGTGACGGGGGCCACCTCCAGAGCTGTGGCGGAGTTACAGGGCGATCTGGAAGCAAAGGGGGACAGAAGGGTACCCTCTCTGCGCAGCACCATAGGGGGTGCTAGAGCCAAATCCTAAGAGCCTCATGGGAGGTGACTGGAAAACCGTGTCGGCGCCCCGTTAGTCCTTCGGGCGGTTGTGGGCCTGAACAACTGGGGGTTTGCTATGCTACGCTCCGCCCTGAAAGGGGGCGTGAGTAGGAAGGGACCATGTGTCAGGTGATCAGGGAGAAGGATCACCAGAAGTGGCAGCACAGATGGGGTTCGTCCAGTGCTGCTTGGCTCATCAGGCGGGCAGGCGGCCCAGATGGTTGCCTGCCCTTGGATCGCCCGTAAGATAACCCACCTAATTACATAACGGTGTTTGTAATAAACCTGCAGCAATTTTACCCAAACAAGTAACGTGTTGTGTGTTTATTATCAGCATGCAGATTGGTTGGAGGGGGGGGAGCGTTGCCAATGGTGTTGCTATGCGGCTGTCCGAGGCCCCCGCAGGGGGCCACTAAGGAGGGCAGCCCTCTAGTAACATCTGGGCACCCCCCCCCCCCCATTTTTGGGTGGGCAGGGACTCGGGGGAGGAGTCCCCCCAGCCCGGTGGTGACGCGCGAGGCAGCGTCACTTCCGGGGGGCGCGAGGATAGGGGGAGGGTATATAGCCTCCCCCCCACCACTTTTCTTCCTCTTCTCGCGCCGGACACGCCGTCTCCCACCCTACCGCTTACCCGGCGTGGTTCCGGGCTGACGGGAGGCAGAGAATGTTGTAATGTTGTCTTTTTCGTTGCAGGCGGAGTTACAGGGCGATCTGGAAGCAAAGGGGGACAGAAGGGTACCCCTCTCTGCGCAGCACCATAGGGGGTGCTAGAGCCAAATCCTAAGAGCCTCATGGGAGGTGACTGGAAAACCGTGTCGGCGCCCGTTAGTCCTTCGGGCGGTTGTGGGCCTGAACAACTGGGGGTTTGCTATGCTACGCTCCGCCCTGAAAGGGGGCGTGAGTAGGAAGGGACCATGTGTCAGGTGATCAGGGAGAAGGATCACCAGAAGTGGCAGCACAGATGGGGTTCGTCCAGTGCTGCTTGGCTCATCAGGCGGGCAGGCGGCCCAGATGGTTGCCTGCCCTTGGATCGCCCGTAAGATAACCCACCTTATTACATAACGGTGTATGTAATAAACCTGCAGCAATTTTACCCAAACAAGTAACGTGTTGTGTGTTTATTATCAGCATGCAGATTGGTTGGAGGGGGGGGGAGCGTTGCCAATGGTGTTGCTATAACCATTGCATTTTTATTTGCTTTCCCATTGTCCATTTTTTGTCATCTCTGCATACAGCCTTCCCATACCTTTGCACGAAGACAGAATTGCAACTGGAATACATCACCATTGCTCCGTGACTCCCACAGAAAATGTTGGATGACAATGCACTCTGAACACCTTTTCACCCACTGATATGTACAGTACGAAATTCTTATTGCCACCCGCATCAACTCTAAAGCTCTCAATAGTGGCCAGTTACAGACACTCATTACAAAGTATACACTATACACGAATGATGTGCACACGAAAATTACAAAATACAACCCAGGAATTAAGCAAACAATCTAGGAGGTGCAAGATTAAATAAAGAATGTCTATTGTAAATATGAACAACCTGGATTAACCTATAATCAATCTGGCGTCACTGCTTGTCCCATTGTGTGATCCCATGCACATACTCTAGTTACCCGAGTGTTCTTTTATTTGTCATCCCAAGCCGTGGCACTTTCAAATATGGGAGTTCTGAATGGGCACTGCGCAATGCCACAGTTGTTTTTGATGTAATGGATTCCAGTGTTGCCCGGTATATCGGGCGCGCCTGGCTCACTTGCCTTCATTCCTTACTCGCCATATTGCATGACTTGTGAAGACCACGGACTGTCTGTTCCCACCGTATGGAAAAGTATTCAGAAAATGCGGTCAACAAGCCTTTGTGTTGACCCCAGTGTACCGTAGCGTACGTGCTGTAAAGTGTCTGTCTGTCTGCGAGCATGATTAATGCCACGTGACGCATCAACACATGACAAACAGATTATGGCTGTCCTACAACGCAGGTTCCTCCTTCCAAATTAGAGACAAAGAATCAGAGTTTCTTTTAGTATCTTTAAGAATGAAACAACATACTAGGAACACAAGTTGTATTGCAACGTTGTTTATTAAATAAATGTGGCTTGTGATGTTCATTGGCGTAATTTGGGGGTTACCAGGGGTCGCAACTGAGACCCCTGGCATGGCCCTTGCGACAACTGACACTGCCCTTGAGTCCCCAGGCCTAAAAGGGGCAAAGACAGTACCAGGAAGAGGGGAACAGGAACATTTGACTGTGCAAAATACTCCAGAGACTCTGTGGCAGCGTTCCTCGAGATTGTAACAGTTGCAACTTGCAACTGTTAGCATTTGGCCTGATCTGCTAAAATGTAGCCGTGCTACACATTTACCAGCCCCAGGCAGCCCCAAGCAGGCCTGGAGCTTTGAATATTGCCCAGGTTGAACTGCACAGAAGAATAAGTTCTGTCTAAATTCAGACCACCTTTGCCATTCTGAAATGCAACCTGCCAAGATGGCACACATTTTAGAAGAGTCACAGAAAGTGCTTTTATTTTGCATGCTGTATTGATACCAGCACACGTTTAGTTTTACTGCAGCATTACGTTTTTAAAGCATCCTATTTCAGGCATTTTCTTTCGGTTTTCATTCAAGTTTGTGTGAGAGAGAAAATGAGTTTTCTCAGACAAGTAGAACTTGAGTGGAGGCTGCAGATCAAGTGTGATGTGTATGTATTGAGTAGTTAGCATGGGATACCAGTGGCGGCTGCCAATTACAGAGAGTGGTGAGGCAGGCAAATGTGTGAGTTTATGCACATGCAGTTATATTAACTCATTGCCGACCTGCCTTACATTATCGTTTTAAAGTTAAAATATTTAACTTTAAAACGGTGATGTAATGCATGTCGGCGATTTAGTGCACATTAGCATATAGCCATTAAACAATTAAATAGATTACAAATAGTAAATAAAATAGTCACTTACCTTGCTGCACATCCGCACTCTGATCCCAGTCTTCTTCTCTCCTCCAGCGTGGGCCCCAGCCAACTCCCCTAACCAATCTTGGCGCTGCTCTCATAATGTTAACCAGCATGAGAGAAGAGTCGGGATTGGATGGAGCGGGCTCTCTCAGAGCACCCAGGGGCACTGGTGGCCTGTGCTTGCCCTCAACCAATCTGTCTAGGACAGCTGGGTTAGAGAGGTTTAAAGCGTGCATGTCTGACTGACTGTCACAAGACAGCCGGACAAAGTGACTTGTGCACTTTAAACTTAAGTTCTCAGTCCACCATTCCTCCCTGTTGCTGCCACGCAGCAGCAATGGCCCCGCCCCAACCTGACACTCGGCTCGGGGTGCAGGTTAGTGAAAAATAAAATGGTAATAAATTAACTTTATTACCATTTTATTTTTAATCTCTAGGGCATTTTCTGTGGGCATTTCAATTAGTGCGCCGACACTCCTCCACCCTAATGGAGGAGCCGCTCCTGAGGAATACTACAGCAACTCTGCCATGTGTCATGCATCTGGGGTTAGAATTAGGTATTCTGCTACAAACTCTGGACTGGAGATTGTCAGGCAATTAGCTGAGCAAATAAACAGCGGTCTATTTCTCTGCTTCATGGTTGCACTGGTGCAGATTCATCTGTCTAAAGCTAACCTCTAACAAGAGTCAGCCACACTGGGGCTGGGCTTACTGCAGCCAATTACAGATATGGGCTGAGCTTTCACCCATTCCTCTGTTATTGCCCAAATAACTGGGTTGGCCTCCATTGGCTAACTTAGTTCCTTACTTGTGGTACACTACTCAGCACAACCTACCCTACTCTGCCACACGTTTGTCCAACTACTCTCAGTCACATGTATTTCAAAATTGGGTGAAGAGCCATTTGGAACAAAAAAGCCAAAGGCCATGGTAGGAGGTATGGACCCGGTAGTGACAGTCCCACTTCCATGATTCTCCAGAAGTGAGGCAAACTTTCGCTACCCCTAGTATTTTGGTGAATTGACGCCCATGGTGAGGCTGTGTTCAAACATTCACAAATCCAGTAGCAGCAATTAATTCAAAGGGCAATCTTTTTGAAGTCACCTTCCAGACTTAAGGAAAGATTTGTTTCCAGCTGTCAAGTCAATATAGAAACCTTTAAGTTAGTGGGGAACTGTCTGCTTTTACAGTTGACACATCAGTTCTCTAGCTCACGTGATTGAGAGTCAGGCTTCTGTTGAATGCAATAGAATTTATTCTCTGCACCTTTTCATTTGAAATTCAATATGTTGTCACGTATCACGTGCAATGACATCATTATTTGTTTCGGTTACAGCATAAAAGACAATGCAGAAAAATATAGTGTCACTCATATCAGATCACTTAGGGCTTAAACGCAGACCCCTGTGGTGCAGGAGCGGGCCACCAGCACTTCAGGGGCCCCCGTTCTGCCCAAGACCAATGAATATCTGAGATGGGAGACTTTGGGGACTTTTTTCACAATCTAGTCACGGTGGGGTAAAACATTCTGTGTTACACCACTGTGCAGCATGCCTGGTCCTAACTTTGGGGCTGATTACGATGGTGTAAGGCTCACCACCGCCAGCCATGCGGTGGCGGTCCGTCAGCCATCAGAAGGCGATTTTCCACCCGCCAAATTAGGATTGCGGGGGGAATCCGACCGTGGCGGGCGCAAAGACCGCCCGCCACGGATCCGCCACAGGCAATCGGTCCGATTGCCTGGCGGAGCAGCCAGCATCCGTAAAATGGTGGCGGTGCCTAGCAGGCACCGTCCGCCAAATTACAATGCTGCATCCCCACCAGCCGTGTATGGTGGTGGAACCGCCATTCACAGGCTGACGGGGATTGTATTTGGGGGCCCGTTGCGCCCCCCCCCTGTGGTGGAGGTGGGGGGGTGCACTGGGGGGTACCCCTACATTTCCCTGCACTAAGTGGCAGGCACCGCATGGTGCCTGCCACATATTGCAGGGAAATGTAAACTGTGCATCTTTAACATTGCGGCGGTTGCTGCAGCTAGCAGCACCAGCCGCAATGTTAAAGATGGTAGATGCGACCGCCACTGTGGCGGTGGCATCGTAATACTACCGGTGGGACCGCCGCCTTGTAGTCGGTTGGTCCCACTCCCTGACACGATGGCGGACGGACTGAAGTCCGTCCGCCATCGTAATCACGCCCTTTGTCTTTACATTCTTATACCTGTATTTTTGTGTTTCTTGTTCTAAATCTAGGACTCCAAGTACCAGAATACAAAGGAAACACCAAAGATTAGGGCCATCTTTTCTTTTTTGATATGCAGAGTGCTCAAATACACCACTCCCCAAGTGCAACTAAGGCCAATCTGGTTTCAAAATGATGATGTGTCGCTGCTTTCATGTGGACACAAAATATACCAGAGTGGTAAATTTGCGATTTTGGAAGGACAGAATCGCAGAGCGGCTCCCACCTATACACAGATGTAGCCTGTGGTTAAAGATTAAAAGGTATTGGTCATGTTTTCCAAACTCAACCATAGAAGCAATGGCCTTTAACTACAACTGACTGTAGGATGCGCCCAGCTGCATGGAATGAATGTACTTTTAAATCCCCGGAAAAAGAGGGTTCTCCACTGTAACGTCATATATTCCCAGGGGGAGAAGTCCATTACAACGCAGGCATTACATCATAATGCCTTTAAAACACAACTTTTACAACGCAGGTGGCATTACATCGCATGCCATTAAAACGCAGGTGGCATTACATCGCATGCCATTACAACGCATGCCATTACAACGCATTTTAAGGTAATTAATGGTTGTAATTGAGGTAAGTTGTTTATTTTTTATATATTTTTAATATTTTTTTGTTTTAGGAAAGTAATAGTTAATAGTAATAGTATTATTTTACAAATATTAAAATAGTTTAAAAAATAGGGGTTTTGGGTGGGGGAGTGTATTGATACTTAGGTGTTAATTTTAATGCTTGAGAATTTAATGATATTTAGTTTTAGTCATATCATCTTTTTAAAAAAAATTCTTTTAATTATTAAAAAATTATTTGGCACATATCCTCTTGGATGTGCTGTATGGGAAGTAGGGGTTTTGGTTGGGGGAGTGTTTTAATACCCAGGCATTATTTTATTTTTTTATTTATATTAAAATAATTGTAATTTATAATGATAAACATTTTTAATAAAATTTTAATTTATATAATTGTAAACTGTTTAGGCTTCTATATTTGGGGATAGATGTATGAAAAACATGGGTTTTGGGTGGGAGAATGTATTAATACTCAGGTATTAATATTAATACTGGAGAATTAATAGAGATGTAGTTTTACTGTTAATTTTTAAATTAATTTAAAAGTAATTTAATGAAAAAGTCTTTTGCATCAAAAGTTGGGGAAATAGGTATTTTGGGTGGAGGAGAGTATTAATACTCAGGTATCTTTTTAAAATTCAAGAGTATTAATTGATATTTAGATTTACTGATAGCAAATTATAAAAAAATATTTAATAAATAATATTTAAAAAGGCATTTGCACCTATCCTCTGGGACGGGATGCAAGGGAAACAGGGGTTTTGAGTCGTGGAGTGTATTGATACTCATGTATTCAATTTAATACTTGAGTAGTATTTATTATTTAATTTATACGTTTTTTAATTGTTAAACCTTTAATTTAATTATAAAATATATATATATATATATATATATATATAAGTAATGTGCAGATAAAATCAGGGTGAATTTGGGTAGGGGGTGATTTGATGTAAAGGGAAAAGTATAATTTAAAATTTAAATTTAAAAAAAATATTTTTAACTTAAATTTAAAAAAATAAAAATTATTTAAAAGTTAATTATAATATTTCTAAAAATTAATAGACCACAATTGTACAACATAGGTATGCATAAATAGACATATAAAATCTGTAGTAGTAAAAATTTAATTTAAAAAAATTAACATTCATAAAACAATCAATAGACACATTAATATAATTGTAAATATTTTTATTGTATTTATTAGAAACATAAAACAGAATAAATAAATAAGCAGGGGCATTGGCGTCCCGAGAAGGCAACCAGAAACCCACGACTTTGCTAACTCAGTTCACAGCGTTAGAAAGATTGTATGAACGGGAGATTCGTAAATGGTGGGAGGGAACATCTTTGCAACATTATGTCGAGGCAGGAAGGGTCCCGAGAGGCCTTCGGATTTATACTATTCCCGCTTACGAAAATCCCGATCCTCAGCTGTTTCATGAGTGGTCGGAGCACACGGCCGACTCATGCAAAGGAATGCTTATTATTCTTATCAAATTTGCCTGGAGTGATCATGTGAAGGCACGGAAAGCAATTGAAGAGCTAGAAATCGAAATTGGGCAAAATGAAGAAAAGGATAAACAGGAGGAACTGAGAGAGCACATGCGAAAGTGTTTAAAGGTTTATGAAGGGAAAATCAGATTGCGTAAACAAGAGAAGTTTGAGCGTGATGAACGTGATTATGCGTCAGGCAGAATTCTGACTTTTGCGAAGAGGTTCGATGCACCACGGAGGGCTCTCCGAACAAAATTTGTGCCGCAAGCAATAGGTCAATTAGAGACCTCTGAGTCGGAGGTGACTACCCCGGAGAAGTCTGAGGATGAGAATGGGTCCTCCGAAGCGTCTGGGAGTAAAGTAGCATCTTTTCACGACGAATTTCAAGTCATCCGACAATCATGGCAGCGGAATACAAGAGGCAAACCCCCGGAAGGAAAGAGCGGAGAACAACAAGACGAGGGGGCCAGTGGCGCAAAAGGGCGCGGGTCACCCATGGTGACAAGGAGCAAAAAGAAATTCAACAGGCAACGCTAAATTTACCACCAACCAATAATCTTACCATCATTAATTTGACACCACGGATTTTGACACAGACCGAAAATGAAGTATTGCAGCTTGGTCTCACATTCTGCCCTCTGAGGAAACTAGAGTACACGCAAACAAGAATTGATCTATTTAAGTTCACGAGAAAACTTAAGCTCCACAAGTTTTTTAAACTATGACCCAAAAAGCCATACACAAAGGGAGAGAGCGAGCATCGGCGAGATACAGACATTCTAGTGGGACACGATGCATCTGCATTAAAGGCTCTTGAAGATCTGGGCAATGAAATTGCAGGCCCCACGCAGGTAGATGATCCGGTGCGGTTTTGTGGTATTGAACAGAGAAATGCAGTAACATCTTTCAAGCCAGCCTCAACCTTTTTGCCACAAATGCCAAGTGACATTATTGACACGTTCTCGGATAAGGTTGTAAAAGAGCTAATGAATCTACGAGATTGTGAACATGTTGGGGCCGATTCCGATTCGGGCCGGAAATCTCTCCGACCGAGCCGGACCCGGAGAGATTTCCGACCGAATCGGACCCGTGCAGCCCGACCGAACGAGTACGATGCGCACGTATGCCATCGGACTCGATTCGGTCGGACTCCCATTGAAGTCAATGGGAGCCTGTCGTACAACGCGTACGCGGGCTCCCATTGACTCAATGGGTGCGAGGCGGACAAGGGCACCCCCTACAGCGTGTACGCGGCGAAGCGACTCGCGCCGTACACGCACAGGTAGGGGGGACCCATGGGTCCCCCCTGTGTGCGACTCGCACGGCTACGCGTACAGGGGGGTCCGACACGGACCCCCAAAGTATGGCTCCGACTGCTCTTTGGAGCCGGAGTGCTCGGCTCGGTCGGACTGCTCGCGGCGCGCATCGTACTTACCCGGCCGGGGAACGTCTCCATTGCGCGGTGCGAGTCGAGTCCGAGCGAGTCGGTCGGTGCAATTAGACCCGGGAACGAGTCGGTCGGAGCGGTCGGGACGCCCGGACGAGTCGGTCGGCGATTTCGCATCGTACTCGCTCGCCTGGACGCGCGTACGAATCGGTCGGGAAATAGGGCTCCGAATCGGATCCGGTTAAGCCGAATCCGATTCGGAGCCCTTCCGGCCGAGATCGGAATCGGCCCCGTTGTGTCTAAAAAATGTAATTTCAACTACGAGCAAAATTTGGCGATTGAAAGACTCAAGGAAGATGCGTCCATTGTCTGTAAGCCCTCGGATAAGGGCGGAAATGTTGTGTTACAGACATGGGAAGCATATAATAAAGAGGCCCTACGCCAACTTGGTGATGATGTGTTTTATGAGAAAGTGGATAAGGCTGTGTATAATAGGAGCATTGTGGATTGTCATGTGCTATTTAAAAGTTGGTACGAAAAAGGGAAGATAGAAACAGAGGAGTATTTATTTTTGAGACGTTTAAATCCTGTGACCCCCTGCTTTTATCATCTCCCCAAAGTACATAAGGATGCCCTATTACCACCAGGGAGGCCGATTGTTTCGTCGCAGGGCAGCCTTTTAGAGCACATATCAATATATATAGACCATTTCCTATCTAGTTTCGTATTGCAATTGAATTCTTATATTAAAGATACTAAAGATTTCTTACGACATATAATGGATGTTGTATGGCAGGATGGGGACCAGATGATCGTGATGGATATCACGAGTCTATACACCTGCATAATGCATCAGCACGGCTTGGAGGCAGTTCGCTATTTTCTGAGGAATCGAGCATTGAAATTCTTTGAGCACAGTGAGATGCTCATAGAGTTACTTAACTTTTGTCTACACAATAATATTTTTCTTTACCAGGACCGGTACTATAAACAAGTATCCGGAACGGCCATGGGCACCTGCTTCGCCCCGAGCTACGTGAATTTATTCGTGGGCTGGTGGGAGGAGCAGGTGGCCTGGACGGAGACCAATAGTGTCTGGACCAAAAGGGTCGTGGCCTGGTATAGATATATAGATGATCTTTTTCTGGTGTGGCGAGGGTCAGCTGAAATGGCTTAAGAGTATGTTCAAGTTTTGAATAATAACAACTTGAACCTTACATTCAATGCTGAAATTAGCGATAGATCAGTTAACTTCTTAGATTTAGAGGTTACAATTATTGAGAACAAAATCTGCACCAAACTGTACCGAAAACCCACAGCGGGTAATTCAATACTGCATGCCCGCAGTGGGCATCCTCCCAAGTTAATTAACAGTATTCCCTACGGGGAATTACTGCGAATTAAGAGGAATAACAGTAGGGAGGTGGATTTCCAAAAGTTTGCAGGTGAATGTATAGAGAGATTCAGAGCCCGGGGTTATGGTGATCAAACATTGGATGGAGCATTGAGGAGGGTGAATTTCATCCCCAGAAGTAAACTGTTAGAAGAGCAATCAAAAGATAGCAGCAAAGATTGTGGTTTTCGTATGATAACAACGTTCTCACAGGACTCAGACAAATTGCGGAACATTTTGCGCAGACATTGGAATCTGTTGAAAATGGATTCGATTATTGGAATGGATATTCCAAAACGACCCCTACTGACATTTCGAAAAGCAAGAGCACTTCGAGATTCACTAACGAGCAGCTACATGAGAAAGGATACTTCTAAGATGCTCAATAGGGATCTAAAGGGATTTTATCCCTGTGGGAAGTGCAAGGCATGCTCAGGGAGTAAGAGAGTCCTGGCATATCAGATACCAGGGGTGAAGAAACCCAAATATATTGGTAATTTTCTTACATGCAGCACCCCGTACACGGTATACTGTCTTGTTTGCCCTTGTGGGCTCAAATATATTGGGAGCACCAACCACCAGACTAAGATGCGTATTTTGGAGCACTCAAGGGCAATCAAAAATGGTGACATGACGTACCCGGTAGCTCGCCATTTTAAGGCTATACATAATGGCGACAGGTCTCTCTTAACCTTTTTTGCTATTGACCATGTACCTTCTAACCCGAGAGGTGGTGACAGGGTAAGCAGTCTGAGGAGACTGGAATCCAGGTACATTATTGATCTTCAGACCAAAGTACCTGGCGGCCTGAATTCTAATGAGGAACTTGCTGTGCATTTGGGGGAGTAGAGGTGCAATGCCATGGATATGGGATTAGTACATAGTAGTATTTGTAACTGAATTTAAACTTCATGAGGCTTAAGTAAATGAAAATGTTTTTGTGTTTTTGGGTTTGCCTATGATTATAAAAAGAAGGAAGATGTATTGATGGTTATATTGTGGGAAGCATGGACAGATGTATTTAGCATTCTTGTGTGTTGGAACTTAAGTAATGCGAATATTATGGTTATAGAAGCCCATTTAGGGCAGGATGAAGGATGGAATTATTTAATGTGTGAATAGCTATTAGTTGCCATAATAACGAGTCCATATATTTGGGCCCATCTGTGGGCAATATTTTTTCTGAATGCTGATATACAGTGTTTTGGGAATGCGTGTTTTACGCATTACATATTTATCTATTTAGGCACATTTGTGCATTGATGAAATCATGTGTTATATGTTTTGCACGTTACAAGATGTCTGCCATATATGGCCGAAGTTGCCTTTCTTAATGTTTAGTAAATTTGTAATTGACATAAAAGAGGGCCGTTTCTGCGCGCCATATTACCATCGATAAAGGCGTCTGCCGAAACGCGTCTGGTTACCGTGAGTCCTTAAATAAAAACTTTGGACTCGCCCCCGTGAGTGCTTTCTTTGTGTTTGGAGGTAAAAATACGAAGTTGGAGCTGTTATAATTGTGGGCGCACGACCCGCGAAAAAGCACCCGCATGAGAGTGCACGGAGTACGTGAAACGAAGGAGCTGTGTGATATATATATATATATATATATATAAGTAAAGTGCAGATAAAATCAGGGTGAATTTGGGTAGGGGGTGATTTGATGTAAAGGGAAAAATATAATTTAAAATTTAAATGTAAAAAAAATATTTTTAACTTAAATTTTAAAAAATAAAAATTATTTAAAAGTTAATTATAATATTTCTAAAAATTAATAGAGCACAATTGTACAACATAGGTATGCATAAATAGACATAGAAAATCTGTAGTAGTAAAAATTTAATTAAAAAAAATTAACATTCATAAAACAATCAATAGACATTAATAGTATTGTAAATATTTTTATTGTATTTATTAGAAACATAAAACAGAATAAATAAATAAGCAAAAAATGTTGTAAAATGCTTTTTAATAATAATATTATTTTCTTAAAATATTCACAGATTTTTGTATGTATTGTAACATACATTTTTTTTAATTTCTTTGTAGGTTTTCCCACGGTTTCCCATTGAAGTCAATGGGTGAAATTGTCCTTTTTTCCTTTTTACGGAAGGAGATGACGTTGCAATGTATACGTAAGTTTCGTCATTGCGAGTTTCGTTACGGTCCGGATCAGAAGCAAGGAAGAGCTGTGTCCAGGTAAGGCGAATTTAAATTATTAAAAATAGATTAAAGGTGGTAAAGTTTATTGTAAGGAGAGAGGAGGGAGGTAGTAAGAACTAGGAAAGGTGTATTTTGATGTTATTGTGTATTTTAACTTAAAAATCTTTTCCAAAACAGGTAGCAGTTGTAGGCCCATGTCGGGTTGATTGCTTTCGTAACACTTTTTGTTTAATAGAATTAATTTTAAAAGATTGATTATTTATTCTATTAAACAAAAGTGTCATGAAAGTAATCTTTTTTGGTAATTTTTTTGTTGCGACAGGTTTTTAGAAAATTTGTAATTGCGTCATCGCGGTTTTCCCGATAGGACAAAGGAACATGGAGAAAGACTTTGTGGGTTGGAAAAAAACTTTTTGGCCCATTTTTAAACCATTGCTATTTTTTTTTAAAACAATTTTTATTGTTTTTCCAAACAGACAAATAAGGGGTTCTGGTTACATACCCCTGACACGTAGGAAAATCACAGGGCAAATCAGGTTATGTATGGCATCCCTGAATACCTTAAGATATCCAAATCAACTAGTAAGGCACTACATACTGTCATCACGTCATTGATCTACAACCATTAACAGTTCCCAACTCCAACTAGCCCCCCACCCTTCCCTTCCCCCCCCCCAGGCGTGTCATTTAAGTGCAGGGTGAAATAAACCATTGTATCCGATATCTCAGTGGGGTGAATAAGTTGTATGAGAGGCTACTGTCCCTGGGTGTCCCCTAGCGTGCTTGGTGTGCTCCCCTGCTGAGCGCGAGGCCTCAGATCAATGGGATCTTAGAGCTGCTTATGTGTTAGTCCATAGCCGCTCCAGGGTCGTCTACAAGTGCGTCATCCCCTTCCTCGTCTGGAGATTTAAGCGCCACTACGAGCGCTTCCCATGCTCTCGCCCGGTCTAGGGCCTTTTCACTCTCAGTTCTCTTTGCTATTTGTACCCTAACCACTCCCTCACAGTCCACCCACTTTATGAATTCTGCCTTCCACTTTGCTATGCTAGGGCCCTGCTTTGCCTTCCAATGGGTGGTGATGTTCCGTTTTGCCAGGAGCAGACCCAGATCAACAAATTTACTAGTAATTTTGTTTTTGGACGTGTGGGGAAACCAGTGCAAGATACAATGAGCCATGGTTGGATCTAGGTCCCTGTCCGTGAGGGCTGATAATACTGTTGCTATCTCCTCCCAGTAATTGTCTAGGAATGGGCAACCCCATAACATATGTTTAAAATCCGCGCTGTCTGCGTTACATCTCGGGCAGGCCGGCGATTGGTCCGGGAAGTATGCGTGAAGTTTTGCTGGGGTGAGGTATGCTCTATGTAGGATATGGAAGTGTACAAGCTGAAACCTTGCATTTCTCGTGCTCTTCCAGGCTCTCTCCACTATTTCCCCCCACGCCTTATCCGGGATGTCCTTCCCGATATCAGTTTCCTATTTATGTTTCAGGTCAGTCAGGGGGAGTAAGGATTCCAGCTTTATGTGTCGATAAAGACACGTCACTGCTTTAAAGGTGCCTGCCGCTAGCACTACGTATTGGCAACCCATGGAAGTTGGAGGTTCTGAAAGTCCCCCACCCCAGTGCTTCCTGATAGCCGCAGTGAGGACCGTGTACTGCAGGAAATCACCCCCAGGTACATCAAAGCGGGTTTGCAGGTCAATAAACAGGACCATGGCCCCCTCCTCATAAAGGTCTCCCATGGTAGACAGCCCCCGCTCCGCCCAGGCTTCCAACCTCTGCCAAGTACCACCATGTGGTAGGGCTCAACACATTATCAACTGTATTTCCGGTGCGTAGGGGCGTGTAATAGAAGCTCTGCGCAAATATCTGTGCCAGCATTTTCGTCCCGTGGCAAGTTCCAGAGTGAGGGCCGCAGTGTTAACTGGGAGCCTCAGGACAATGCGGGATAGCAACATCAAGGCTCCAAAATCCTCTCTATGCTCATTATCTCCCCTGGTCACCTTCGCTACCCACTGAGTAAGCCACTGGAATTGCGCAGCCAAATAATAGGTCTCGTAGTCCGGGACCACCAGGCCGCCCTCCGCCCTTGGTCGCATGAGTGTGCTAAGCACCACCCTCCGTCTGCCCTTGCCCCAGAGGAAGGCCATGATCATTGAACGGAGCTGCTTGAAGTACGCTGCCGGGTCCAGACCGGCAGAGTCCCAAAGTAATATAAGAGCCACAGAAGGGTTATCATCTTAAGAAGGGCCACTCGGCCAGCCACTGACAGCGGCAGAGAACCCCAGAATTCGAAGTTGGCTTTAGCCCCTCTGATGGCCTTCCCGATGTTACCTTCAAGGATATCCTCTTGTTTGTGGTAAATATGGGTGCCCAGGTAGGGGAGGCATCTGTCTTCCCGGGACACCCCTTCTGTGTGTTGTGGGCCCACCCTATTCCCGCACACCAGGAACAGGCAGGATTTCGACCAGTTCACCTTCAGTCCTGCCACTCTGCTAAGAGTTTGGAGTAAGTTCTTCGCCCCCAAGAGTTCCGCTCCCGAGTCTGCAAGGAACAGTAAAAGGTCATCAGCATACAATGCAATATGATGAACCTGGCCATTGATATCGAGCCCCCGGTATGCCCGCCCCGTTCTGGCATGTGCTGCTAAGGGCTCCATCGCCAGTGCGAATAATAATGTGGAGAGGGGACAACCCTGGCGTGTGCCCCGTCCCACCCTGCAAGCATCGGAGATTAGCCCTCCAGTTCTAATTCGGGCGGTGGAGTCAGCATATAGGAGAGCCATCCAGTCCACAAAGCCAGCCCCCAGTCCCATTTTCCGCATCACATAAAATAGGAAAGCCCATTCAAGACTGTCGAAGGCTTTTTCTATGTCCACTGAAAATATTGTGGCAGCAACCGCATTGTAAGTGTCCGCGTCCAGGATGCGCATGAGCCTTCTGACATTGACCGCTGTGTTTCTAGTGGGGATGAACCCGGATTGGTCTGCATGTATGAGGGTGGCCATGTAAGGGAACAGACGGGAGCCAAGATTTTGCTTAGTATTTTATAATCGAGATTGAGCATGGACAAGGGGCGGTACGCAGTTTTGTCCCACGCCGACTTACCCGGCTTTAGCAGGGGGATGTTGATCGCTTCCCTAGTGGAGACCGGGAGTTTGCCTAGTCTCTTGGCATCATTATACAATTGCACGAGTTTGGGAGCTAAGAGGTCAATGTATGCGAGGTAAAATTCTATCGGTAGGCCATCGGTACCCGGTGTTTTATTACAGGCCATACTCTTGATGGCTCCACACACCTCCCTTACTTTGATCTCTCGTCCTAACAAGGTTGCTGTGTTCTCGTCTAGTGTGGGTTGGTCAATCCCGTGTGTGAACCCCTGCAGCTCCTCATCCGTTGGGGACAGCTGACTGGGATAGAGCTCAGTGTAATATTCTAAGAATAGGTCATTGATCCCCTGTTTGGTCATACCTGGGCACCCCATCCTGGTCTCTGATTTCCAATATGACTGATCCCCGTCTAGCCGGGTTGGCCAACCAGGCCTGAAGGGCCCCTGGTTTATCTCTCTCTGAGTGCACCCGAGTTATGTATTGTTTGTAGTCAAAGCAGCGCAGCCGCTCTACCTGCGTGGCAACCGCCACCCTGGCCTCTAGCAGTTCCTGTTGCTTAGCCGGGTTTTCGGGTCTATCCTTTTCCAAGGCTTGCAGGCGCTCGTCGTCTCTCTTTATATCATGGAGGAGAATTTTCTGTACCCCAACCACCTCAGAAATACACCTCCCCCTAAGGACCGTTTTCAAGGCGTCCCATTCCACAAGGGAGGATGTGGCTGTGCCTTCATTGTCCTGGAAATAGTTATTGATAGCTGTACCTATTGTGGCGCGGAAAGCCTGGTCGTCCAGGTTCTCCGGGCGCAGGTGCCAGGTGGGAATTTTAGGGCGCACACGTGACCATTGTAATTGTATCAGGACATGGTTGTGGTCCGATAATGTCCTGGTAAGGTATTCACTGCAGCTAGCCCCCTCATGGACCTCAGGTGAACACAGAATGGCGTCTAGTCTGACATGTAATTCGTGGAGGGCCGAGAAGAAGGAGTAATCGCGGGTCATAGGGTGTTGCGCCCTCCATGTGTCGATTATGCCCCATTTCTGTTGCCAATTACGTCGTGAGTCAGCCAATTTGTGTGCAGGTGCATTAGGGAGGGGGGGTGAGACCGGTCAAGGGCAACATCAGAGGTACAATTAAAGTCGCCCCCCCCAACAGCATCGGCCCCGTGAGGACGGTCGCCAGCTTTCCTGACAGAAGAGAGAAGAAGGCCGGTTGGTCTGAGTTGGGCGCATAGATACTACCAAGTGTGATGTCCCTCCCATCCAGCCTCCCCGACACCACCATATATCTGCCTTCTGGGTCGATCAGTTGTGTCGTGCATTGGAACTGTACCCCCGCCCTTATCCATATCAACGCTCCTCTCGCATATGCAGAGTATGAGGTGTAATAAGCCTGACCCCTCCAGCGGCGTTGCAACGCCTTTCCTTCCTGTGCTAGCATGTGAGTTTCTTGGAGGAATGCGATCTGAATGCCTCTGCGGATCAAATAAGAATGTATTTTATGACGCCGGACCATAGAGTGCATGCCCCGCACATTCCGCGAGAGACAGGTCAAGTCTAATGGGGATCCCATTGCTGTGTCCTATGGTTACAACCCTTAAAAAACATTATCCCTGTGACACACCTGGGCCCCCTTAAAAAAATCCAACTATATAAACAGTCCCAACTTCCCCTCCCCAGGACAGGCATCCAGCAAAGAGTCTCCATCCAAACCATAGTAAAACAAACCATCGTTCAATAACAGCCGAAGGGGTGGTCACTCGACGAGGGCCGCCTCCCCTTAGCTGTTTCAGCCAACAAGCCCCTTACTTTAGCTAGATGTTCTTCATAATGCACTGCAGGGAAGGCATAGGTTTACTGTCTGTGTGTCAGTAGCATAATGATGGAGGGCCCCACACTACCTCCACATTGATTGCCATTCCAAGTTCGTCACATGAGATCCTCAGCTGTCCGAGGCGTGATCTTTGGCATGTCCGCCCCTAGGCTGTCATTGTCACTGTGGTCTGGTGAGGTCTCCGATCTACTAGTGTGGCGACCACTTCCACTTAGAGGAGAACCAGGGCTTTTTTGACTGTGCGATATCACCGCCTGAAGTGCCTTGCGATGTACCAGACTGAGTTCTCTAGGCGAAGGAGTCTTCGTCCTAGCCCCATGACTGCGAGGACTATACTGCGGGGTCCCAAGCGCTAAAGCACGATGACCCCCCCGAACCACGGGTGTCTAGCCAATCCCAAGCATCTTGTGGCGTGTTGAAGAAACGAGTACCCGTCGGGTCTGCCACTCGGAGCCGGGCAGGAAATAGCATGGCATAGGGCAAGTTCGCGTTGCGCAGTTAAGCCTTGACAGCAGCAAAGGATGCTCTACTGCGTTGGACTTCTCTCGTGAAATCTGGGAAAATCATGATGGTGCTATTATCAATACACAGGTCTTGTTTTTGGCGGGCACTCTGCAATATGCGATCCCTGTCCCGAAAGTGTAGGAGTCTGGCCACGACAGGGCGGGGAGGAGCCCCTGGCTTCGGTGGTTTAGCTGGAACTCTGTGCGCCCGTTCCAGGGCGTAGAAGGGAGATAGTCCCGTTGGAGCCACCTCATATCGGAGCCAGTCTTCCAAGTAGCGGACCATGTTTGTCCCTTCTGTCTTTTACGGTATCCCGACTACTCGGATGTTATTTCGTCGCGACCTCCCTTTACTGTCCTCAGCTCGCAGTTCCAGTGTTTTTACCTTAGATTCCAGGACAGTGAGGGAGCAGCGCATTTCCTGGACAGAGTCCGGCAGGCCATTCAACTCTTTTTCATTACTGGACACTCTGTCCTTGAGTTTACGGTGTTCATCTTTTAGCAGATTGAGGTCCGTTCCGATAGCGTCAATTTTCCCTTCCAACGCCTCTCTGGAGGCCGTTATGGCCTGCATGATATCGGCCAGGGTAGGCTTGCGTGACATTGTGGCTCCAGTTGTTTCAGGCAAGTCATCTTCCTCCTCAGAGTGAGTTCCTGGGGCATCCACGCTGAGTACAGCGAACCTCCACTTCTTTTGCGTTCTCCCAATTTCCAAGCCGCGACGTGCGGAAGTGGCGCTGGCTCGAGCTCTGTGCTCACTGTGTTCAACGCGTTGGGGCTCTACCAGTTTCTCTAGGTCGCTTCTGACACCACGCGTTCCTCTGACCCGCAGGCAAGACACCGCTGCTGCCCCGGGCTGGCTCGCCCACTGCAGTAGCCGTGGGCCGAATGGTCCCACCGATGAAAACACCCTTCAGTGGTCTGGGGGTCTTGGTAGTGGTCCCCAGCGTTCTCCTGCGTCAAGATGGGCGGATGGGGGGTCTCCGCAGGGTTCCACACTGTTGTCACGTAGCCGCCGTAGATAGTCAGCACCAGTCACTACCAGCGCGCCCACCGGTGTGCCGTTCTGGCATGCACGCGGACTTCGCTTGCAATTCCGGCGGCCACTACATGGGTGGATGAAAGCTCCCCTCTGCTATTCCCTCCCAGCAGAGGTCTGGTACAGATCGGTCGGGCTCCTTCCTTTGTAGGTCCAGTCTGGGCCCACGTCGCAGGATTCCTCCACCCAACGTCACCAGGCTCTGGTGTGGCCACCCTAGGATCCCTGGGGCCTTCAATGTGACGCTGCTCTCCTAAGGCTTCTGCCCCGTTTGAAGCTCGTCGGGGTTCTCTGGGGTTGCAGGAACGTCCCTCCGTAGCAACAGTCGCCGCAGGATATTTATGGCGCGGCCGCCATCTTGTGATCGGTGCCGCTAGGCCTAGGCCATCGCCCCGCGGCCCTATCGGCGAGATCTCCCCGCAGCATTCTAGGTCAGGGACGCGGGCAAAGGAGGGCCCCCTGGTTCTGGGCTCTCTCACTTGTGACCAGGGTTCACAACGTAGGGCCCCTCCCTGCGTGGACTCTTCTCTATTCAGATCCCGCGAGGACCCCCCTTCCCCGCCCCCAGATGTGGGGGGGCCGTAGACGGCAGCTCCCGCATCAGGCCAGCAGCGCCGCAATCCTCAGGCACTCACCAGGCGTCTCGGGGCTCCAGAGGGGATCAGGGCCACTTCACCGCCACAGCAGCCAGGTCAGTCTAGACGGGTCGCGGGCGCCATTTTGCGAGTGCTCCTGGTGGCTCGCGTCCGCCCCTCTGCAATCATGCAGGGATCGTCCTGACTTCTGCGCCCTCACTCCACTGGCATCTCCACCAGGGACTCGGCAGGTCAAGTCGGGCTCCGTAGGTGAGCTTCACCGTCCGGGCGGTGAGTTACGACCATTGGGCTCAGCTAGTTCAGGGTCCAGTCGCCATCTTGCCGCAGCGCTCCACTGGCCAGCCAACTCCGGAATTTACCTTTCGCGGCGCAGCAAAGCGGGCAGTCGGGAACCGTAACCACTGCTTAAGTGTGCCAGGGGTTCCCCAGCCATAGAATCTGCCTTTCCCAGGTCATTTGGGGGTTCAGGATAGTTAAACTCGAGGAAGCGGCAGTCGGAGCTCCTCAGCTCGCATCTGCTCTCATCAGCTGCAGGCCACGCCCCCCCTTTTTATACCATTGCTATATGGATTTTGGGACTTCTCCTGGACTTTGGTCGAGAGAGGATTGCAACGATGGATTTTTGGGTTGTGATTTTTTTCGAAACTTTTGCTACTTTTTCATGTTTTTTTTTAACTTGAATTTGAGCGAGATAGGATTGCATCGATGGAATCTTGTTGCGTTTTTTGCCAAACAAGAATTCTTTTTCGGGATTTTTTTTTTGGGGTGCGTTTTTTTTAGGTGTGCACAGTATAGTTTACAGTTGAATTTTTTGCTGTAAAAATATGCTTTGCCGAACTGTGCCCTTTTGGGTTAGATTAACTCGGGTCCTGGATTATTTCACGGATTATGGATTATTTGCAGGGGTTTAAAGGACTGCTCAAGACTCTTGGTGAAATGCTGAATTGTACATAAGTCCAAGAGTTGAAAAAAGAAGACAACTGAAGGTAAGAAACCCGACTTTTTTTTAAATTTACATTTTTTTTGTAAATGCCAATTGAATTAGGGGGATTGTTTGTCAAAACAGGCAAGTAAGGTGGTTTAGGAGTTAGTCTAGATTAGAAATGTAGGATGTGTGCAATATTATCTAGGTAGTCTGAAGCCACTATCAACGAAAATCGTTGAATTGCACCCAATAGTCTCTGGGACATTTCTTTTGTTCTTTTAGAGATTTGTGGGCTCAGACTACCAGTTAATGATTGTGCAATTCTCAATTCTTGGAAACTTTGCTCCTTCTTCAAAATTTCCAAGAAATGTTAGAAGTTAGGATGTGGTTTACCGATAGATTTGTTGAAGGAGTTGTGCCATCCCTCTATGGCATTATTTGTTTTAGCTCCTCCCTCTAAGCAGGTCGAGTAGCAGTTCCACCACTTAACATGGAGAAGTGGTTTCCTCCTGCGGTCTGACCTGCTTAGATGGCCAATCCATGTGTCTTCAAAGTAATTTAGAAAGGGTGCCAATTTATCTTCGTTTGCAGTAAAGTAGTCAGATTCAGTAATAGATGTGTAGTATTCATCTACACTGTCAGGAGGAACAAAACAAAGTGCAGTTAGTTTTTTTAATTCAAGTTGTAGTTTGCTGTCCGACATATAATCCTCAACTAAGGATGTTTTTTGAATTTTTCGCCAATATGCCTGTGAAAAGTAAAAAAAACATCTTTGAATTTGGGTATCCGTGTACATTTTGGTAATTGTCTTAATCATAGGTAATTCAAAGTCAATTAACACTTTTCTAGGACTTTTGTTCATAGTTTTAGCTTTTATCATTGACAAAAATTCAGTATATGTTTAGGATTGTTTATCAGGGAGTAAACTGTACACTAAGGGCACTACTGGTTGATTAATGTAGGCATGAATAGTGTATATTTGGGTGAATGGATGGGGTGTGGACTTAAATGTCCCATCCATCATCCAAATATCAATACTCTCCAACTTAACAAGATTATGGGGTGTGCTAAAGATTAGTATTCTTTTAAGAGGGTTTTTGTTGTCATGCAAAAGAAAGGGTTCATTAGTATCAGTTACAGAAAGTTCAGGTGGAATATTAATGTCAGAAAAGGTTTGGGTTGTTACACGTAGGGGGCTACTTGCCTGTTTTTACGCTGAATAATTCTGCGTAGGTTGGGGATTGTGGGCATACAACTTGCTACATGTGTTGGAAAGTTTTGAGACACCTCCCTCAAAACTGAGCCACAGGGTTCATTGGAGGTGGATGCCAGGGCTTTAATTTCATTGATATTCTCCCTTACCTCTATCTCCATTGCAGAGGCAGAGTGGTTATGCTCGGTGGTCCTTTCAACAGTGTCACCAAGAGTAACCGCTCTGCCTGTGCAATGGGATGAGTAATAATGCACACACCTCCAATGACACCTGGGCTCAGTTAATCTCTCCTGACAATAAACGTAGCCACTGTGACTTAAGAGTCTAATACCACGGCTTGACTGGATATATTTGGCTTCTTTTCTTGCTGCCATTCTCTGTAGATAGAAGAAAAAGAGAAAAGGATTGTTTTAGTGAATTTAAGTGTGGTTGTTTTAAAAACTAAATTGCCTGCAAGTGAAAAGTTAGTACACATTGTTTATTTTACAGCTTTAATTTTTTGCAAAATTGTACCAGGTTTTATTTGCATTCCTTTGAAAATGTTTTGTTGGAATTGTTTCCTGCTTTTGTTCCTTGGATGAAAAAAAAAGGTTAATTTTGGTTAGATTTCACAGAATTGGTAAAGGTTACCTTTTTAAGGTTTTTCTGTTGTCTTGTTGAAAAGGCCTGGTGTATTTGCTGGTTTACTTGGGATTTTTGTTGCAGTTCTTCACTATGTTTTGCTTGGTGGTTTGGATTCTTTGGTACAGTAAAAAGTGGAGAATCGTTTATAGTTTGTTATTTGGATTTTTTTGTTTTGCAATAAGCCTGCAAGGAAATTGATTAGTGCTTTTGACGCTGAAAAAAATCATTTTACTGTTGTTTATGAGGCTGACATTTTTACTTCAAAGATATTTTTTAAAATAAATTGATTCTGTACTTGAAACCTGCAAAAGAAAAAGCTTAATGTTGTTTTTGAATATTTTTACCTTGTATTCTTTGGCTTCTCCAGTGGTGATGAGCTTTTGAATTTATTGTGATTGAGGAATGTGTTCCTTTATTCTTGCGGGTTTTTATGGTTTAATCTGTTGAGAAGTTAAAAGAAAATACAAATGTTTGAATGTACGCTTGACAAATAACTGAAATGTAAATAGGACAAGTACTGTAACATTTTTTTTTTTTTACATTATGTAGAATCAATTTTCTCCCAACAACATCCAGCACTTTCCCTGAGGCCAGCACAGGTCGGAGTAGGAATAGTAAATTTGCCCCCACCACCATCCAGCACTTTTCCTGAGGCAAGCACAGCTCGGAGTAGGAATAGTACATATGCCCCCACCACCATCCAGCACTTTCCCTGAGGCAAGCACCTGTTGGAGTAGGAATAGTAAATTTGCCCCCACCACCATCCAGCACTTTCCCAGAGGCCAGCACAGGTCGGAGTAGGAATAGTAAATTTGCCCCCACCACCATCCAATACTTTCCCTGAGCAAGCACAGGTTGGAGTAGGAATAGTAAATTTGCCCCCACCACCATCCAGCACTTTCCCAGAGGCCAGCACAGGTCGGAGTAGGAATAGTAAATTGGCCCCCACCACCATCCAGCACTTTCCCTGAGGCAAGCACAGGTCGGAGTAGGAATAGTAAATTTGCCCCACCATCATCCAACACTTTCCCTGAGGCAAGCACAGGTCAGAGTAGGAATAGTAATTTGCCCCCACCACCAACCAGCACTTTCCCTGAGGCCAGCACAGGTCGGAGTACGAATAGTAAATGTGCCCCCACCACCACCCAACACTTTCCCTGAGGCAAGCACAGGTCAGAGTATGAATAGTAAATTTGACCCCACCACCATCCAGCACTTTCCCTGAGGCAAGCACCTGTTGGAGTAGGAATAGTAAATTTGCCCCCACCACCATCCAACACTTTCCCTGAGGCAAGCACAGGTCGGAGTAGGAATAGTAAATTTGCCCCTACCACCATCCAGCACTTTCCCTGAGGCAAGCACAGGTCGGAGTAGGAATAGTAAATTTGCCCCCACCATTATTCAACTCTGTCCCTCAGCCTGTTTCCTGATGTAAAACATGAAGTAGTTAAATTAATAATATTTTAAAAATCATTCTGATCTTTATCTGCTAATGTTTTATTTCTGGGATCAATTCAGTTTTTTTGTTTTTGCTTTTTTTTTCGTTTAGATTATTGTTAACATTTTACTTACATTTTATTCTGGAAAAGGTTTGTTTCTTCCTGCTAGGTATTTGGAGTTGTTGTATGTCCAAAATCTGTTAATATCAGAAGTAAAATGTAATTTAATTTTTATCTACCTTATGGGTTTTTTAAATTTACATAATTTTTTTTCATTTAATCACTTACTTTTTAATGTTAAGATATTTTGTCGAATATCTGCTTTAGATTGCTGGCTGCTTTTCAAAATGTGTACATCCTGTAAATTAATGTAAAATTATATTGTGAGTTTTGTGATTTATGTGTCAATATTTTGATGCTGTTTTATTGTAAACGTACAGTTACTTCGGTCTGTAGATGGCAGTGTTCAATTTGTCAAATGGCAATATTCTCCTGCTACTCCTGCTGTGTGTGGTCACCTCGGAAGTCAGCTAACCACTGAGCACAAAATGGTGGTCGGCTACTTTTATACGTTTTTTGAGGGTAAACAATAATTTAAAAGAAAATATGTATTGGAAACAGTATTTTCATGTGATTCACAACCTGACAATGTATATTTATTTTGTCATGTATAAAAATGTTCGTTTATACGTTCCTTCTTGGAATGTCAGCCATTTTGAGTGGTTGCTGGCACAGGCAGTGTAATAAAAATAGTTTATGGACTTACTTTTTATGTTCGTTGAAGAAGATTGTATGTTTAATCTATTTTTGGCTCAGAGTAGTGTGTATATTTTTTGTAAAATGTATGCTTCTTTTTGAACCTTTTTTAGATTTTTTATTAATACTCAGGTATTTTAATGGAAAGGTACTTTAAAAAGTACATGTGTATTAAAATTAATACGTGGGTATTAATAATCTCCCCCACCCAAAACCCCTATTTCCCATGCATCCCGTCCCAGGGGAAGGTTAGAAAAAAAAATACTAATTTATAAAAAAAAAAATTTAAGTATGCATTTTAATGCTATGCGTAGTAATAGTATGCATTGTGATGGAATGCATTGTGATGGTTGTTTTGATGTATCTCAATGTACATGCGTTGTAATGATATGCGTTGTAAAAACATGCGATGTAATGGTATTTGCGTTGTAAAAACTGCAATGTAAAAGCATGCGTTGTAATGGTATGTGTTGTAACGTCATATATTCCCATCCAGGTGTTACATATCCTCCCGCCCTCCAAGTGGCCCAAGTTACTCTCTAAATGTATGACTCGGCTGGACTACCAGTGAAATCAAGTACATTCCATGCATTCTTTTTACTCGCTCTATTAACAGTCCAGGCTCTGCTTCCTGCAGGTGACCTTCACTAAGGCCCTCCGTCTAGCCATACCCCCTCCCCTTCAGGAAGGGTGGCCAGCCCAAGTGGCAATGTTCATCCAGATGTTTTGTTAAGCAGATTCCTGCTGTATCTCAAGCAGACCCTCTCAGTGCTATAATCTCGGTGAGGTCATCTCCTACAAACACATCCTAGGGTGCATAGAAAAATAGTTTCTTAGTGTAGCCAGTAAAGAAATAGAATTAAAACATGCCAGCACAAAAGGATGATTCAGCAGTGCATTAAAAGCTACAAAAAGAGGGGACAAGTCTGACAGATTTCTGGTACACCTTTTTCAGAGGTCGCCCTTGGAGGACAGTGCACCCTTGGTTTTGTTCAGCTATAAATGGAAATACACACTTTCTTTATTGTCATGTAATTCTGTTGAAAAATACTATTTCCAGAACATTTCTATATGCAGAGTTTTCAGGTTTCCTAGGCCCATGCGTAAGTAGCTCACCCTGTGTAGGTTCTAAATTTGCAGCCTGGGACTAGTATTCAATTCAATTCAAACCACTTTATTCGGTTACTAAAAACCATAAAAGTACCATGCATTCAATCACAATACATTACATAACATAAAACACGTACGGTACACAGTAAAAACACATACATTACACAGTAAAATTTCATAACCGAATCATCAATAGTAGGGCGATTTAAGAAAATTGGGGGGAATAAGGCAAAGTTCATGAATTACATAAATATCTTGGATATGGTTATAACAATAAGAACAATACATCTTTACAATAAAAATAATTTAGTAATAACAATGCAAGTATTAAAAAGTAATAACATGGACTTTACAGTACTCTTATACTAGCATGGGGTGCCGAGTTTTCCTAAGTCTCACAGCTGCGACAACAAAGCTCGCAATATTAAAAATCTCCCATGGGTCATTAAGCTTTTGTAAATACAATAGAGCGGGTTTAACCTGAATAAAACCTTTCCTTTTAAAATTGGGACTAAAAACCTCCTGCGGATAGTGCTATAGTGATCACAAAACATAATAAAATGCATTGTGTCCTGTATCGAAAAATATATCACAGGTACAAGGACCTGAATCACATGTCCTGCTCCAGCCTTGTGAATTACCCAGAAAATGATGAATTAAGTTAAAACGAAATCTGGTTAAAAGCAGGCGGTGAAATGGCTTAGTGATAATCCTCAGATAAGGTTAAATCTCGGGGATAGTTTTTAACAAAAAATTGACTTTAACCGTAGGTTTCATTAATTCAATCTCCTCCCGCTCTACCTTCATCCGATCCAATGAGTGTATTTTTACCCATGCCAAATCATCTTTTGTTATTTTATCCGGAGAGTTGAATAAGTCTGGACGTCCAAGCTTGGTTAAAATATTCTTGACATAGTTTAGCCATGGAATTTTGTTAGCTTGGTCCAGGGTGACACAATCCCTGATTATCTTATGGTTCAGTGTTAATTGGGGGTTAAGCCAGGATTTTAACCAGCAAAGCACCGGATCCTTCCTCAACCTGTCTGCCACGTAACCAACCCCTAGTTCCTGGTGAATTGAAAAAGTAGGAGTGGATTGGGGTACAGACAGGAGGGATCGTAGAAATTTATTTTCGACTGTTTGTATCTCCTCCATTGGCTTATAACCCCATATTGCCGAGCCATACAATGCAATCGCTATACATTTAGATTTATAGATATTGAGCATTGCATCCATCGGTTTAGCCCCCAGTCGCTGCGCGAATCCATTCACATCGGCCGTTGACCTTGCCATCGCATTTGCTTTAGCTTTCTGTTGAGGTACCCTGGAACCCTTCTCATCAAAAAGTACTCCCAGATAAGTAAAATAGGTCACCTTAGTTAATTCTACACTTTCACAAAGAAAGGTTTTAGGTTTTTTGGGTTTCCGGCCCATAGTCATTACATGAGATTTAGCTATATTTATGGCTAAGTCCAGAGATTTCCTATAGGCCCCAAAGGAATCTAAAAGCCTTTGGAGCCCTACAGCTGTGTGGGTCAGTAGGACGGCATCATCCGCATAGAGGAGCACCGGAATGAGCCTGTCCCCTACCCGGGGTATATCCAGACTAGCCATTTCTAAAAACTTGCCCAGATTATTAATATACAAGGTAAAAAGTAGTGGTGCAAGAATACATCCTTGGCGAACACCTCTGCCCGATGTAAAGTGTCTTGTGCATTTTCCTTCTTGGTTGACCCTCACTCTTGCGGTGAGATCCCCGTGTAGGTCAGCCAAGAAGTAGACTAAACTAGGATCAATGCCCATATCTAACAGGATGTGCCAGAGCTTGGACCTATTTACCAGGTCGAAAGCCGACGAAAGATCCATAAAAGCCAGCTGTAGCGTCCCTGCTTTAGCTATAGTGTATTTGCCTGCTAGTAAATATAAATTAAGACACTGATCCATGGTACCCCTACCGCTTCTAAAACCATATTGTAAATTACATAAAACCTCATTTTCTTCTAGCCAGTCCATTAATTTCGTAAAATGACTCTCCCTAAGACTTTCACTGCAGTCTATTAGTGAAATCGGCCTATAACAACGAGGGTCCCCTCTCTGTCCCTTTTTAAAAATCGGAATAATAGTAGGCGATGCCCATGATGGCGGGAAACCCTGACAGCTTGACACATTAAAAAGATTTGTCAGGATTTTAGCCCAGAAGGGTGGGTTTTGTTTGTATAAATCCGCCGGGACACCATCTGGGCCGGGAGCCTTATTGCTACTAATTTGTATGATAGCCAATTCCACTTCCCCTTCGTTAAAAACTATTATGTGGGAGCCCCTTCTAGAGTCACAACTAATTGGCACTTCCTGGCTATCAGTGGCCTCATATATAGCTTCAAAATGAGAAAGCCATTGGTCTTCCGTGATGTTACATTCAACGGGGTATTCCCTAACCCGGTAAAAAATGGTTTGTTGACAATGGCCCAAAAGCTAGAGCTATCTTTTATGACCTCTACTGATAGCAGAGCACACCAAGCATCTTCTTTAATTTCCTTTTTACGTGTAGATAGTGCAAGCTTGTACTCTTTACGTAACCTAGCTATATAGGCACGATCTCCTGGAACCCTCTTTAATTCTGTTACCAATTTACGATGTGCTTCGGAGCAGTTCCTATCAAACCATTTTTCTCCTATAGTGCGCCTAGATTTTGTAGGTAAGGTGAGATCTGAAGCTACCTGCACACAAATGCCCTCAAAAGCCAAAAGAACCTCCTGCCCCTCTTTGGCATTATCAAGACAGGTAGAAAACTTATCCCCAACCCTCTCACAAAGATCCAGGAAAAAGAGGTCCGGGAGTACTTTCGCCCACTTCAACCTCCGTCCTTGGTCGGTTGCTTTCAAACATGATTCCCCCCCTAACTTATCCGATTTCCCCTTTAGGCCACAACCCCTATCCAATACAAGGATTACAGGATTATGGTCACTAAAGTGAGACCATTTGGCATTATAAGCAGTTACTTGAGGTAGAAGAGTTGGGGAAATAAAAATAAAATCTATAATGGTATCCCTACCCCGTGCTTTAAAAGTGGGAATCCTCTCTTCGGGGTCAAATGAGCTCGGTTCAAAAAGATCTACGGTGGCCAAGAGCTCTTCCAAATACTCCCCCTGTTGTATGTGTTCAAAGTGTGGCATTGGGAGGTTGGCCAGCCCTAGAGGTTCTTTCCCCTGACAGTTCAGATTACACAAGTGAATATTGAAATCGCCCATAATTACAATTGAATAATACGTGGTTTGTTTTGAACGATACATTTCTAAGAAACATTTCAATTTAAGTAAATGTTCATTTAAAAAGCTGCTTTCTCCTGAGTTATAAAAGTTTACAAACAACACTTTATTTGAGTTGTGGGCAGTAAATTCAATTGCCAAACTGTTGAGAGAGCCCATGTCCACTATCCTATGAGCCCCTGCCAGTTTAAGTGAGAAGAGCATAAGGAGACCCCTCTTGCCCTACCTGCTGGAGATGGTTGCGCAGGGACCCCATAGGATTTATATCCGTCCACCCAAAAATTATTGGCCGTATCCCAGGTCTCCTGTAACCCAACTATATCATACTCTTTTAACAAACACAGCCACCTGGGATCCTCTTTTTTACTCCTCAGTCCCGCGATATTCCAGCTAATAATATTGCAGTTAGGAGTATTACTCTCTTCTAAGCCCTGCCCTTTATCATCTTCACTGATGTTACTCTGATGACCAAACGATGTCAGTCAATCATTTTCATCTAGTGTAGACAAGGGGAGGAATCTATTTTGGCAGTGTAAATTATTTTTTCTGCATTCCTCTCAGAAGACCCTGTTAACAACATCGGGACACTAGCTGAACTTCGGTGAGACTTGTCAGGGCGGAATACCCCCCTAGTATTGGCATGAAAAATGGGATGATTTCGGATGTCCGAATGGGGCCGAGACCCCTGGGTAAAGACATCCAGATCATGTACCCCCTTGGGGGGCGGGTAAAAAAAACCCAGTGGCATTGCCCTGATCCCCCCCTGCCCCTCATAGGGACCGGCCCTAAATAACTGCCCCGCGATATCTGCACTGTCGAAATTAACGACAAAGCAGTCGCCATCATTCTGTTTAGTTTTTGGGCCAACCCATCCTACTCGTCTAGCCATTATAATGTGCTGAGAGACATTAGACCTACTGGTGGGGAGTTGATCACACCAGTATTTGGTTTTATGTAGCAACTCCATAGTTGATTCCGGTCTATGCTCCATCAGTGGGGGAACTCCTGTGAGTATGGCAACTAGGGGGGTGGCTTCTGGGGGCAGATGAAGTCTACTACTATTTATCCTACTTATGGCACCGTCCATCGCTTGGTGTCTGTTCTGAGCCAGAGCCTTAGCATTTGGAAGACAACCTCTAGATGGCTCTAGATGGGACTAGTAGTTCTCTGTACCCAATATAAAATTGTGACTACAAGTTCCATAATCCAAAGGAAACTGCTGGCCTGGTAAAGCTAGCCACTCATGCTACCTGGAAATTTAAGAGCACTGACATTTACTTCAGATGTTTATTATACTCCTGGCATGTTGTTGTTACTTGGAAGCACTTCGCTGTAAACAGATATATGTAAGGGTTGATGTGTCAGCAATAAGCAGGCTTATACTTGTTAGTGAGATATGGTCATGGGGATATAATCTATTCATTGGCAAGCAAGGGGAGAAGATGTAGAGGAGAAGATTACATATCCCATAATGCAACAGTAGAAAGTCGATTGCATCTAGCATTGGAAAGTTTGAAACCCCAGTCCCATATCACCCTAGCAGTAGTAAGATCACACTGTGTGATTTGGTTATTTTACTGAAACCGCCCAGGAACCCCTGCATGGCCTCTGCATCACCACCAAAGACCCAGGCATGTACTAGGTGGGGCCAGTCCAGCATCACTTTCAGAATTCCAGAGCTAGTCTGAACTGTGCTGTGCTGGTTCAGATGCAGCCCAGGATGCAGATTTTTCACAGTGTAGGGAGTGATGCATATTTAGTTTTCTAAGGTCTCTAAACTGCTGGCAAAAACACCCTTTCTGTGCTGAGGGAGGGGCCTCATGGAGCTGGCTGCTCAAGCAACAGCGTTCATAGGAACCCATAGTTCTCACACAACCCTCCGAAGGAAGAGATTTCACAGTGCTTTTATTTCCCTTTTTTGTTATGTCAGACTTGTGAATACTGTTTTTAGAAATCACTAGAATCCGGTTGACAAAGCCATTAGAAACATTTGTGAATTAAGAATACAATAATCTTTAATTCAGTTTTTCAAAACGGTTATTTAGTATAACTCCAAAGAAATGCCCCATGAACACTCGCACCAACTGAGTTGGCAAGTAGACACTCATCCAATCCTCAGCGTTGCTTGAGGAGTCTTTATTTATGTTTCTTTTACTGTAAGCCTAGGACTACAAGTCCCAGCACTCTAAGGGATCCTGACTGAAAAGCCAGGATCAGATGGTCATATGTCTAAATAAGGGCTCCTTGTAATGGCATGGTCAAATAAAAACTGGCATGGGTGAGGATTTTGGGGTTGAGTGAAAGTGTTCATTATTCACAGCCAAAAGGTGATGGTAACTGTCTGTAAAAACCAAAGCAGTTGTAATTTACTCTCATCCATTATACAATGCTAGTGTAAAAGTGGGGTGCACATACTTGCTTGCACCCATTATAGCTTGATAATGGGCCAAAAAGACCCCGTAAAGCCAACTTTACTTTCATAGATCTGTCTGGAAGATGGGCCACCTCTGTCCAGTATGTACAGCAACATAAAACTGATTAGCAAACTTTGTAACAAATGTGCTTGATAACAATTTCACAAACAGTTCATTTGAATCTAGGATCACTTCCTCTCATGGGGTATATCTCACCTAACTCAATAGTGTGCACTGTAAATGAATCGTGCAATAATAAGCTGGTAGGCTAGCTCAGTAGGTTTCGTTCTCTCTGGTGACATCCACGTTAAATCTGCAAGTCAGATATTTGAAACCCACAGGGGCATATTCTCAAGAACGTGTGATAACTACAGCAAGTGCAGCTTAACGCAACCCCACATATCACAGTCCATCGCGGGAAAACAACTCCGTGTTAACGTGGTATTCACAACACGGCGGTACCATGCGATAGTCACAGGACAATGCGTCAAATGAAGGCATTAAAAACAACGCGATGCCGCAAAAACGCGAAACCCCAATGCGAAAATAGTAGCGATGACGCCAATCGCGATACAAAAATCTACGAAAACCAGCCACAGGCCTGCAATTCCCACACGTCATGCGGGCAAATGCACCATAAAAGTAGAAAAAAACATACAAACAAAAGCCAAACAACAGCGAAGCACAATGGAGGCAGCCAGAGCAAGTACAGAGGACAACCAGAACCCCACAAGCCCCACGGAGGTCCAGCCTGGGACCTCGGGGTCAGGGAAGGGCAAGGACAAGAAGAAGAGGAAGACGAAGTTCAGTCCGCAGGAAAACAGGATCCTGATAACAGAGGTGATAGAACACCATCAATCACTGTTCGTCACCTCCACTGTGTCACTGGCAACTAAAAATGGAATATGGCAGACCATCGTGGACAAGGTGAATGCAGTCGGAGTGCTGAAGAGGACAATGGACGAGGTCAAGAGGCGCTGGAATGATGTGAAGCGCAAAACCAAGCTGAAACTCGCAAACAACCGGAAGGCAGCAATGCAGACTGGAGCTGGGAGTCCAGCGCCACAGGAGGAGCTGGACGAGATGGAGGAAATGGTCTCCACAGTCATCAGTGGGGAGACGGTGGCAGGAGTCGGGGGACTGGACACTGCTCAACATGACCGGACACAACAGCAACAGGGTGAGTAACCACCAGGGACTGGGGGGACGGGGGGAGATGGGCACAATGGCACACATGCACAATTAAGCATAGCACATCTACGGACAAAACATGCCCCAGACCCACAACTCCCACCAAGAGACCAATGCACACAGGTATGAAACATCTCAGCACTGCATAAGCACAGAACCCAGAAGCACACCACATGGAAGGGAGAAGGGCAGCTAAATCAGAGCTGCAGGGGCGACTCCCCAAAATGCGGCACACACACATAACATGCAGAGCACATCAACATTGACAACGAGGTGGTACAAACCGCAACACGTCCACAACAGAACAGAGGACACAACAGGTGCCGCATGTGCGTAGAAACTGGCCAATCACATATGGCACTGCAGGGAAATGTGAGTTGACAATGTACAAGTACAGACTCACATCCTTGATGTAGTCGGAATGTCCACTGTCCCGCATCAAATAGGCAGATCCCCCAAACAGTCACAATGTACACTGTCATGCAGTCTGAATGCAGACATGTACAATGCGTCAACATACATGTGTACACGATGTTAAACTGCATCTCCCTTCACATTGCAGGGGGAAATCCAACACCTCCTGCAGAGCAGTCCGAACCTCTCTTCTCTGATGACGAAGAGGACCACCACACCTTCGACTCAGATGCCCTCGAACAGCTCGTGGAGAGCCTCCGCAGCCCACTTCCAGGATCAGGGCAGCCCAGATGCCACGAGGAGCCCCCCTCCCCTGCACAGTACACACAGCAGGCAGCACCCACCACCACGGCTGCCTCCCAGGACCCCCACGACGAACACATGGCCTTCCAATGCCGTGTGTTGGGGTGCCAGGAGAAGCTGGCTGAACAGGTGCAGGTGGGGTTCGACCGCATGGCAGCCAAACTAGACGCCATACGTGGGTGTCTAAGTCCCATCAGGGACCACTCACAGTCCCTCACGGACACCCACAGTCTGCTCCATGCTCTCCAACGGACCATGGCTGACATCGCCAGAGTCCTGACTCTGCGACAAGAATGACTGTCTAGCCAGAGTGCCTGCAGCGATCTCGCCCGGGAGTTGGGACACATGCGGAGGATCATGGAGAACATGGAGCGGACGCAGGCGGAAAGAGTGGCTGCCACGGCTGCACACCAGCGAGAGGTAGCTGGGTCCCTCAATGCCCTAAAGACCCTCCTCATGGCATTGCTGCCACAAGGCCTGGCGCTGATGCATGCTGCTGCTACCACCCCATCCACATCTCCGGCCCCTGATGTGTCTGTGCCACACAGTGCTGGAGACAATACACCACCATCCACATGTGAGGCACATGCATCAGCAGAGGACGAAGATGCAGATGAATCAGCCCTCGTGGTCAGGAGGACGCAGTAGCATCCATCTCCGCCATGTGGCCTGTTTCTGCTTGGTTCTGCCCCCTGCATCATCACCTTCCACTGTCCCCCAATGCACTCTGCAACACTCACCTTGGACCACGACATGGACTGCTATATTTTGTTTGGTCACCAATGACACGCTATCAGACTGCGGACTGAACTCCTCCACTCCTGATGTACCTGTCATTCCCTGAAGGACTCTGGCTGGCCCTCCATGGGCCGACAATGTGAAGTGGGGTTGGCATGGCCCTGTACTGCTCCAGCTGCAACACTCCCTTGAATGTGTAATAAACATTCATGTCCACACAGATGTGTCATGTCTATGATCTTTCATAGACATGATATGGAAGTATGGATGAATGTAGGGTCAGTGATTCCCCCTTACGTCCATGTTGCCCATGTTGTGGGACTATTGTCACAGGGTGACAGGTTGCCGATTCCGGTCCGGGTGGTGCCGACACTCCAACGGAGACACATCCATTAGTCACTTCCTTGTCCAGCCCAGGACGGAACCATGCCCAGAGCCCCGGGGTCATTGTTCACACCCTTACGCTGGACTGGCATACGCCAGGACAGCACACTCCGATTACCCAGGTCTTCACTGTGGGGATCTGAAGCTCACAGGTCTAGTTGTCAGCATGCCACAGCCACTACCTCACGGCTGGTGTACACCCACACCACACCCATCCAGCACTGGCGTCACAGGACATGTGACCCTGGCAATAAAAAGGGCCTGGCGCATGTGCTGGAGTCCGCACAACGGGACTCAATCATTAAGGGTCCATAGCTAGCGGTGCACAGACTTGGTGGCACCGGATACACTGCGGCAGGCACAGGCACCCCGCCACGGGACGGTGTCTTGTGGTGCAGTGAGATAGGGGCACCTAAACTGCTGAGCGGGTGTGCAGCCTGCGATGTTGCGCCATCCTGGCGGTCCGGACTGGCAAGGATTAGTGTGAGCCCTGCTGGACCGCAGTGTAGGCCTGGGCCAGCGGGCAGTGCGGCCCTCCCACCACGTGGCGTTGCATCGCACTTCACAGAGTTAGTGGTAACCCTGGGCGTAGTTCGCGTAGTGGCGCTACGCGTAGCTACGCGAAGTGCACTTCGCACTATGCACGCTGCACGTAGCTACGCGAACTGCACAGTGCGGTAGGGAAATGCTGTTCGCACTGATTGCACAGTGCCGGATGCTTGTCCGCACTGTGCAATCATTGCAAACGGCATCTTGCACAGTGCAAGTGGTCATTTTCTGCCGCTCGAGTAGATTTGTACTCGAGCTGCAGCTTTCTCAACTCGGACTGGTAGTTTCTCATCGCGAGCGGTCGCGAGCATACGCGACCACTCGCAATGAGAAACCTGACCTCCGCGCGTTGAGAATCTCGCTCGCGATCGGCAACTTGATGTTGCACTCGCAATGAGAAACCTGACCTCCGCGCGTTGAGAATCTCGCTCGCGATCGGCAACTTGATGTTGCTGATCGCGAACGAGGAAAAAGTCTCGCCGGGATGTTGATTTTGCTCGCTCGCGGTCGCCAACTTGACGTTGAGGACCGCGAGCAAGCAAAAAATGCCCGCTACGCTATGCGTTTTTGCACTGTGCTACGTGCAATTCGCGTAGCGCGTAGTAGCGCAAACTACGCAAACTCCGCGAGCGTAGCGTAGTTTTCCGCCCAGGCCTAGTTAGTGGCACCTCAAGCGCTGAGCGGGTGTGCAGCCTGCGATGATGCCGTGTGCACTGATGTGGTCTCTGCCATTGCGAAATAAAGACCCAGAGTCGGGTGTGTGACCTGGTGGCCCTGCATGATGTGGAGGGTGCCATGGTCGCGGGCACTGGGCTTGGAGATCCATCCGGAACGTGGTGGGCCCTCTTGGAGACACGCCGGTGGCGGAAGGTGAGCAGTGAGGCCTGGTTGCGCAGGGGCGGGCAATCACCGCTGGGCGGCGGGAGGGGCTGGGGTGCAGCAGCCTGTGTGCGCAGGGGCGGGCAAGCGATGATGGCGTGTGCAACTGTATGGACTCTGCCATTCATGTCTCTGGAAACTGTTTCAGATGACGGACCTGGGGGACTGCTATGAATACCGGCACGTGGTTGGAGACACACCGGTGGCAGCAGGTGAGCAGTGAGGCCTAGATCCGCAGTGTCGGCACTCTCTCCCTCTCTCCCTCTCTCTTTCTCTCTCCCTCTCTCTCTCTCCCTCTCTCTTTCTCTCTCCCTCTCTCCCTCTCTCTTTCTCTCCCCTCTCTCTTCCTCTCTTTTGCTCTCTCTCGCTGTACTTTGATGGGCGCATGGCACACCTTCTGATCCAGATTTCTGTTTTGCAGGCTGTGACTTGCAGAATGTCCTGAGATGACCCGCCATGCCTCTTCAGAATTGTTTTTTTTGGTTTGTTCTGTAATAAACGTATTGTTTGGATATTTTGATATGGGTGTATGATTTCCCTTTTTCTGGCCACACATGTATGTTGGGTGTTGTGATTGTGCGACTGCAGGCGATTTGTTTGGTTCATGATTTCGTGGAGTTGATGTGCAATATCTTTGTCCAGGGCCCGTGGGGGGGTGGTGGGGTCCTGCGGGTGGTGGCGGTGGGTGTTGTTGACCTATTGGTGCTCAGGCCTGCATGATGGGTTGCTCCAGGGCATCTGCTGTTCTTCATGTGTGGCTATGGGCTGTGCTCCCTTGTCTGGTGCCGGTTGTCGTCCGACTTTACACCAGGTAGGAGCAGGTGTTAGTTTCCTGCTGCTAACGCGCCTTAGCGCATGTTTTGTGATCTTATCGCTGATCTGGCTGGTCGTTGAGAATGTTGTGGAGTGGTGTTGTCGCGGCTTTTGGCACAGGAACGCCTACTCTGCATATCATTAGCATTAGTTGCCGGGCTCCTATGTGGCGATGTTTTTTGCGACTGCTATCTCAGGTAAACAGGCGTTATGGGCTGTTAGGCCCAGCTTGGGAATGGGGTGATAAATTTATCGCGGATTTGGCTGCGATAAAGTGCCATTAACTCGGCAATGACTCCTTGAGAATATGCCCCACAGTGTACACTACAATGTGTGATTATGAGCTGTGCATTAACATTTGGTTGGCAAATGTAAATGAATTGAAAGAACATTTTAAAGACACGACAAGAGAGAGCGTGTGCTGTGTACGGGCGGGCGGAGTTTACTCCGTGGAATTTCATGAAATTACCTAAAAGCGAGATTCAGCGGAGTTCCGCGAGCATCGGAATTTTGGCACGTTGCACTGCTCGTGCTGATTTTTAGCACCGGAATTTGTTCCACGCTGTAAAATCGTAGGAGACGTCACCACGCGGCGTGCCAGAGGGCACTGCTTCTTTCTGCCACTCGAGTAGATTTTCTACCCAAGCGGCAACTTTCTCAATGTAAACGGTAGCGACCTACCGCAACCGCTCGTGTTGAGAAATCTAGCTGAGAAGCATTCTAGTGCTCGAAAATAGCACTAGGGGATGCTAATTCACACCAACTTAAATTTGGCAAGCCATGTGTGAGGAAAAACACAACCACGCAGCGGTTGGCGGAGTTTGCCAGCACTCCACCCTCCGAGCGGAGCACGGAGTGGGCAAAACTCCGCCAGCAGAGCGGAATTTTTCTCCCACCCCTAATGCTGTGTCCATGTAGTGATTTTCCATTGGAGTCAATGAAAACCAAGGTTATGTTGGGCCAGTGGGGTGGAAATGCAGTTGGTGCTAATGTGTTTTGTACCAGCTTTTTATCGATTTCAGGTGAAATAATGCGGTCCGATCAATTAGTTTCTGTTTCCTGCCATATATTGCTCTTCCTCACTACTTCATTTTGGGATATGTTACACATGCTCGGCCTTCATTCTGGAAATTGTCAGGCCTGAAGTGCCCTTGCGTCCCAGTCATATGCATCTCAAATTTACAACTCTTCCCTAATATGCAACAAAAATAAATAAAATGGGTGTGTTTATATTCTCTTGGATCCCGAACTGGCCTGGTGATGGAAAAGGTGGTCTCACTCCCTATTTGATCTGTATTTCTAGGGGAATCATCTCCAGGAATTAGAATTCTTACCTATTTTTTCAGTTCTCCTCTTTCCTGGTCTTTTGATGTCTCACCTAGGACATCGCAAGCTGCTGGGTTTGCAAAAATACCTATTGTTTCCTTACAGTGGGCTTAGAGCGCGTCATTGGCTTTTTCTTAAAAAAACCTCTTTAGTCATACTACACAGCACCAGGGGTGCAATACAACATCGCTAAAATCTATTGGCAAAGCCAATAAGTCCCAAAGGTGAGACCTATTGGCTTTACCAATGCTTGTTTGTAATGTTTTCAAGGGGGATTGTCTGCTGCTTGATCTTAGGACAATATGGGGCAAATTAGTATCCGAGGCACCATAGAGCCCTACCAAAAAGTCTCTTGTGTGGTACTGAACTTAAACTGATGACAGCTAGGCCAGTTACTGATTCCAGGCCGAAATATACTTCGTCTTAGGTAGTTCAAAGCAAAAAGCAACAGGTAGGATTGATCAATAAATGGTGAGGGTGATGGCGAGGTTCCTATAGAATTTCAGCACCAAGAAAGGGTAGAGGGAAAGTTTACTACTACCCTTGAGAAAAGGTTTCTCACCACGTTTGGTGAGAACACCTATATTATTCACTTGAGCTTCCAAAGAGTGTACTGATCAAATACAACTCTAGTGTTTTCACACTCTCTTTGACATGAATATTCAAATTGCTGACCTGAAGCATTTCATAAGATTGGCTCTGAATCATTAACTAGTGGTCCATTTCCACATTCAAAAATTGTGTTGAAGGATTCAGAGTCAACACTTTTTTATTTATCCATTCTTTGTGATTGTGGAATATGTCCGATACTTTCTGGCAGTCGGTTTCTGGATTGTTAGGTAAGCAAAATGCTAATCATGCACCATCAGCCTAGTTTTGGAAACTGACCCAAGTCTTCTAGCAGTTGGATGAGTGGTTGAGTATATAGGTTGAAGAGACATGGCGACAGTTAAGAGTCCTCATTTTACACTTCAACCAAAATCCCTGAAGCCTGCCCCACTCCAACTCATGTTCTCAGGAACAGATAATAAGAACTGTATTCACTTTAATGCAGACTCTAAAACCTCCCTCGCCCACCACCATTTTTAGCCTTTAAACTAAGGGCAGTCTGGTAGTCAATAGTGTCAAAAACGACTGACAGCATTAATAAGGCAGGTGTTGATAGCTGACAATACCCAAATAGAGAAATGTACATCAATTAATGCTATCCCCGTACACTTATGAGGACAGAGCTCTGGCTGCTTATTGTCATGGTATCCAGTGACCTGCCTCCATTAGCCCAGCTTTGGTCTTAGAAGTGTCCCACATGGCAAGCCCTCATTTGGAAAACACACATAAATATGGCTACACCTCTAGCAGTAAGTCTGGGCTCTTTAGTTCTCAGTCTGTATCTTACAATCACCTGCTCTTCAAATCTGCATTTGAAGTGTATTAAAGCAATAATAGCATATTTGTCTGCCTACTGCTGGTTATAGTCTGGAATATCAAGTAGGGAATATTGGGATACCGCAATATCGTAACCAAAATATCATGGACCAAAATATTGAAAAGTGCATTTAGGGAAGTATAGATTTACTAATCTTAACTCCAGATCTACATACCGTGAAGATTTATGTTTCATCAGGGTTCATATATGTGAAGACAGGTGAAGAAAATCCATCCATACATACTTACATGTCGATATTTTTGACCTTGATACTTTGGCTACAATATTAAGGAATAACGATATTGAGGACCCACATCCCTGCTGCTATGCTGACTTAGGCTGTCTTCTGGTTCTTTCTGTCTGTCCCTCCACTGTTGATAGGAAGAATGGGTCATTAGAATGGGTCCTTAACTGCTACAAGAAGACCTATGACTACACACTGCATCTTGTAGTATTCCAACTGACTCAAACTACAAATATGTTGTCTTCAAGCAATTTTAAGAGTACATTCATACATCAACATGCCCTTGTCCTTCTCACTCCCAGCATACCTCAGTATGGAGGGCGGTTTTCAACAGAAAGGCCAAGCGCTCCAAAATCTTGTTCAACAACATGGGCACCTGGAAATGCAAGACCACCCACCCAAACGAGCATAATCAACAATAAAATGTCCACAACTCACAGGATAGAGCTGTGCAGTCTGGAAGTGCCAACTCGTCAAAGTAACATCCGTAAGTGACTGCACCATATATTTTCTTGGGTGAAGGAGAGCTTCCCCTGCATTCATGGAGAGAAACGAGAGGCACTCATGATAGGCAGTGTCCCCAAATTTCAACTTTGATCTGCGTTTTGCATTTCTTTCTGTACCTGGCCAAGCCGTACTTCCAGCACTGATATTTAAATTCCTGGGAGGCTTCTTTGACACCAAGCTGCTTTTCATCCTCTAGATCAATGCTGTGATCAAACACAAAATGCCAACTTTCCCTGATAAGACAAGTGCTTACACTATTACCTTCCAAGCACCAAGTTAACCAACGCCCCAGGTCCTATCTGAATTGAGTAGCATCAGTTACCACGCATGTCAAAACCACGTTTGGCTTAACAGCGCAGTCAATACCACAACTGTGTCATTACCACGAGTTCATTGCAATGCAAGTCATTACAAAAACTTGCTTTAGGGAAGCGCTGGACTTTGGAATAGTTTAAATTACTATTCCAGCTCCAGTCGGTGTATCAGTAGGGAAGGTGTTGGACTTAAAATCCAACACCAGTCCAACACTGCATTCCCTAAAGCAAGTTGTTGTAATGACTTGCGTTGTAGTGGAACTCGTGGTAACGTCGCAGTTGTGGTACTGATTGCATTGTAAAGGCACTACGATGTAATGCCTGCATTGTAATAGATGTTTCCCATCTGAATTATTGGATTATTGTCACACCTTTTAACATGGTCTATCTAAGTCACACATCCAAAAATTGCAATGAAGCTGGTAATGGCAGTATATTGCATGTGTTTTATTGCATGACAATAATAGCACTTCCACAACATCGATCTAACCATTACATCCTAGGGTAAGTTAAGGTAAGTAGATGTGGAGTTAAGCATTGTGAATATATACTTATCCTGCAATGCAGCGGTTAGCTCAATGTAGATGGTGCTGTATTATTTCAGGTTGATAGTATCAACCTCAATATAGTGACATACTACCATCAGGCAGCCAGAATGTGTTTGCATCTCAAAAGATGAGGGAACATGGCCGGCAATGGAATGGAGTATTGAGATTCCCCTAAACCCAGAGAAACAGCATCCTACATGTAAGCACCAGAGGGAACTCACTATATTAGTGCAGGGTCCACAGAAGCCTAAATGGGTGAATGATCGCAGTTGGAAATGCACAGAAGATGCTTCCCATAGTGGAGGACTACCCACAAGTAGTCTACCACATATAGTCTGGCTTCTGGCACCAGAAGTAGCAGTGCTGATGCAGATCCTGAGCGACCTACTCACAGCTGGCGGTAAGTGCTGTAACAATGGTGGAAAGGAGAGGACTGAGCAGATGATCCTATGGCATGACAGTGATACCAGGGATCCCATGTGATTAGAAACACCAGTTTGGAGACTCTGGAGCTGAATTGCTCATACTCAGGCTGTGGTATCCAGTAGCTGAAACCAATGGTCTGCGGCCTGCAGTGTTCAAGAGGGTAGTCGGTGGTACAGATCAGGAGACAGGAGCATGAGGAAAGATGACAGCCACCCTAGATAACAGAAGGCTCAAGCAGCAGCACAAACTGATGAGCAACCACAAAGTGGGTGTTCTAGGCCCTCTCTCAGGTACTGCACACACTAGACAAGGACAAAACCGCGAAAGCACTCAAACATGACATAGCACAGAAACAAGCCTGAACACAAGTGAAGCAAACGAGGAACACTGTATTTCTTCTTGAAAGCATGTCTTAGAATTAGAGACTGAGATTTCCCTGCAGTGCACCCACTGTCTCATGGAGCTGCTTTTAACAGAAAAGATTCAACAGGGAAAAATACTGTAAAACTAAATAAGTTATACGTGCGGGATGTAAGGAGCTCATAATTCAAAGTACTGGCCCCTGGAGTAAGCTACACATATCCGCAAGGATCCTTCCTGAGCCAAACCCTCTTCAATGCATACATGATCCTCTCTAGCTAGCATCATCCACTCACACAAAATCAACATCCTCTCCTACGCCGATGACACAGAACTTATCCTGTCTCTCATGAACAAGACAACCATTACCTGAATCAAATTCAATGCTTGCATGACTGAAATCACCCACTGGAAGAAGATCAACTGTCTGAAGCTGAACACCAACAAGATTGAACCTGTGACCTTTGGGAAGAACACTTCACTATGGGACTCCACCTGATAGCCAACAGAGCTAGGACCAACACTTACCCCTACCACCCATGCCAAGAACCCTGGGATCGTCATCGACAGCAAACTTAACACTACTGCCTAAGTCAACGCAGTCTCCACCTCATTCTTACATACCCTGAAGATGCTGAGGAAGATTTTAAAATGGTTTATCAAAAACGTGGAAAACTAACTGAGCCACACTCGCACTATGCTACACCTGAAGGAGCGCCACTGACTCCCCATATACAAACAAGCACAATTTAAACTCCTCATACACTGTTGGAAATGGCCCTTTCTGCAGGGTCACATTCAAGCTTTTTGCCTTCCCCCCCCCCCCTTTTTGCTGAATTCGTTTTTGTTGGCTTTAGGACTCTGGGCACTATACCACTGTTAACCAGTGCTAAAGTGCGTGTGCTCTCTGCTTAAAACATTGGCTTATCCACAATTGACATATTTAATTTACTTGTAAGTTCCTAGTAGTCTGCACTACATGTGCCCAGGGCCGGTAAATTAAATGTTACTAGTGGGCCTGTAGCACTGATTGTGCCACCCACTTAAGTAGCCATATAAACAAGGCCAGGGCGAAGTTCGCGGAGTTCCACGTAAAAAACTCTGCCGAGCTAGGCGTAGTTCCGCAAGCAGTGGAGTGCGTTAGGTTGTGCCATTCGCGCTGATTTTTAGTGCCTGGTGTTTCTCCCGCATCGGAAAATCAGAGCGAACGGCACCATGCGCAGTGCAAGAGGGCACTGCTTCTTTCTGCTGCTCAAGTAGATGTTCTACTCGAGTGGCAGCTTCCTCAACGCGAACGGAAGGTTTCTCAATGCGAGCAGTTGCGGCCATCCCATGTTGAGAAATCTCTCCGGGAGGTGGTCTGGAGTAAGATTTTCCTCGCTCGTCAACTTAATGTTGGCGAGCATGAGTGAGAAAAAAACTCTGCTCCGAGTTTTTAGGAACTCTGCACGCTATGCGGAGTGGGAAAAACTCAGCAAACTACACAAGCGTAGCCGAATTTCACGCCCAGGCCGACTTTAGACATGTCTCAGGCCTGCCACTGCAGAGCCTGTGTGTGCAGTTTTAAACTGCCATGTCGAACTGGCAAGTTAAACTTCTTGCCATGCCCAAACCTTCCTTTTTAATACATATGTCACCCCGAGGGTTGGCCCTGGACAGCCTAAGGGCAGGATGCAGTATATTTAAAAAGTAGGACATGTACTTTTAATTTTTACATGTCCTAGTAGTGAAAAACTCTTACATTTGTTTTTCACTACTGCAAGGCCTACCTCTCCCATAAGATAACATTGGCATTACCTTATTACATTTTATAAGTGTAAATTCCATTTGGGAAGATATTGGACCCCAAGTTTGGTGTCTCTGGAGTCACAATTTAAAATCACAACTTATGGTGAAGTCGAATTTTAAATTGCAATTCTGAAAATTCCACTTTTAGGAAGTTGGCATTTTCTTAATTTAGCTTTTTTGGTGCCTGCTGCCTCTGTTTACAATATTCGTCTGGGGTGGGTGACAGCTGGACCTTGGGCATTTCCAGTAGACAGCCACACACACGGAGCTTAGGTGTGACTTGATTGGCCATCTGTGTCCTGATAGGCCATCCTCAGCAGGATGAGAGGGAGGGGCTGAATGTGGCCTCACACATACACATTAGTAGGCTGTGTCCTGCCCACACACAAAGGGCTGCATACCCTCCTGTAATTAGTCTGGAGCCAGGACAGGAAGGGCAGGGACTCTGTGTATATCAGAGGCATCTCTTTGAAGTCTCCCCCACTTCAAAGGCTCAACTAAGTATAAGTACTCTACCTCAGACATCACCACTTGAGTACACTTCTGGACCTGTGGATACTCTGCCAGGAAGAAGGACTGCTGTGCTGCTGAAGAACTATCACTCTGCTGGACTGCTGCTCTGGAAGAACTGCTGCCTTGCTGTGCTGACCTGCTGCCCTCATGCCTGGAGAGGAAGAACAGGACCTGGAATCCATCTTGAACCCAGAACCCCAGAGTGACTCCAAGGGCCTGCTGGCCTCCTGACCTGAGCCTCAGGGGCATAACAGGCTCCCCACAGCTTCTGGACATGTCTTCAACAAGCTCCTGACCCCGAGGAGGCGCCTCTCAGATCCTGGGCCCTTGGAAGTGTTTTTTGGCTCCTGAAATCAATCTTTTGGGTTCTTTGTGAATACAAACCGGCCTGTTCGCTCTGGAACTGGGCCGCTCGCACAAAGGATCAGTGCGAGTGGGTGCAAGTTTGTTTCTTTGCACAGCAAGTATCGCCACTCGTGACTGCGCAGCTCCAGCCCGTCCATCCATGACACCTGGTGGCTCTTCACGCCCTGCGAACCACTGCCAGCGATGCTCACCTTGCTCCTGGTGAACTTCTTCCTCACGAATTGGACTCTTGGCACAATTAAGCAGGTAAAACTTCAGCTGGACTTATCTGGGACTGTATCCGACCTGCACTCCATCGTGGGCGACTTGAACTTTTGGATTTGACATGTTCTAGTGCGACCAGATATCCTTGGTTGGTGCTTTATGCTTCTAAGCACTATATTGCAGTTTATTCTTTAAAAAATCATAACTCCAGTTCTACTTATTAGATTTTTGTCTTTTTGTGCATTCCTCTTTTTGTGTGGTGTTTTCACTGTTTTACTGTTTAAAGTGTTACACAAATGCTTTACACATTGCCTCTTAAGTTAAGCCTGACTGCTCTGTGCCAAGCTACCAGGTGATGAGCACAGGTTAATTCCGGGTATGTTTGTGACTTACCATGACTAGGATTGTGGTTCCTGCTTAGACAGGGTGCATACCTCTGCCAACCAGCAACCCAATTTCTAACATACACACTTTCAAGGCACTACATAACACTGGCCCAGCATACCTCAACAATTGCATCTACTTTTACAAACCTTCCAGACCACTTCAGCTCGTACACACTCCTACTTGCACCATTCCATGAATACCGAAAGCCAGATCTGGCAGTCGAGCTTTCTCCTATATCACTCCTAAAGTATGGAATGATCTGTCGTTACACAGAAGAGCCTCCTCATGTCTTGCATTCTACAAGAAGTTGAAGACCTGGCTTTTCATGTAGTACCACTAGGCCCTAGGTTTGGCTAGACTCGCACCTGCTCATCTCCAGGATACCCTCATGGCTGATACTGCACTCTCCAAAATCTGTATAATATAACAACATAACATGACATAACTGTGGGGGAAGTACAAACAGGACAGTAGAGCTCATGACAAAAGGTACAATAGCATAGAAGGGTATATCCTCTTGAAAAGACGTGTACACAAAGGTTGAAACATCAACTACATGACCTAAATGTCCATTTAGAAAAATAGGCACAAACAGTCAGTGAATGCGATCTTAGAAGCTATACAGGTGGAGGAAGCTAAACAAGCAGCTAAAAATATTACAGCAGAGACTGACTTAGACACCTCCCTCACACGGAACAAATAAGAGTCAGTAGTTCCCATTAATTTCTTCTGCAGTTCCTCCAAGAGATCAAATCAGACTTTAAAGACTATTAAACTAGACTTTAAATTATATCTCATCAAGCTGAAGAGGGGCATCCCAACCCTAGGCACAAAAGTGGAAGACATTGAGAAAACACTCAATCTGAAGATCAATACCATAGGTGGGATGAGATATTAACGTTGAGAGAGGAGCCATCTCTAAAATTGGAGGATTTAAAGGACAAATCTCAGCTGAATAAATTATTAATCAGGAGGATATTGAAAGGGATCAAAGGTCGAGAAGATGTTGAAGGCTATATCAGAGATCACCTACAGCAATAAAGTAAAATAAGGCTGCACTGAACTGATTCTACTGATTGAGTGGGAGGTGGAGAAACAATCTCCCCCAGGCATTATTACAAGAGAACCTTTTTAAGAACAGAAAGAAATATTATCACTTACCTGGGACATGGAAGCCATACGTTTCCAAGGTCATATAATCCAGCTATTTCAAGGTTTAGCTCCTACAACACTCCATAGACAATACGCCTTTAGATCAGTCACAGACTTCTAGAGAAGCGAAGGTATATCCTATCAATTGGATCATTCATTTAGTCTAATTTGTAAGTGGTGATAGACCCGGTATCTTTGGCGTGTTTTTCCTCTGTCTTGTTTGCTTCTGACCTCCTGTTTTTGACTGTGGGCTGCATTTTTTTTTGCTGGTTTTTGAACTCTGGGCACTTTACCACTGCTGATCAGTGTTAAAGTGCAAGTGCTCCCTGGGTAAATTGTGATTATGATCGATCATCCATGATTGGCATATTTGATTTACTAGTAATTCCCTAGTAAAGTGCACTGTGTGTGCCCAGGGCCTTTAATTCAAATGCTACTAGTGGGCTTGCAGCAATGATTGTGCCACCCACATTAGTAGCCCTGCAAACATGTCTCAGGCCTGCCACTGCAGTGTCTGTGAGTGCAGTTTTAAACTGCCTTGTCGACCTGGCAAGTGCACCCATTTCAATGTGAATAAAGGAATAAAATCAAAGAAAAATGTAAAACATTGTTTGAACTTCATTAGACGGTTAATTCGTTTGATGTGCATCCTGGGTTGGGGAACCTGAAGAGGCTCCAGCTTTCACATTGATCACATACGCGCACGGACGGAGCGCACCTAGGGTGGCACGCTTTATACTGCCTTGAGCATCGTTGTGCGTTTTACCTTATCTTGTGATGAAAGTGCACCCACTTCCCAGGCCTAAACCTTCCCTTTTCCTACATGTAAGGCACCCCTAAGGGAGGTCCAAAGTAGCCACATGGCAGGGTGCAGTGTATGTGAAAGGAAGGACATGTACTGGTGTGTTTTACATGTCCTAATACTACCAATTTAGTTTTTCACTATTGCAAGGACTATCTTTCCCAGAGGTTATCATTGGAGCTGCCTTGTAACATCTTACAAGTGTAACTTTCAATTGGGAAGAAATAGAGATTTGGAGTTTGGACTCCTGAACTCAGGATTTTAAAAATGCATCTTTTAGTGAAGTTGGTTTTTAAATTGTGTGCTTGAAAATGTCACTTTTAGAAAGTGCTAAACAATATAGGGTTCGACCCACAATCAGTAAGGCTAGGCCATATGAAATCTCTAAACAACAATCAAATGCCAATACTGGTACTCATTCAATCTATCATTCAAACTTGATGACCACACTCCTCAGTTGTTATGATCATTTCATGATTTCTTTTAGAAGTTTTTTTATTTTTTTCTTTCTTTTTGTATTTTGCAAAAAGTTTCTTCGAAAACTATTTTTATAAATCCACATTTTTTCAATTCAATAAACACCATTGTTTACACCACAGGGGTACAACACTTACATTATGTACAACATTGAACAAAGCACACAGACTCTACACATTACATACAAGACATCATAGTACACAACACGTCATAGCTCTGGTTCTGTGCAATCAAAAAGAACCTTGAAATGTAACAATTACCCCTGCTTTACAATCGAAACAGTTTATGCTTATATTCTGCAAGGGCAGTGGCCAAACTGTGGTCCGACTGAGCTCAAACCTAACTTCTTGTAAAACTGTAAATTAATTTATCAAATGAGCTACAGTGGAGTTACATAATAGAACACTTGTTTGGTTTTGATCAAAAAACAGTCAATGTGTTTCGAACCCTTTCCAGCGTTTTTTGAGGGTTCTCCTCAGGACTCAGAACACAAATAGACCTGGAAAAAATAAACAAATAAATAAAGCTCTTGTTAGCAGTTCATGCTATTCTCAGCATACACTCACACTCATCTCTCAAGCATCACACTTCATTTTACCTCCTATCCTCCACAGAACGCCACTTTGCCATCATCAACCTTAGTCTTGCCGCAATCTAAGGGATCAACAAAAATGCATATAATGCTCTATTCCTTTCCCTGACATTAAACAGACAATAGTCTTAATTTCTAAGGACGTGCAGTATGGGACTTACTTTCGCTGCAGGTGTTCAGAGCTGACATTCCTCCTAGTCTGTCAATCTTTTGAACATCAATGAACCATCTGTTGGAGAAAAACAGAACACCACTGTTCATATGGAATCCTTAACGGTGTTCCATTCTGTTGGAATCAAAAAGTAAATCCACAAATCTGATGGGAGCTATTTCATTAATTTAGCTTTTTTTTCATAACTGGTATGTGGCATAATGCTGAAGTTGCCAGTGCTGTATACAGTTTGTTCATATCGTGGAAAGGCTGTTGTTTATATTCCACTTCATTTTGCAATCAACATGACAATAGTTTTCAGTATAGCTTCTGACACAGTGGGCCATGTATTCAATAAAGTTTCAAATATTTCCCATAAACTCTGTAGCTAACAGAGGTTCTCTTTTTAATGAGATCGTATTCCATGTATAACGTAATTATCAGCGGGAACAAATGTTTCTGCATTGGACTGCGTTTCCGGCTAAGCGGACAACACCCTCCCAATAGGTTACCACCAGAATTGTAACATGAATCTGTGTCACATACCTTCATTGTAACGTAGTCCTCGTTGCTAGCACCCAGCGTCTTTCCTCTGTTCCGTGCTGGGATTGAGATCGCCATTCCTCTGTGTCCGCTTATAAAGGGCTGTGATGACCTTGAAAGCACTTCCGGGTTGCCGATCTGGGGCACCCAGAGTCATGATCTTTGCGTGTTATGTGGTGTATGAAACTGCACCCTCCCTCGTAATGATGACCAGGACAAGTGGGTGCGTTGAAGGTGCTTTATTCCTCTGAAGGGGAGAGCCGACCGTAGGTCTTCGCGCCATGATCATGAATGGCCGTCCGCGTCACGTCACTCCCACAATCCTTTGTGGCGAGTCATATGACGCCGGACGACTAGACCACGACGCTACACATCTTCCCCCTTAACAACAATAGCAAAGAGAACTGTGGAAGAGAGAGAGAGAGAGAGAGAGAGAGATCACAACTGGAATTCGCTGAATCGTTTCAGAAGCTTCACTGTACGGCCCTTGCGGGTGTGCGTGACGGATGCCCGGCTGTCTTGCTCTCTTCCTCCACCGCATCCGGCCGTCCTCGTACTCTCCACCGGTTCTCTGGTTTGTGTATCGGAAGTCTCTTGCGGGGTGCCCGCAATGTCAGTGTCCTGGCTGGGCAGGCCCCGTGTTTGTCGCTCAGCTGTCTGTCCTTCCGCATTTGCTGTGGTGCTGTTCTCGTTCCTGCTGGTAGCCTCCATGTCTTCTCCCACTGGTTCTGTGGTCGGTGTTGCTGTCCCAGTGGTGCTGTTGCTTTCTTCAAGATCGCTGTTGCTACTGTCCATGCCCCACTGAAGGATTTTATTGCACTTGGCCATTCTGGATTGTGACCACACCTTGCCGTCGCTCAACAAGGCTGAACGTGTGTATGGCTCCACTACACATAGAGGCTCACTGAATTTGCTGTCTCCTTTTTGTCCTGGGTGACCCTTTTTGACTCGGACCCAGTCGCCCTCCGTCAGCGTGGCTTCTCGCACATTATGCCTCTTATCATAGTGTGCCTTGTAGATACGTTGGGCCTTCTCAATGTTGCTTCGGACAATGGCCGGGGACCATTTGCTCTGGAGACGCATGTTCATCCAGGCTGTATTGTCTCTGGTAAAAGGTTCTCTGCCTCTCAGAATTTTAAACGGGCTGTAGCCTGTGAGGGTGGTTGTGATACGGTACGCCCACACTGTGCTTTTGACTTCGGTCTCCCAGTTCTTCCCGGCACTGATGGCTGTCTGGACTGAGCCCATGATCACCCGGTTAAAGTGTTCCACTTGGCCGTTGCCAGCCAGGTGGTAGACAGGTGTGGGTTTTGTCTGGATTCCATTGCTTCTGGTGAAGGCTGTCCATTTGGCTGATGTGAACTGGGGGCCATTGTCGCTGGTGATGGTTTTAGGAATGCCTTCCCTCAGGAAGATGTTGGTAAGGAAGGCAATGACAGTGTCGGAGTCCACTGATTCGTGATTTCAACCTCTGGCCACTTCGAGTATCGATCCACTAAGACAATGAGGTGTTTGGGTGTGCCCCAGGAATCCAGGATGGGGCCTACGATGTCAATGGAGACGTCCTCCCAGGGGTTGCTGGGATTGTTGAACTCCCCCTTCGGGGGTCTCATGGTAGTGAGTGTTTTGTCCGCCCTGGCGCAATACCCGCATGCTCTCACGAACCTCTCCACTTGGTTGTCCATGGCCGGCCACCAGTGCAGTAGTTTCATTCGTCTTTTCGCTTTGACGATGCCCAGGTGGCCTTCGTGGTTGATGTGGAGTATGCGGGGAAGTAGCTCCTTCGGGGGCACAACTCTGTCGCCTCGTAGTAAAAATACTGAGTCGTCACTAATAGAAAGTTCGTCACGGACCTCCCAGTACTTTCTGAAGTTGTCCTTTGTGTGCTTCTTTTCTGGCCAGCCGTGTGTAACATATAGTTTGACCTGTGATAGGTCGGTGTCCTGCCCATAGGCGTCTGCCCAGTCCTGGGCACTGATGGTGTGTTCGTGATCCGTCATAAAGGCAACGCTATACTCGTCCCAGTCCGACTGCGTGACCGTTCCGTCCATGGCTGCCGCTCTGCTGAGGAAGTCCGCGACCCTGTTCTGTGGGCCGGGGCTGTATTCCACGTCGTACACGAAGTCCAAAAGACGTAGGGGCCGATTCCGATCTCGGCCGGTAGGGCTCCGAATAGGATTCGGCTTTACCGGATCCGATTCGGAGCCCTGTTTCCCGACCGAACCGTACGCGGGTCCGGCCGAGCGAGTACGATGCGACTCGCCGACCGACTCGTCCGGGCGACCCGACCGCTCCGACCGACTCGTACCCGGATCGTACCGCTCCGACCGACTCGCTCGGACACGATCTCGCACCGCGCAATGGAGACGTTTTCCGGCCGGGTAAGCACGATGCGCACCTCGACCGCTCCGACCGACTCGCGCCGTCCGACTCGAACTCGCTGTCGGAGCCGTACTTTGGGGGTCCGTGTCGGACCCCCTGTACGCGTACCCGTGCGAGGCGCACACAGGGGGACCCATGGGTCCCCCCTACCTGTGCGTGCACGCCGCGGCGCTCGCGGCGTACTCGCTGTAGGGGGCGCCCTTGTCCGCCTCGCACCCATTGAGGCAATGGGAGCCCGCGTACGCGTTGTACGACCGGCTCCCATTGAGTTCAATGGGAGTCCGACCGACTCGTGTCCGGTGGCATACGAATGCATCGGACTCGTTCGGTCGGACTGCACGGGTCCGATTCGGTCGGAAATCTCTCCGGGTCCGGCTCGGTCGGAGAGATTTCCGGCCCGAATCGGAATCGACCCCGTAGTGTCATCTTCGCGATGTGTGGGGTGGCTGTCACATTGCCGCTAGATGTGAGGACCTTGATTAGGGGTTTGTGGTCGGTGCGGAGCGTGAATCTGGATCCCCACAGATATTGTCGGAATTTCTCCATCGCCCAGATGGATGCTAGCATTTCCTTTTCGATCACACTGTACTTCTCTTCACTGGGGGTGAAGGATCGCGAGGCAAACCCCACGGTGGTCTCCGTGCTGTCCGTTGCTCTCTGGGAGAGAACCGCTCCCAATCCTTTGTCTCTGGCGTCCGTGGTCAGGATGCTGGGAGAGGAACTGTCGAACCCGTGTAAGGGAATCGCTCCGCAAATGTCACTTTTGATGGTGGAGAATTCCGCTTCTGACTCTTTGGACCAGGAAAAGACAGTCTTGTCTTTCAGCAGTTGACGTAAGCTGTGCGTTTTGGTCGCGAAGTTCCTGACGAATTTGCTATAGAACTCCGCCATCCCCAGGAATGAGCGGACCTCATCTTTGCTTTTGGGGGAGTGCGCGGACATGATGGCTTCCACATTGGCCGTTTTAGGGGAGATGCCTGTGTCGCTGATCTCGTGTCCTAGATAGGTCACCTGGCGTAAGCCGAATTTGCACTTCTCAAGTTCCGCCATGAGACCGTTGGCCGCCAGCGTGTGCAGTACGGTGTGCAGAATGTCGTCGTGTTCAGTCTTGGTCTTTCCCAAGACGAGGATGTCATCCTGGAAGTAGAGGACTCCATGGACATCCTTGAAGAGTGTGTGCATGAGTTTTTGGAAGACGGCCGCCGCGGATGCAAGACCAAAGGGCAACCGTCTGAACCTGTAGCAGTCAAAGGGCGTGAAGAAGGAGGTGAGTTTCCGGCACGATGGATGGAGCGACACCTGATGGTAAGCGGCTTTGAGATCGATGGTGGAAAACCATTTGACCCCCTTGGTCTGGGCTAGTAGTTCGTTGATTTTGGGCAGTGGGAACTTGTCGACGATGATGTTTTTGTTGAGTTCGCGGAGATCAATGCAAAGGCGAATCTTCCCGCTCTGTTTGCGCGCCACCACCAAGGGCGCGAGCCATTCGGCGCACTCTATTGGTTCGATGATGTCGTTGTCTTCCAGCCATTTCAGCTCTTGCTGAACTGCCTCCCTGCAGTTGAACGGGATATTCCTGACTTTGTGGGAGACGGGCACCGCTCCCTCTTTAAGCAGGATTTTGTGGGTGAACTTGGACATCTTCCCGATGTGGTCGCTGAAGACTGCTGGAAATGTTGCTTTTAACGAGGCTGACGTGGATGGGTCATCCATCGAAAGCACTTGCGTGTCTCCGCCTGGGTTGAGCTGTATGCCCAATTCTCCCTGGTCCGCCCACTCCAGGACTGAGGGGCCTTTCTGCGCGACGTACAATTTCGCAGTTGTGTGCCTGCCCTTAAATTCGAACAGGAGCCGCCGGTATCCCACAGTGGGGATTCGTTCCCCTGTGTATGTGACTGGGTGGACGTCGGTGGGATGAAGGTGGTTCCCCATCACATGAGCAAAGTCTTTGTCCCATATCTGTTTTTGGATGATGGTGTATGGCAAACCGGAGTCCGCCACCATGACAATCTGGACGCCCCCAATCAATAACGTGCATGATGGCTTCTTCTTGGCGATGCCGCCGATGCCCAGGATTTGGTCCTCGATGCAGAGTATGCAGTCTTGGTCAGAATGGTCTGCTCCCTCCTGGTCATCGGAGTTGTCTTAGACATATTTCACTGCGGCACTTCTAGGCCTCCATCTGCAGACTTTGCCGAAGTGTCCTGTGATGCCGCAGAAGGAGCATTTGACGTGGAATGCTGGGCACTTCTTATCGTTTGCCATGTGGGATTGGCTGCTGCATCTGTAGCAGGTCCCTTGCTTGTCCATGGGAGCGCGGCTGGGCCCTTTGGATCTGGACGTAGATTGTTGGAGGCAGAGCCAGTATGGGACGCAGGTTTTGCGGTCGGGGCTCTCCGGTCTGTCACTTTGCACACCACGGGCTGTTGGGGAGGTTCCTTCTTGGCGGCAAGTGCGCACCGTTTTGATAGTTTGGCTCTTTTGACTATTGCGATGATCTCCGGGAGGGGCGCCTCAACACTGATCCATAACCTCTCCTGGACGCTGGAGTGGGTCGTGTGCATTATGATCTGGTCCCGAACAAGGTCATCATGGAGAGTACCAAACTTGCAGTTGATGGCTAGCTTCTTGAGGGCTGCCACGTAGTCCTCCACTGATTCTGACTCGGTCTGCTTCCGTTGAAAAAAATTGTACCGGTCGATGGCTGTGCATATTACCGGCTGGTAATGGTTGTCCAGGTCTCCAGGGCATGTTGGAACACGTCGTCGTCTGTAGATGCCCTGGTCTTCTTCACCATATTCTCGTAGACACGCAGGCCTTCCGGGCCCAGATTATGTAGGAGTATTTTCTTTCAGCGTTTGCTTGAGAACGCCTCCTTGCCCTCATCTTCTAGCGCCGACAAGTAGTTCAGGAAGTACCCCTTCCAGTCGGCCCACTTCATGGCCGGTTCTCCTGGTTTGGGTAGGAAGGGTACTGGGTTGGTAAGTGAAAAGTTTTGCGCACACATGATGCGGGCGGCGTAGAGGGCGGACGCCTTGATGTGGTGTTGAGGCGCTGAAGGACGTTAGTGGTCTTATAATGGGCGTGCCCGGTTGGGAGCAAAAATTTGATCTTGGATGTGGTATATCCGTATTTAAAAGAAGATTTCTTTAAAAACAACAACCCCAGTAGCCTGAATTTACAATATAGAGGTAGATCAAGGACTAAGTTTCTGACCTTTTCAGATTCATCCTCAGACTCAGATCAGGGTACAGGACCGTATTATCAACCATACCCTACATACCAACCGTATTATCAATATCCTAGAGCCCAACCTTTTTTAGGCAGAGGTGGAAACAGGGGCCGAGGAGGATGGAGAGCGCCTGTACAGCAGCAAAATCAAGAACAGGGATACTTCAGAACCAGGCAGAGAGTCTACAGACGATAGAACCTCAGAATCAATCGGAGCACACTAGAATTGACTTGATGCCCATTTACAATCTAACTAATCATCCCCTGACTACTGCTGAAATAAAAGTACTACAAAAAGGACTGTCTTTTGTCCCTAGTAGGGTACAAGATCCAGTAGATACAAAGACAGAGGTTTTGCAGTTTCTACGTAAAATCAGACTTAGGGTCTTTTTTTCAGAATCCAATGAAATCATAGAGAGAAATATTAGTGGCCTTAAGAAAAAATCGTCTTTTTGCCCAGAACGAACTGCCATGCCGGACGAAGTAATATTTTTTGAAGATCAGGTATTACGAGAAATAGATATATTGAACACTAAGCGTTTTTCTTACAAATCCAATTTTTCTAAAAACGAACAGGAGGCATTGAAAAGTCTAGCTGAAAATTCCCTTACGGTAATTAAACCAGCCGATAAGGGAGGTGATATTGTACTATGGGACAGTGCTAAATATGACGAAGAAATCATGCGCCAATTGGGGAATCGAGAACATTATCGCCCCATTATTGATAATCCTGCAGCACGATTGAAAGCACAAATATTACATTTGACCACGGAGGCTTTAGAATCTGGGTATTTATGTAGAAAGGAATATGAATATTTAAACTTTACGACCCAGAAAACACCGAACATATACGTACTCCCAAAGGTACATAAAAATGTGACACTTCCGCCAGGTAGGCCGATTATCTCGGCATGCGGTTCAATATTGGAACCTTTGTCTAAGTACATTGATGTGTTCCTAAAACCATTTGTGGCCCAAACTAAAGCATTTGTAAGAGATACTATGGATTTGATCTCTAAGATAGAGCATTCGATGTTTGATAGAGACCGACATTTGTTGGTCTCATTTGACATCGAAAGCTTGTATACCAACATTCCACAGGATGAAACACTGATGGTTATGACCATGGTGCTGGATACAAGACCTAGACCCCACCAGGTACCAACTGAATTTTTGACAGCATTAGCCCGTATTTGTTTAAAAAATAATTTTTTTGCATTTAAAAATGATTTGTTTTTACAGATTAAGGGTGTGGCTATGGGGTGTTGTTTTGCCCCTGAAATAGCGTAATCTGGTTATGGATTATTTTGAGAGACAGTACATTTTTGACGAGGCGACCCCATTCAAGGCTCACATCATTGAGTGGGTTCGCTTCATCGACGATATTTTCTTGATATGGAACGGGACCCAGGAAATACTGGAACAGTTCCATATGTGGCTGAACTCCCGCACAGAGGATCTCCGGTTCACCAAAACCTCGAGTAATACTCGAATTAATTTCTTAGATGTTTGGGTGATGGAGAAAGATGGGAAACTAGAGGTGGACTTATATACTAAGCCTACTGATCGTAATACACTTTTAGAATATACCTCTGGTCACCCAAGAAATCTTAAAGATAATCTACCATACGGGCAGTTTTTGCGAGTTCGACGAAACTGCTCCAATAAAAATGACTACTTTAGGAATGCTGAAAATTTACAAAAAAAACGAATAGCAAGGGGTTACCCTAAGAAACTTGTTCGGGGGGCGTTGAAAAGGGCCTGGTTCACACATCGCGAATGTCTCCTCGTGCCCAAAACTAAACAAGACTCAGAACAGTTGACATGTGTACTCACATTTAACCCCAAGGCAAACAAGGTCAAACAAATCATTTTGCGGAACTTGCGGTTGATAGAACATTTAAATATCCCAAGGCCCTTATTTGCATTCCGACGAGGAAAAAACTTAGGGCAATATCTAGTGAGAGCGGCGCGTGCACAAGCACCGAGGAAAGATCTGAGGGGCCTATTAGGCTTACCAGTAGTGAAAGGGCATTACATATGTAATAATTTTTCAGCGTGTCCATATACAAGTGATTCTAAAACTGTTGAGATTAATAATAAACTACATACGCAATTGAATTTTTCGAACTGCAATACAAAAAATGTAGTTTATTGTGTAACATGCCCTTGTGGTAAAGCATACATTGGGCAAACCACCCAAGCTGTTAAGATGAGAGTAATACAGCATAAGTCCCGTATACGCTGTAAAACACAAGGGGCTCCATTGGTCCAACACTTTGAACAACAAGGCCATGATGAAAATGACTTAAGGTGGACTGTGTTAATAGTGGTGAAAGCATATAATAAAACCACTCTACAAATGAACCTTAATCGGTTGGAGGCCCGTATGATAGAGAAGTATCATACATCGAGTGAAGGATTGAATGATCGGGATGAGATGTGGGCGCTTGTTTGAGTGGACAAGTGAGTTGTTATGGCACCTCGACAATACACGAGGATACAGCCGACATAAATTATACATCTTAATAAATAAATGTGATGCGTCTATATAGGTGTTTCTCTGCAAACGATTAGATTGCGCTTAGGATTATGCTGACCAGACTGAGAGATCATAAAAGATGTGATGTTTTTAAATTTTGGCTTTGGATTGTATCTGACCACTTTGCACATAATTTGTTATTATTGTTTTTTGTATATATGTACATAGATTTGTGATGAAGATTGTGAACCATGTGTGAGATAGGCATGCTGGCGTCTAGGACTGGTTTTAGTGACAGTGACCTTGATCCTTCACTCTCTATATATATCAATTATTATTATATGTTTTTTTTTATAAGACCTTGGCCCTGAGTGGCTGCTATTGTATAATGGATGACAATTTGAGTTCACCTGCATTGAGTGCCTCAGCCCACTTTCTCCCTCCAGCTCGCATTCCCTTCCCCTTCCATTTTTAATCGTCCTTTCTCTGTGTGTCCTTTATTTTTGCTATATGGGTGGCTTTTGGGATTTGACATAATGTACTAGTTCGTACGATGAGTTTATCGAACTCATCGTATAGTAAGTGTTCGGGACACCACGTGAGGCAGATGGTTCAAGCTTTAATAAGCACCTATGAGGTCGCTTCTGCCGTTGGACCTTTTGGAGTTTATTCCGATTTTGACCACGGCCATTTTGGAACGCCTTTGAGAATATCGAATTACAGCTAGTAGGCGTAATACCCTCTGGTACTTTCTTAATGGTGTATGCATTTAAATTGGCCCTAAGCGGGGGAACGTTTTATCCATACTGTTAGACCTGGCATCCTTGGCGTGGGTCTCCCTTCCATTTTTTCATAATGCCTCCACTGTTGCCGATATGTTTTTGCTGGACTAGATGCTCATGGGCACTTTGCCGCTGCTAATCAGTGCCAAAGTGCAAGTGCTCCCTATCGTTAATTGATATATGTATCAGTGACTCCATGATTGGATGATTGGTTTACTTGTCAGTCCCTAGTACAGTGCACTCAGTGTGCCCAGGGCTTGTAAATCCAATGCCGCTGGTGGGCTTGCAGCACTGGTTGTGCCACCCACAGAAGCGGCTTGTAAAATGTGTCTCAGGCCTGCCATCGCAGAGCCTGTGTGCAGCCTAGGGCTGCCATGTCGACTTGGTGAGTACACCCACTTACCAGTCCCTAAACCTTCCCTTTACTGCATGTTGGTCACCCCTAAAGTAGGCCCTAGGGCAGGGTGCATTGTAAGTATAAGGTAGGACATGCCCTGGTGTGTGTGGCATGTCCTAATAGTGAATTACAGCCATTTTCGTTTTTCACTATTGCAAGGCTACCTGCTCCCCATAGGCCAGAATGGGCAGACTGACTATTACACCTTATAGTCAGAACTGACCCAGGGAACATGGTAGAAAAAAGAATTTAGTATGCCTGAACTCAGGATGATAAAATACATCTTTTAGTGAAGTTGGTTTTGACATTCTGTGTTTGAAAATACCACTTTTAGAAAGTGGGTATTTTCTTGCCTAACTATCCAAGCCTGCCTCTGCTAGGTTGTGTATTCCTTGTCTGGAGATTGAGTGACAGGGGCTGGGGGTGGCTACAGGAGACAGGGTGAGTCAGCGCAGGGCTGAATAGAAAGATCTGCATCCAGAGTGGAGGGAGGAGTTGCACCTGGGTCTGAATAGGGCTGTGCCTGCCTTCCACAATGCTGGCTCCACCTCCTGCCGGGCGGCTGAGCACTCTGCCCCACATTCTGAAAGGAAAGAAGGAGTCAGAAAAACAAAGTGCTCCAGGACTGACCAGAACTGGTTTTGGACTAGGCAGAGGCCTCTCTGCCTCCAGAGAACAAAGAGAATCAGGGTATAAGAGGGGCACCCAGACCCCAGGAAAATTAGATCACTTTTGGGAACAAGAAGAAACCTTTGCTGAGGAGCGGAACCAAGAAGAAACTGAGGAGAGACTATCCCTAAGCCTGAAGTGCTGCTTGGGGGATTGGCCTGCAGTGGTTTGCCTGACTGCCAAAGAAAGGAGAAAGGAACTTTTGCTTTGCTGTGACTTTCATCAACTTGTGAAGGATCTCCAAGGGCTTGGAAGAGAGCTTGCCCCCTGACCGAAGTCCCAGGACCATTGGACTTCACCCCTTTGTGAATTGCTGCTGGAAACTCTGTTTCAGTGGCTACAGAGGTAGGGAGCTGTGACCGACTCTCACGACCGACTCGGTGTCCTGTAAGCACCGCATCGAAGCACCGTCTCGCCCTGCAAAGCACGGCCCTGGTCTCACCGACTCCGTCAACGAGCCGCTGCCTGCACCGCATCGAGGGACAACGCGTCCTGCAACGCTTCGCTACGCCGAATCGAACTGGTCCGACCGACACGGTCACTGCTGCTGAGTTCGAGTCCTGTGACCGCACCGGAGTTGGGCACCGCTCGCACGCTTTGCGACGCACCGCCCGACTCGCACCGCTGTCCGGACTGATCGACGCCAGCTCCTGAATCCGGCTCCGTCGCCGCACCGCAACCTGCCAGCACCGCATTGAAGCACCGTCTCGCCCTGCAACGCACGGCCCTGGTCTCACCGACTCCGTCTCGACGACGTCAACGAGCCACTGCCTGCACCGCATCGAGGGACAACGCGTCCTGCAACGCTTCCATTTTTGCATCGCGACGAACAGCCATCCGGCTTGCACGCCCGTGCCTGCCGCTTCAAGTAAAAGGTAGTGTGACCGAGTCGGTCTATTCTGTGTTGGCCCATCTCGACGCGGTCAGCTGGATCTGTTAGACTCTGTTTGTTCTCGACACCGCCGTAGCCGGAGGAGGCTACCGACTCGCACAGAACCTTGAATTAAGCCTTTTTGATCAGAACTAAGTATTCTTGACAGTATTGTGGATTATTTTTGTCGTTTATGGTCTTGTGATAAATCTATATAAAGTATACCTATTTTTATAAATATATAACCTGTGTGGTGTCCATTTGTAGTGTTGTCACTTGATTACTGTATGTGTTCACAAATGCTTTACACACTGCCTCTGAACTAAGCCTGTCTGCTCGTGCCAAGCTACCAAGAGGGTGAGCAGGGGTTATTTCAGGAGTGTACCTACTTTCCCAGACTAGACTCAAGGGTCCCTATTTGGACAAAGGTACCTACCTCTGCCAACTAGAGACCCCCAAATCTAAAATTGGTGGTCAGCGGTGAGGATTCTGGACTTGCATTTGTGACTCATGTACAGTGATTGGTGAACACTACTTAGTGAGTGCAGACCAAAACGCAACCACATACTTTTATAGCATTTTTTCTGGGATTTCCTATTTTTGCAAATGCCAAGTTCAGTCACTATGGAGAAACCAGCATCAGTAGCCTCTGTTGAGTGTGATTGGGAAGAAGAGAGGCTAGAATTCTACACCCTTAAGCAGCTCAGGCAATTCTGCAAAAAGTTTAAAGTTTCCATGACCGGACTCTCCAGGAAGGAGGACCTCCAAAAGGCGCTGAGGGCCTGGGTCGAATCAAGGAGTGCCCCTGTGGAGGGGGCTGAGAATGCAGAAGGGCAGCTGGAGGGGCTATTGGGTCTAGGGGCTAGAAGACCACCTTCCCCAGTAGTTAGCAGTGTTTCTGCCAGAGGACTGTCTCCAGAGGAGTTGGAGGACAGGAAAGAGAGTAGGATGCATGAAATGGAGCTGACCAAGCTCAAGCTGAATGGGCAGTTAGAATTCTAAATGCAAACTAGGAAATTAGCCCTAGAGGAAAAGAAAATGCAGTTTGAACATTAGAAAGTTTTGAGGGAGTTGGAATTGAAGGCCAAGAGCTTAGAGATTACTCCCTCTGGTGGCAGTGTACCGCCTGTGCCTGTTGAAGCTAGGGTGTATATTCCAAAAGATGTGGTTAAGGAATTTTTTTAAATGATGACATTGGGCAGTGGTTCAAAGCCTTTGAGGTAGCCATGTCTTCCCACCGGGTCCCTGAGAAGGATTGGGGAGCGGGGTTGTGGGGACGGTTCCTCAGTGAAGGGCGGGATACCTTGTTGGATTTGCCCTCTGAAGTCTATAATTCGTACAGCCACATGAAGGATGCCTTAATGACTAGGTATGGTTTGACCCCTGAGCTTTATAGGCAAAGGTTCAGGAACTGTAGTAAGATTGAAAGCAGTACCTGGGTTGAATATGTGACCTTCTTTTGCAGAGCCTTGGATGGTTGGGTAAAGGGTAGCAAAGCGACTGATTTTCAGGCGCTCTTTGATTTGATTGCCTGGGAGCACTTGTCCGGTAATTGTTTTCCTGAGCTACGCCAGCACCTGATTGATAGTAAGCTGACTAACCCTAGGCAGCTTGCTGAGGAGGCGGACCGCTGGGTGAGTACCCAGGTCCACAAGGGTCACGTGGGAGACTCCGCCAAGGGTGGGCAGGGTCCCCAGCAGAAGAGTGGGGGGACAAGGGTAAACAGAAGGAGTTCCATAAAGGGCCCCAAAGTAGACCCCAAGGGAACCAAGGGAAAGGTTCCCAGCCTCCCCTGAGAAGAAGCCAGTGGCCCTGACAGGCCCCCCTGTTCACCAAGGACCACTGGTATGTTACAAGTGTGGCGCCCCTGGCCACAAGGCAAACGATCCTCGTTGCCCTTTGCATGGAAAACCAGCACCCACCAGTGCAGTCCCCCGGCAGTTGGCTAGTGTAGCCCTGGGGGAGGAGTTGGGTGCCCAAGGTGGGGGGATCCCACAGTGTTTTCCCTTGTCTCATTAGGAGACTCTGAGATGGTCCCTAGGACCCCGCTGCCTGAGAACACTAAGAAATACAGGCAGTGGGTGACCATCAATGGCCATAGGGTGGAGGCTCTGAGAGACACAGGAGCCAGTGTGACAGCTGTCAAGTGTCACCTGGTGTCTAAGGAGCAGGTTATCCCTGATGCATTCTATCCGGTTGTTGCCGCTGACAACACAGAGAGTCACTGCAAGGTGGCTCAGGTTCCCTTTGAGTGGGGGGTCTCGGGTACTCTTCAAGTAGCTGTGAGGCCAACCATGCCTGTTGACTGTTTGTTAGGGAACGATTTGGAGAGCTCACCTTGGGCTAAGGTGGAGCGGAGTGCGCATTTAGAAATGTTGGGCTTGCCTGATTGGGCATGTGTGACCACCCGGTCAATGGCAGCTAAAGGTGTTCAAGAGGACCTGGAGCCTGAGAGGGAGGCCCAGGTGCCTGCCGGAGAGAGAGGAGGCAGGGGGCGCGGGAAACCAGCCCCCGAGGTTCCCACGGTCCAGGAGGAGGCAGACTCTGAGGGGGATGCCCTGGAGCCTACAGGGGAACAGGTAGCTGAACTGCGGGACCTACCTGAGCTGACCCATTGGCAGCAAGAAGGAGGACCCTCCAGGGAAGAGTTCTGCGAGGAGCAGAACACATGCCCTTCTCTAGTGGGTCTGAGGCAACAGGCCACAGTCCAGGCAGCAGGTGATCAGTCTGGATCACATTGGATTTACTGGGAGAATGGTCTCCTGTATTCAGAGCCTAAGGTTGCTGAGCCTGGGTCAGCCCGTGTGCTGGTGGTACCCCAGCGCTTCAGAGCCTTCCTACTGGGGTTGGCTCATGATGTACCGTTAGCAGGACATCTGGGGCAGGACAAGACCTTTGACAGGTTTGTTACCCATTTCTATTGGCCCCAAATGTGCAGGAGTGCCGCCACTCACTGCAGGACATGCCAGACTTGCCAGGCAAGTGGAAAGAGTGGGAGGAAGCACAAGGCTCCTCTCCAGCCATTCCCTGTGGTCAGCACCCCCTTTGAACGGGTGGGTATTGACATTGTGGGGCCACTGGACCCCAAGACAGCCATGGGCAACAGGTTTATCCTGGTCTTGGTGGACCATGCCACCCGGTACCCTGAAGCCATCCCTCTGAGGACAGTGACGGCCCCCGTGGTGGGACGGGCACTGATGGGAATTTTCTCACGTGTGGGATTCCCTCAAGAGGTGGTGTCTGACAGAGGTACCAACTTCGTGTCCAAGTACATGAAGTCCCTGTGGCAGGAGTGCGGTGTAACTTACAAGTTCACCACTCCTTACCACCCTCAAGGAAATGGGCTGGTTGAGAGATTCAACCGGACCCTCAAGGGCATGATTATGGGTCTGGAAGAACCCATGAGGCGTAAATGGGACGTCCTCTTACCATGCCTGTTGTTTGCATACTGGGAGGTGCCACAGAAGTCTCTAGGGTTCAGTCCCTTTGAGCTCCTCTATGGACACCCGGTGCGAGGACCTCTGAGTTTGGTCAAGGAAGGCTGGGAGCAATCTCCTAGGAAACCTCCCCAGGATGTATACAGTTACATGCTGGCCTTCAGGAACCAGACTAGGCGTTTCAGAGAACTTGCTGAGGCAAATCTGGAAGCCAGCCAGGAGGAGATGAAGCGGTGGTACGACCAGAATGCCACTCTGGTAGAGCTTCAGCCCGGTCAGAAAGTGTGGGTCATGGCCCCTGTGGAGCCTTGTGCGCTCCAGGACAGGTGGACCGGCCCTTTTACGGTGGTGGAGCGCAAGAGTCCAGTTACCTATTTGGTGGACTTGCAGTCTCCCAGGAACCCCTTGCGGGTCCTGCATGTGAACCGCCTGAAGCCCCACTTGGAGAGGTCCCAAGTGGGCATGCTCTTAGCTACAGATGATGGAATGGAGGAGGAGACCGAGCCTCTTCCTTACCTCCTGTCAGCCCGAGACCAAGATGGATCAGTGGAGGGAGTAAACCTCTCTACCTCCCTGACACCTGAGCAGCAGGGTGACTGTCGCCAACTGTTGGGACAGTTCCCTGACCTGTTCTCCCTGGTTCCCAGTGTCACTCATTGGTGCGTCCATGATGTGGACACTGGGGACAGTCTTCCTGTGAAGCACAAGGCTTACAGGGTGACTGACAGGGTCAGAGCCTGCATCAAGGAGGAGGTCTCCAAGATGTTTGCGCTAGGGGTAATTGAGTCCTCTAACAGCCCTTGGGCCAGCCCAGTGGTCTTGGTTCCAAAGGCTGCCGCGCCTGGTGCCACACCAGAACTCCGGTTCTGTGTGGACTACAGGGGACTCAATTCCGTCACCAGGACTGACGCCCACCCCATCCCCAGAGCTGATGAGCTCATAGATCGGTTAGGGGCTGCGCGGTACCTCAGCACGTTTGACTTAACGTCTGGGTACTGGCAGATCGCCTTGACTGATGGGGCAAAAGAGAGGTCAGCATTCTCCACACCAGATGGGCACTACCAGTTCCGGGTGATGCCCTTTGGGATGAAGAATGCCCCTGCCACCTTTCAGAGGTTGGTCAACCAGGTGTTGGTTGGACTGGAGGATTTCAGTGCCGCCTACCTGGATGACATCGCAGTGTTCAGTTCCAGTTGGGAAGAACATCTGCGTCACCTCTGGGAAGTGTTGATGGCGCTGCGGAGGGCAGGCCTCACAATCAAGGCGAGTAAGTGCCAGATTGGGCAGGGTTCTGTGGTGTACTTGGGACACCAGGTTGGGAGCGGCCAGGTGGCGCCCCTCCAACCGAAAATTGATACCATTCTGGCTTGGGAGCCCCCAAGACCCAGACAGAGGTGAGAGCCTTCCTAGGACTCACCGGGTATTACCGGAGATTCGTCAAGGGGTATGGCAGCATTGTTGCCCCCTTGACCGAGCTGACTTCCAAGAAGCAGCCCAGGAAAGTGATTTGGACTGACGCCTGTCAGAAAGCTTTTGACACCTTGAAGACTGCCATGTGCACGGCGCCTGTGCTCCAGGCACCCAACTTCTCCAATGAGTTCATTGTTCAGACCGACGCTTCAGAGCATGGTGTAGGGGCTGTTCTATCACAGATCAATGAGGAGGGCCTAGACCAACCTGTAGCCTTCATCAGTAGGAGGTTACTTCCCCGGGAACAGAGATGGAGTGCTATCGAGCGTGAGGCATTTGCTGTGGTCTGGGTACTGAAGAAGCTGAGACCATACCTGTTTGGGACTCACTTCCGGGTTCAGACAGACCACAGGCCCCTCAGATGGTTGATGCAGATGAGGGGTGAGAATCCAAAGCTGTTGAGGTGGTCTATTTCCCTACAGGGGATGGACTTTACGGTGGAACACCGCCCTGGTACAGAACACGCCAATGCTGATGGACTGTCCAGATTTTTCCGCCTTAGCGATGAGAACTCCCTAGGGGTAGGATAGTTCTCCCCACATTTCAGCTGGAGGGGACACGTGTTAGACCTGGCATCCTTGGCGTGGGTCTCCCTTCCATTTTTTCGTAATGCCTCCACTGTTGCCGATATGTTTTTGCTGGACTAGATGCTCATGGGCACTTTGCCGCTGCTAATCAGTGCCAAAGTGCAAGTGCTCCCTATCGTTAATTGATATATGTATCAGTGACTCCATGATTGGATGATTGGTTTACTTGTCAGTCCCTAGTACAGTGCACTCAGTGTGCCCAGGGCTTGTAAATCCAATGCCGCTGGTGGGCTTGCAGCACTGGTTGTGCCACCCACAGAAGCGGCTTGTAAATGTGTCTCAGGCCTGCCATCGCAGAGCCTGTGTGCAGCCTAGGGCTGCCATGTCGACTTGGTGAGTACACCCACTTACCAGTCCCTAAACCTTCCCTTTACTGCATGTTGGTCACCCCTAAAGTAGGCCCTAGGGCAGGGTGCATTGTAAGTATAAGGTAGGACATGCCCTGGTGTGTGTGGCATGTCCTAATAGTGAATTACAGCCATTTTCGTTTTTCACTATTGCAAGGCTACCTGCTCCCCATAGGCCAGAATGGGCAGACTGACTATTACACCTTATAGTCAGAACTGACCCAGGGAACATGGTAGAAAAAAGAATTTAGTATGCCTGAACTCAGGATGATAAAATACATCTTTTAGTGAAGTTGGTTTTGACATTCTGTGTTTGAAAATACCACTTTTAGAAAGTGGGTATTTTCTTGCCTAACTATCCAAGCCTGCCTCTGCTAGGTTGTGTATTCCTTGTCTGGAGATTGAGTGACAGGGGCTGGGGGTGGCTACAGGAGACAGGGTGAGTCAGCGCAGGGCTGAATAGAAAGATCTGCATCCAGAGTGGAGGGAGGAGTTGCACCTGGGTCTGAATAGGGCTGTGCCTGCCTTCCACAATGCTGGCTCCACCTCCTGCCGGGCGGCTGAGCACTCTGCCCCACATTCTGAAAGGAAAGAAGGAGTCAGAAAAACAAAGTGCTCCAGGACTGACCAGAACTGGTTTTGGACTAGGCAGAGGCCTCTCTGCCTCCAGAGAACAAAGAAAATCAGGGTATAAGAGGGGCACCCAGACCCCAGGAAAATTAGATCACTTTTGGGAACAAGAAGAAACCTTTGCTGAGGAGCGGAACCAAGAAGAAACTGAGGAGAGACTATCCCTAAGCCTGAAGTGCTGCTTGGGGGATTGGCCTGCAGTGGTTTGCCTGACTGCCAAAGAAAGGAGAAAGGAACTTTTGCTTTGCTGTGACTTTCATCAACTTGTGAAGGATCTCCAAGGGCTTGGAGGAGAGCTTGCCCCCTGACCGAAGTCCCAGGACCATTGGACTTCACCCCCTTTGTGAATTGCTGCTGGAAACTCTGTTTCAGTGGCTACAGAGGTAGGGAGCTGTGACCGACTCTCACGACCGACTCGGTGTCCTGTAAGCACCGCATCGAAGCACCGTCTCGCCCTGCAACGCACGGCCCTGGTCTCACCGACTCCGTCAACGAGCCGCTGCCTGCACCGCATCGAGGGACAACGCGTCCTGCAACGCTTCGCTACGCCGAATCGAACTGCTCCGACCGACACGGTCACTGCTGCTGAGTTCGAGTCCTGTGACCGCACCGGAGTTGGGCACCGCTCGCACGCTTTGCGACGCACCGCCCGACTCGCACCGCTGTCCGGACTGATCGACGCCAGCTCCTGAATCCGGCTCCGTCGCCGCACCGCACCCTGCCAGCACCGCATCGAAGCACCGTCTCGCCCTGCAACGCACGGCCCTGGTCTCACCGACTCCGTCTCGACGACGTCAACGAGCCGCTGCCTGCACCGCATCGAGGGACAACGCGTCCTGCAACGCTTCCATTTTTGCATCGCGACCGCGACGAACAGCCATCCGGCTCGCACGCCCGTGCCTGCCGCTTCAAGTAAAAGGTACTGTGACCGAGTCTGTCTATTCTGTGTTGGCCCATCTCGACGCGGTCAGCTGGATCTGTTAGACTCTGTTTGTTCTCGACACCGCCGTAGCCGGAGGAGGCTACCGACTCGCACAGAACCTTGAATTAAGCCTTTTTGATCAGAACTAAGTATTCTTGACAGTATTGTGGATTATTTTTGTCGTTTATGGTCTTGTGATAAATCTATATAAAGTATACCTATTTTTATAAATATATAACCTGTATGGTGTCCATTTGTAGTGTTGTCACTTGATTACTGTATGTGTTCACAAATGCTTTACACACTGCCTCTGAACTAAGCCTGTGTGCTTGTGCCAAGCTACCAAGAGGGTGAGCAGGGGTTATTTCAGGAGTGTACCTACTTTCCCTGACTAGACTCAAGGGTCCCTATTTGGACAAAGGTACCTACCTCTGCCAACTAGAGACCCCCAAATCTAACACATACCTTAGAATTTGTAAGACATTTATTGTAGCCCTATTTGAAATTCCTGCGATTTTTATCGTTATATAGTGAATTATAAGTATATATGTACTTTCTTATATATACTTTACATTGCTTGATTTTTGGGATCTGAAGAGCAAGGTATACCTTTATCCATGTTTATTAGGTATGGTAGGACTAGTTCCAGGGTACGCGTTCTAGTCGCAGAAGACCTAGATAGTCCGCTTTTACTTTCGGACTTCCTGTTATGACGAAAAATGTGTATGATTTAAACCGGGAAGACTATCGGAGAGTTGCTTGTCTCACGCTGATGGTACGGCGGCCTCGGAGAAAGTGCTACAATATAGCGGAATTGTACGTCTTGAAGTAAGTGGATGTAGAGGATTTATGAGCAGGCAAGAGCGGGAGAGATTGTACGTTGGTTTTCAGCCGCTGAACTGTTCCTTTTTGGCTGTAGGAAACAGCGAGTGAGTCCGGGGTTTAATCCAGAGAATTGGGTGTACGAAGGAAGGTCCGCCTCCGTTCAGGAGAGGTGAGTGATGGTGAAATAGTCCAGTTGGGTGGCGTGTCTTTCCCCCCTGTATTAGTTATTTTTAATAAACGTGTCGAAATTGTTGATTTCTTTAGGAGGACAGACCCCGTGGAGGGGATATACATATAGGCGAAATTGACGTGACCTGTGAGTTCGTTTGAACGGTGTTTACATTGATGTAAGTTATAGAGAGGATTATTGTGATGCCTCCTTGTAGGTTTTGATTACGACACTCCTTGGGACACGTTGTTTATAAATGTACATTGTTTGAACACACCCCGGGGAGTTTAACCCTTCACTCTTGTTCAATGTAAGTCACAGGGTGCTATGAATAAGTGCTTGTAGTTTTACCCTACCTGCCTGGATTAATCGCCAAATCAACGGATTATCGTTGGCAATTCTTGCACTTTTTTGGTGGCACTGTGATGGTTTTTAATGCACAGGTCCTTGTTTGATAGAGCCAGCATGCTATTCACACACAATAGGTCAGAAAAAGTGTATGACCAATACATGTAGATTTATTTATATATATTTTTATTCATGTAGTGTTTACACCATTGCCCTTGTCCTGAAGAGGCCTGAAGAATATCTAAGGCTGAAACGCGTCCGCGTCGACATCTATCTAGGAGGAGTCTGGAGTATACTAAGAGTGTTTTAAATAATGTTTGTTGACACAATAAGAGCGATAGGAAAATAACCTTCCCCCTTTTTTTGCCTTGCATGTCAACTTAGACTACCTCTGAGTGGATCACCTAGAGTAAACGGTGGACACCAAGAATAATTGTTATGGGTATTGGCAACGTTCATTATGTGTAGTGTATAATATATTTTTTTGTTTCAAAGGTTTTTGTATTTTGAATTCATTATTATTTGATTAGGTGCCATTGTATATATATGTGTGTGTGTATGTATTTATGAAATCAGATGTGTTAAAAAAGACTGTGAGAGGGTAATTAAAGGTGCTCTACTCAAAAATAAAAAATATGATATTAATCCCTCTCTACCAATCCTTGTTTATATAGATATTGTTTGATACCCAGGTAAGAGGAGGGTCATTTGGGTATACCCCGTTTATATATACCGGTTGGGAGCAGGAAGCCCTTATGCCTTCTTGCCTGCAGCGCTGTACTCCTGAGCAGGGAGCCCTTATGCCTTCTCGCCTGCAGCGCTGTGCTCCTGTGTACTGCTGTCGTGTGGTGGTGCCACGCGGTCCTGTGGCTGCGTGCTTCTCGCCGTGGCAGGCACGTGGCCGGATCGCCTGGCTTGTGGTACAGTTGTGGAGCTCCAGGAGCGAGGGCTTCTCATGGGCCACACAGCCCCCCTGGGAGCAGGCACGAGGCTTGATGGTCGAGGATAGGGTGGGGTGTGAGGCGTGCGCCGATGTACGCACCGAGGGCCTCACGCGATGTGGATTGGTGACCCCCCCCCCCGTCAATGCACCTGGCAGGATGCGGCGAGCAGGTCGCGCATGCAGCTGCGCAATCGCCGGCTCTCCCCTACCGTGACGGCGGCCTGGATGCGCTTCGCGGTTCTGCCGCCTCGTCGCCACAGTGGTGTATGAAACTGCACCCTCCCTCGTAATGATGACCAGGACAAGTGGGTGCGTTGAAGGTGCTTTATTCCTCTGAAGGGGAGAGCCGACCATAGGTCTTCGCGCCACGATCCTGAATGGCCGTCCGTGTCACGTCACTCCCACAATCCTTTGCGGTGAGTCACGTGACGCCGGACGCTTAGACCGCGACGCCACATGTTACAGATCAAATTGTATTATTGTACCTGCTTAGATAGGGGACCTTCAAATGAAAGAGTGCCACCATTTGAGAATACTTATGCACGTTAGTTGACACGCCGGCTCACATTAAGGGTTTGGGCGGTATAGTCTTGACTGTGGACTTCTGGGATTTGCAGTCCAATTGGTGCAAAGTGTCTATGCCAAGTTTTGATATTTCACAGTTTGCTTAAGGCTGGGCATTCTTGCAAGAGCAACATGCTTGATGTAATATAGATATGGTTATGTGCTGAACTTATTGGTTAATTAGTCTAAAATACTACCAGTTATTGCAAAGCAATGGAAAATGACACTGTATCAGGCTAAACGATGACAAATTTATAGCCAATTCTTTAAAAATTCTGAAGTTCTGTCATTTCATTTTAACCTTCAAATGTTGTGTTAAACTTGACTATTAAAAAGGCTTCCCTCTGGTTTAGACGTCTTTCCAGGTTACCACCCCGGTTGACTTGTTCCATTGATGATATAACTGTCCATTTGATGTCTGTTTCTGAATGGTTTTCGTTGACCCAATGGCCTACCATTGGGGCAGTTAAGACCTTTTTACGGATCCATGACTTATGTTGTGTTATCCTTTGATGCACTTCTTGGTTAGTTTTACCAATGTATAGCTTTTTACACTGGCAAATTATGCCATATACCACATTTTTTGATTTGCAGTTGGTAAATGTGTTATGTTTCCCAGACACATTTCCATGTGTAAACTAGCATCCCTCAATAGTTTGACTACAACAAGTGCATGTCCCACATTTATGATGTCCTTGGATTGGTGGTAGATTTAAGAGCTGTCATATAGTACTTTTCTTTGGGGGTGTCGGTAATGCTGCCCGGATGATTTGGTTCCCAATGCTTTTCTCTTTTCTAAAAGCGAACAATGGTCTACAAAAGGATTGGTCCAGGTTTGCGATCAAATGCCAGTTTTGTTTTAAACAGATTTTATTGGCATTTTTATAGTACCACTTGAGCAATTGTCGTACATATACCATTATAAGACAAGACACTGACAGATTATCGAGTATGGCAATATCATTGGGTACATATTGAATATAAAGAAATGAAAATGAAAAAAGAAACTTTACGCAGACATTCCCACCCCACCCCCACTGGCAAACACGTGTGAATACAGATGTACGACTTAAAAAGAAGAGCCCAATTTCAAACATCATGGCCCCCAACCTCTTGCGGAAGCTGCTGATCAGGGGGTTTGCGAAGGAAGAGGAGGAAGGTCTATGCCCCGGTATGCAGCCCATCTCAACCAGATTTTCCTATGCTTTTGAGGGCATCCCCGTGCCTGAAAGACCGCCATCTCCGCACCCATGCAATTGTCTAGTGCCTTCCGCCATTTCCCCATTGTCGGTGGGGAAGTTCCTTTCCATAGCTGGGCGATATCATGCTTGGCAATCGTGAGTGCAAGGAAGAGTAAGTGTTGTTTGTAACGGTTCCCTCCGATATCGTCTGTACTGTGAAGTAAGAACAATCATGGGTCGAGTGGGAGGTCCCAAGATAACACCTCTTTAAGGCAGATTGAGACCTTGTGCCAAAAGGGCTGTATTGCAGCGCAGCTCCATACCGTGTGGAAGAACGACCCTTCCTCCCTGGCACACCTAAGGCATTGAGGAGATGCTATGGCCCCATCCTCCAAAGACGAAGGCGTGTGTAATATACGCGGTGAACATATTTGAATTGGATAAGACGGTACCTGGAGAACACCGCGGCACCCCGGGGACTAGCTATAGCCTCCGCCCAATCATCATCAGTAAGCTCTGGAATATCATCTTCCTATACAGAAGGAGATGATGGACGGAGCGCTGACACTTTTCAGACACTTACCCCCAGTCACAAATCTGGGTTGAATCCATCATTATTCTTTAGCTCACTTCGCCATCCCAGTTCAGACACAGCTATATGCAAATCAGTCTTGACCCTGTGCCTCATGGGAACAGACCAGCCCGAACTGCCAAGCCATGTCTTCCCTGGACCAGAAACAAGCATCCTGGGACCGGTTTCGGGCTAACAGCCCTCATCAGCCAGGCTAGCTTGAGTCCAGTGGCAAAGTGAGCAAGGGACCCACGTCTGGGCATACCCTGCCAACTTAGGGTGAACAAAGCAAACACAAGGAGGTGATGCACAGAGCGCTGACACTTTTCAGGCACTCACCCCCAGTCACAGATCTGGGTTGAATCCATCATCGTTCTTTAGCTCACTTCGCCATCCCAGTTCAGGCACAGCTATATGCATATCTGTCTTGACCCTGTGCCTCATGGGAACAGTCCAGCCCGAAGTGCCAAGCCATGTCTTCCCTGGACCGGAAACAAGCCTCCTGGGACCGGTTTCGGGCTAACAGCCCTCCTCAGCCAGGCTAGATTGAGTCCAGTGGCAAAGTGAGCAAGGGACCCACGTTTGGCATACCCTGCCAACTTAAAGATAGCACCTCTTTAAGGCAGATTGAGACCTTGCACCAAAAGGGCTGTATTGCAGCGCAACTCCATACCGTGTGGAACAACGACCCTTCCTACCTGGCACACCTAAGGCACTGAGGAGATGCTATGGCCCACATCCTCCAAAGACGAAGGCGTGTGTAATATATGCGGTGAACATATTTGAACTGGATAAGACGGTACCTGGAGAACACCGCAGCACCCCGGGGACTAGCTATAGCCTCCGCCCAATCATCATCAGTAAGCTCTGGAATATCATCTTCCCATGCCTTCCTAGTCTTCTTGAGGGTCGTGGTGGAGTGTGTAGTCAATGTTTGATAGATCTGCCGGATTTTGTGTGCGCCCAAATCGCCCATAAGAAGGCGACCCTCCAAAGGCTGAAACTCTGGGAGGGCATCTAGATGCGCAAGCACTGGGGTCAATGCATGGCGTAATTGGAGATACTTGTAAAACTGGGATTTATGAAGATGGAATTCTTCTTGCAATTGTGAAAAGGATTTTAGAGTAGTACCCCGCATAATGTCTCCTAATGTGGCAATGCCAATTTGATCCCATTGACGGAACTCCTGCAACGTTGCCACCTGGCGGATGAAGGTACCATGCCACAATGGTGTTGTCCTTGTCAGACGTCCATGCCACCCCATGCACCGGACAGTATATCTCCACAGCCGAATTGCCATTCTGCTGGCGTGAGGGAGAAGATCAAGTGACTGTGTTCTGTACAGCAACCAAAGGAGGGGAACTCCCTCCATTGCCGTATGTTCAAGGGCAAATGCCGGGTCTGTAGGCGTGTTATACCACCAGTCGTTAATAACTAGGAGGTGAGAAGCCACATAATATGAGTATACGTCCGCGGCCGCTATGCCGCCGCAGTATGTAGATTGCACACAGGTCTGTAACGCCACCCTGACCACACCTCCACCCCACAAGAATTTATTTGTGCAAACTAAGACCTCGGTATATGATATGGGAAGTTTTGGAGGCAATAGAGCACTCTGGGGAGCGAGACCATTTTGAAAATTGCCGAACGCCCATATAGTGAGAGGTTGGAAAAAGTAATGGGGCAGGGAGGACCATACGGATGTGTTCCCCCGGAGGCCGGCCAAGAGCGAGTTAATATTGCGCGCCCATGAGGTCGTAGGGAAAGGAGATATAAATATTCCCAGGTGCTGGAAACCATCAGTAGCGTGTTGGAGCTGAGATGCCCATGTACCCCTGCCCTGTTGTCCGCAAACTGGAAATAACACCGATTTGGATGGAATAGTATGGAGTCCAGTGGTCTGGCCGAAAACACGGAGAATCTGCAAGATTCTCGGACCCGAGATCCAGAGATCCATCATGAAAAATAAGACGTCGTCTGCGTATAGAGCAATATGATCTGGTTGCGCCCTTGGCCACTCAAAGCCGCGGAGCACCGGGTCTCGGCGAACCCAAACCGCCAGGGATTCCACCGCCAAGGCGAATAGAAGCGGAGACAGGGGCAGTCCTGCCGCGTGCCGCGGCTAATAGGGAAGAAGGGAGAGGGATGACCAGCGATACGCACGGAGGCCATGGGTTCTGCCAGTGGCGTAACGAAACTTGCGGGGCCCCCCTGCAAAGTGCATGGAGGGGGCCCCCCATGCCACGGATCCAGTAAAGAGCTCTAAGCCCTCCCTTTCACAGTGCCGCAGAGGACCCCCTGGAGCTCGGGGCCTTTGTACCCTTGGGGCTATGGGGATTATTGTTGCGCCACTGTTCGAGCCAGGCTCCAGCAGGATACCTGGCTCAAGCTCAATTTGAGGCCCTCTTAGACCCTGGACCCCAAAACAAGCCTAGATTTAATGTGGCTTATAAGATTTAATGTGGCTTCTGCCTACAGCCACGCTCTAACTTCATGTGCAATGAGGTGATTTGGACATGGGTGGGTCCAAACGGAGGTGGCATGGTGAGCAAAAGAACGATGGGTTGGAGTGCTACCCCGAGCAATTGCAAATTGTAAGCATTCCTCCCATTACCTTTTGTGTGTTTCAAGTACCATGGCACGGTTCTGCCCAGACGTGGGTCCCATGCTCACTGTGTCACAGGAACCAAGCTATACCCAGCTGATGAGCCCGTAACTAGGGTTAACCGGTCCTGGGTTGCATGTGTACCAGTTCAGGGAGGACCTGTCTTGGCAGCTTGGGCTGGACTGTTCCCATGAGGAGCAGGGTCAGGACTGATTTGCATATGGCTGGGTCTGAACTGGGGTGGCTGGTCAGCAAAATAACGATGGGTTACGATGCTACCCCGAGCGACTTCCAGTGGTTAAACAAATTGCAAGCATTCCTTCCATCACCTTTTGTGAGCTTGATTTAACTTTTGTGTTTGACAAAGAATTAAAGAAACAGTAGTGATGTTTAATGTAAAAAATAGGCAATACTCATCTAGTAGCTGAATGAAACCAGAAACCTGGGATCAATCCTGACCTCCCTGCTACACCAAATTGTGTGATCCTAGGAAAATATTTTACTTTACTGAGCCTCCTTTACCTTCATTATCACATATGCGAGCAACTTCAAGGGTCTGAGTTCAGAATATGCTCTGTGCAAAATAATATAAATCAAGGAATATAGGGTACACATGACAATTGACTTGCCTCATAGTTTACTTGTGGCATTATCATCAAGAGGAGGGTGGAACTCTGTACTCGAGTCCTCTGTAGGCTGAATAGTCACAAGCAGACCGACCACCATGCCTGCAGCACCACAGAACAGGGTACTGTTGACTGCATTGCAGAGTTTTTACTCTATAGGCACTGAAACCAAATTAAATTTTTGAGAATTATCAATACATATATATATATTGTGACTCAGGACAAATCACTTTATGGCCTGGTGCCTCAAGCGTCCTTGAGCCCCACACTGGGTTGCTCGAAGTATAACTCCTTGTGTTTGAGATTGATGCCCCTACTTAAAAGTTTGTACAGCATTCCCCTGCCAGTGCTTAATTTGTGGGTGGTAGGCATCGATGCTCATTCATTAGGTTTGGGGCTCATTTTTGGGGCTGTGGCTATTTTACATCATCAGACTTTGACCCAGAGCAAGAAAGCAAAAGGCAGAAAACGGAGGAAGAGAACAAGAAAGGATAACTGTGACAACGAGAAAGGGATGAAAAGATTATGCAAGAGCGAAATAAAGAGACTGCAACTGTAGGATGGTGAAATAAAGCGGTTTGAGATGGGATAAAATCCGACAGCCTTGGTATTACTCAAAGCCGGCATTTTGAGCACAGCGCTTATTTTTCTTTAAGGACTGCATTCCTTCTTTGAGCTAGGTGTGCATTATACCTAACAAACGAAAGAAAGGGGAACAGCTGGACTAAACATTGAGTGTGGCACGCCCAATAAGTGACCAGAGCTGTTTGCAATCTTCTCTCTGAAAGTTCTCACCCACTCAGCACAGCAGCTTCTTTTAATCAATCCCCAGGGGCAGAGCGTCCGACATAAGCAAGACACTCATAATTTGCTCATTCGATGGGTCCCTCTAAAAATATATTTAAGAAGTGCCCCATGCCATGCGTGACATCTTCAGACAGTGCTTAGTTTGTAGCCAACAACGCTTTGCATGGTGAGATTTTTGAGGGCATATTTACTGGGTAAAAAGTGAAACTACAAGTCCCCGAATGCAACGAGCTTAACTAAAAGGCTAGGTGTGTCAGAATCTATGCAAAGCCTTGTAGAAAAAAGGTATCATCAGATTCCAGTCTGACCGTGCCGCATAATTTTACGCCCCCCTTCTCCAGCAGCCTATATCACGATAAAGTGTCAGAGTGACAACTTTATTAACTTGAAAAGATAAAGAAAGGCAAAGTTTCTGCCTTAGAGCTGTACCTGTGAATTTTGGATGACACACGTCGTCTCCGCTGTAATTGCTGTTCGGTACATTAGCATACCGAGCTGTCTTCGGTGCTTACAATCACACTCCCTCCGGATACAATCTCGGAGTGCCTTCTTTAAGGCGGAGGGGTGCGTATTCCCGAGATCCCCGCCGGACGCTGGTTTCCTCCCGCGTATTCCGTGTGTACATTCAACGACGCAGAGCATCAAGAAGGCCTCGTCAGACGTTTCCTTGTTTAATTAGGGGCAAGGAAGGCGTGCGAGAAAGGCATGATTGTCAACAGTACGTTTCCTTTAACAAGCGAAGGGTAAGAGCTGTGTGTGTTTCTGTGCCTTGTGTCATTGGTAAGCAGACACAGAGAACGTGAAGTGATGTTAATAGGTTTTTTGACAATTATGTTTTTTTGCAGTTTTTTTAAATGGCGCGAACTCGAAGCGCTTTACATAAGCACCAGGCACATTTCCTGAGTAACACCTTCAGTCAGTGCGGGCTTTTTACCCAATGCCACTTTTCATACATGGGTTTTAAAGCCCACACTTACAAATGAAAAGCAAACACACACACACTCCAGAATGCAAAAAGCTATTGGCTAAAAGCCATGACTGAGTTTAGATTTCACACATGGCTTCTTGGCAGTGCACGCGGAGGGGCCCCCGCTCCGGATTTAATACGGAGCGCTCAGGCCTGAGAGTACTGCGCTGAGGGGGCCCCCTGCAGCTCGGGCCCCCCCGCACTGCGAGGGATGCGGGGGCCTGTGTTACGCCCCTTGGTTCTGCATATAATAGAAGCACATATGACAGGAAGCGTGGGCCAAAATTAACATCAAATGCCAGTTTTGGTTTATAATCTTTTTTAGCTGGTTGGACTTTGTGCAGAATGTTGATACGCACACCAGACGTTCCAACTTTGAGTTCTCTTTTTTTACGTAGTAATTCATCTCTTGGTTAACCCAGGGCGGGTAACTTCGCTCCGCCAGCAGAGTTTGCGGAGATTTGCCTACTCCGCGCTCCGTGGCAAACGCGGAGGAGGCAAAAAACTCCGCCTCCATGGCGGTGCGGAGTTAGCCTCTCCCTCCCGCCTCCCAAAGTCTTTAAAAATATAAAAGAAGGCACTTACCTGGTGTCTGCCGCCTCCCCTGCCTGGCCGCTCTCGTCCTGCTCCTCAGTCCTCGCGTCCCCTTCTGTAATTAAAAAAACACTACATTGTACGTCTGACGCGTGTGAGCACGCGCGTCAGACGTACAACGTACTGTTTTTTTTAATTACAGAAGGGGACGCGAGGGCCGAGGAGCAGGACGGAGAGCGGCCAGGCAGGGGAGGCGGCAGACAACAGGTAAGCGTCTTCTTTTTTATATTTTTAAAGACTTTGGGAGAGGGGGAGGGAGCGTAGCGTATTTCCACAGATTCTTTTTTAAACTCCGTGGAAATACGCATAGAGGCACTACGCCCACTACGCCCAGGGCGTAGTGGGCGTACAAGTTACTCTTGGTGTCCACCATGCTCTTTGCATAGGTGTTTAAGCAGTTTTTTTTGATATCCACGATCTTTTAGTTTATTCCTTAAATTTGTTGAATAGAATTGGTAATATGCTTTATGGGAGCAGTTTCTTCTGATCCTTAAAAGCTGCCCAAAGGGCAAGTTGTCTCTGTGACTTCTAGGATGGTGGCTACAATAATGTAGAGCTTTGTTTCTGTCAGTTGTTTTGGTGTGTAGTGTAGTCAATAATGTTCCTTCTGATGCATACAGTTCTACTTCTAGAAACATAATCCTTGATGAATTCTTATGTGCACTGAATTTTATGTCTGGTTTCCTTTGATTTAACCAGGAGTAAAATTGTTCAAGTGTGTCATCCTGTCCCATCCATATGAAGAATATATTGTCGATATATCTTACCCAGTTTGTGATTTGATGTTGAAATGGATTATTATTGAAGATGTGTTTTTGCAAAATACAAGAAAAAAGAAAAAAAATTAAAAACTTCTGAAATAAATCATGAAATGATCATCACAACTGAGGAGTGTGGTCATCAAGGTTGAATGATAGATTGAATGAGTATCAATATTGGCATTATTTATTTATTTAATTATAACATTTATAGAGCGCATGATTCACCCCAATCGGGGTATCTCCGCGCTGTAACAGCCTTAGACAGCCAGAATAGGAAGATCAGAACAGTGAAGTTTTTAACATTTTTCTGAATGATAGGTAGTTGGTACATAGACGGATGTGACTGGGTAGTTGGTTCCAAAGTTGAGGAGCTAGATGAGTAAAGGATTTGCCTCCTAATCTAGCTTGTTTTATGCGGGGTACGAGGAGGAGATCTTTAGATCCCGAACGGAGGGTTCTAGAGGGAGTGTATCTGACCAACTTGTCCAACATATATCTTGGCCCCATATTGTTTAGGGCTTTAAACACCATGTAGCAAATCTTGAATTTTATTCTTTTGCGTATGGGTAGCCAATACAATTTACGGAGTAGGGGGAGTGAAGCTGTTCTGGGGGGAGCATTGGTCACTAAGCGGGCAGCTGTGTTCTGGACTACCTGCAGTCTGTTTAGGGAGGTTTCCTTAGCTGAGATCAACAGAGCGTTGCAGTAGACCAGACTGCTTAGGATCAATGCTTGTATCAGGGTTTTTCGTGTGGATGATGGGAGAAAGGGGCAGACTCTGCGAAGAAGGCTTCATACATGGAAGCAGGCCCTGGTGGTTGAGGTAGCATGCTCCTCCAAGCTTAGTTTCTGGTCAATTTGGACCCCTAAGTTCTTGACCACTTGTTTTGGGGATGGGGCTGGGCCCAGCTCACCAGGCCACCAGTTGGGTGACCACCTAGTTACTGCATCTTTGAATAACATAATTTCTGTTTTTTCCACATTCAGCTGAAGGAAGTTGTTACTCATCCATTCAGTGATGGTTTTCATGCCTTCCGAGAAGGTGGCCTGGATGTTTGTGTTGCTCTTGTCAAAGGAGAGGAGTAGTTGTGTGTCATCAGCGTAGGATATTGGTATGAACCCTAAGTTTCTCAGAAGTGCCGCAAGTGGTGTAACATAAATATTAAATAAGGTAGGGCTCAAACATGAGCCCTGGGGTACACCCTTAGAAACAATGGTGGTCTGTGATTTGAAAGGACCGAGGTTGACGGTTTGAGTTCTCCCCGCCAAGAAATCAGTCAACCATTTTAGTGCGTTATCCTGTATGCCTATAGCTCTAAGTCTCTCTAGCAAGATGTGGTGGGAGATGGTGTTGAATGCTGCAGACAGGTTGAGCAGTATAAGAAGCACTGCTTGACCATTGTCTGCCAGCATTCGGATGTTGTCTGTGACTGTCACCATTGCCGATTCCGTGCTATGTCTGGGACGAAATCCTGACTGTGAGTAGTCGAAGCAGTTGGAGGATTCCATGAATTTAGACAGGTGTGTATTAATGTGCTTCTCAAGTAGCTTGCTTTGTAGAGGGAGTAGAGAGATGGGTCGATAGTTAGTGATAACGTCTGGAGGCAGTTTGGCATTTTTCCTGATGGGCAGGATCTGCGTTGCTTTCCATTCCTTGGGGAGCTTGCCTTCCTTTAAGGAACAGTTTAAAATGGAACAAATGGGGGCAGCAAGCTGAGTGGCGAGCGATCCAGAGATTTTGGCTGGGATTAGATCTAAAGGGGATCCAGATTTGGTCATTTTTAGCAGGGATTCAGTGTCCGCAGTGGTGAGCATAGGGAATTCCTCAAGTTTATTTGTGCTAGGCGAGACAAAGGGCGTTCAAATCTGCAGGATCTGGGATGGTGTCTCTTCCGTGTTGCAAGCTTTGGGATTGATGAAAGTATTAAGTACCTTGAATAAGGCTTTGGGAGCGTTATCTGCCTGATCAAGTTGGTTAGTAATATATTTTTTTCGGGTGATTTTCAAGCTGCTATGGTATTTAGTCTGGGCAGATTTGAAACGTTCTCTGTCATGGGGATCATGTGTTCGTCGCCATTGTCGCTCTAGTTTCTTGCACAGGCTCTTTTCCGTCCGAAGGTCAGTGGTGTACCAAGGGGTCTGTGGGCGTTTGGAGACTGCTGGGGACTTTTTCAGGGGTACCAAAGTGTCTAATGTGGTCTTTATGTTAGCCTGAAAAGCTGTTAAGTGTTTTTCAACTGTGTCGGAGTCCGAATGTTGCGGAGGTATAAAGGTATCTTTGAAAAGAGTGGGAGTTAATTTATGCCACTGTCTGTAACTCCTGATAGTTTGTGCTTTCGGGGCGTTGTGCTCTATTGATCCCTTAATACAGAATTCAATTTTTGAGTGATCTGTCCATGTAAGGGGGCATGTTGTTCCATAAACAATATTGGGTGAGTTTGAGAGGACTAAATCTAGAGTGTGTCCTGCTACGTGAGAAGGCGCATCATTAATTTTGCTTAAATCAAGTGTGGATAGCTCTGTCAGGAGGGAAATGGCATCCGGATCGCAGAGATTCTCACTGTGCACATTTAAATCTCCTAGAAGCACAAATCTTTTGGATGAGATCACATGAGGGGAGATCAGGTCCATAAGTAAGGTGACGGAATCAAGGCGTGGTCCTGGAGGGCGATATACTAGGGCTCCTTTCCAGCTAAGTTGAGCATGTAGGTCAATTCTGAACACTAGGATTTCGATTTTTTCATTCATTAGTTGGTCTAATACTGTAACTTTTATCGGATCTTTGTAGATGATGGCTACCCCTCCCCCCGCCCTTCGTGGTCGATCCAGTTTTTGGATATGGTAGCCATCGGGTAATGGATTGTTGTTTAGAGACTTTTAGAAAGTTGGCATTTTCTTCCTTTACCATTCTGTGTCTCTGCCTGCCTGTGGATTCAACGTCTCGTTTATGCTGACAGTTGGGCTGTTCGCGCATTCACTCTAGAGAGTCACACAAAGGGAGCTGGGGTGTGTCCTGCATATCCTGATGGCCCATCACCAGGCTGATAGATCTTCCTGAGCTACAGTGGTGGGAGAAGTTGTCACTGACATCTGAATAGGGCTGTGCCTGTCCTCACACAAAGCTATCTCCACTCCCCTGTAGTGTGTCTAGAGCCAGGTCAGGGAAAGGTGGGTCTTATGCACTACAAAGACTTTTCGTTGAAGTTTGCCTACTTCAAAGGCAGAAACTGGTATAAGTACTGGAGCTGTGACCCAACATTTTTAGAACACTTCTGGACTAAGAGGAGATTCTGCCAAGCAAGAAGAAGAGCTGGAGAAGCTGTCGGAGGGGAACTGACACTCTGCTTGTTGCTGTGTTGTGCTGGCCTACTGCTTGCTGCTTCTGTCTTGGAGAGTTAAAGAACTGAACTTTGTTTTCATCATCCTGCTTGCCAAGGTTCTCCAAGGGCTTGTGTGTGCTTGCCTCCTGTTAAGAAGTCTCAGGGCCATCAAAGACTTCACCTGCAGCCCCTGAACTCCTCTGCTGGGAGTTCAAACCTGCCAAGTGGTGCCAATTCTAGTTCTGGGCCCTTAGAGGGGGCTTCTGCTGCAAGAAAAGAAAATCCACACATCACTCTTCAGCGCCTGTTTTTCCTGCTGCAAGCTTGCCGTGTGGTTAAAAAACCAACGCATCGCCGCGGTGCAGCAAAAAAATCGACATAGCACTTGTCATACAGCTCCAAGATCACTGCAGCCTGAGTCAAGAGCACTTTGTCGCTGACATCCGAGACACTCGCTCCAGCTCTGACGCATCACCTTCTTGTGGCTGAGAAATCCGACGCAGCGCCTGTTTTGCTGCCACTGCATCGACCTAAGCACATCCGGATTTTCCACGCATCGCACCTATGCGCCAAGTTCTCCATCGACGTTGCCTAGCAGTAAGGAACCGAGGCCGCTTGCCCGTGAACCGACTCATCACCTCCCCTCGCAGTAAAGAATCGACGCATCACCTCCCCTGACAGGAAGGAATTTATGCATCACCTCCTCTGCACCGCAGCAAGTAATCGATGCATCACCTCCTTTGGCAGTAAGGAATCGAGACATCACCTCCCCTGGGAGTAAGGAATAGACGCATCGCTTTGTTTTCTGGCACCTCATGTCCCCAGCGCCTGTTTTTGTCTTTGATTTTGGCGCATCCCAGGTACTTTGTACTAAAAAGTGAAGCATTCATAGTTTTCTATGAACTGAACTATTTTAAACCTTTCAAAAGTGATCTTTACTTGTGTATGTTGGATTTTTGTCGTTTTGGTCTTGTTTTACTTAGATAAAGATTGGCTATTGTTCTAAACTGGTGTGTTGTCCATTTGTAGTGTTTTCATTGTGTGGCTGTGTGTTTATGTACAAACGCTTTACACATTTCCTCTGATATAGGCCTGACTGCTCGTGCCAAGCTACCAAGGGTGTGAGCAGGGGTTATTTTAGCTGTGTAATCCCCTTACCCTGACTAGAAGGAAGAGTCCCTACTTGGACAGGGTGCAAGCCGCTGCTAACTAGAGACCCCCATTTCTAACAAGTGGCAATGTAAACGAGCCATCTTTCACACCCTGAAAGAAGCAACAGAACTGTTGGACCTGGACTGTCCCACTAAGATGGAGAGAGCCACCAACGGGCAAGCCAACTTCAGATTAGAGGACAGTACAACTGAAGAATACTGCCTAAGAAACCTAGACTTGAGAAACCACTGTTTTAGCCAAAGCAAACCTGCTTCAATAGCTGTAGTGGAAGAGAAAGCTCTGTAAACCACAACTGAGAACCTCTTGAAGAGGGAGAATAATCCATACTCATGAGGTGATGGGTCTAAATCCGAGGGTGGACCCCCTGACACTAGAACATGGAAGAGGAGGTGGACCTCTTTGGTTTGGTTGTATACCACATCTTTATGGACACACTGGACCTGTTAGGGGGGTAAGTTTTAACAACTTCCGACACCTTTTGCAACAAATCTTACGTTTAGCAACAGAAGGACTGGGTGATTAATGGCCCTGTGGTTTTGGCAGAAGATAACAGTGCCTTTTACTTTGCACTGGTGACTACTTAGCGCTGTCCATGGCAAAATGCTTTGTAATTGGTAGAGAGTGGAATTGAAGTGCAGGATGCAGCACCTTTTGCACACACATTCAAAGTGCATCAAGCTAACTCTCCATATGGGGACATGTGGGGCAACTGAGATGGCTGAAAGCGTAGTCATTTTGCCTGCTTTGATTGTCTGATTTTCTAATGTGAATGAAAAGGCTATTTTGAAATAGTGCCTTTTCTAAAGATGGCCATTCATATGCAAGAGAGGTGAAACACTTCTTGAGCTGTGTCACAATTTATGGGCTCTTTTCACAAAGGTAAATTCGGTCATATACAAAAGTTTAAAACCAAATTTACTTGTTTTGTGCCTGCCAGGAATTCACAATGTGATTTTTGGCAGCTGTAAACCCATTTTAGGGGTGCATAGATCTCTGCCATAAAGTCAAAGTTCTCCGCACTCATAAATAACATTGAGTGAGTGGAAAAATGGCTGTTTCAGGCAAGTTCAAGACATGGTTAGCCTTGGAAGTTTATGAATGCCAACAAACAACTAAATTTGTGGGGATTCAGAAACTCGTATCATTCTCGCAAGGGGACCTTTCTACTTTGGAAAAGGTCAGATTTTTACTCCAGCCAAGGGTGTGTAATTTCCTTTCCAGATTGGGAATGGGAATGGATCACCCTGAGATTTGCTTGAGGTGTAGGTAAAGGGGTTTCTCCAAGAGGAGAATATTTTTCCTTGGAGAAAAACTTATTTGTTTACGTAGGAGATTCTATTTTCTTGTGCAGCGTTTTCAACTATGGATACCGCCACACAGAGGGAAAAGGACCCTACTGAAATTTTCTGGACTTTCCCAGGAATCTGTATGGAAATCTGCACATGGGGCAGTTGTCCATTATTATTCCTGGAAATGTTTATGAACTCCATAAATTCATAAATCTGCGTTCGCACAAAGCTGTAAATCTGTGAGTGCAAATTCACACATTTCTTTGCAATTGTTTGAGTATCAGACCCTCGAATTTCCATATTTTACATACATTGTTACAGTAACACCCATTTTATCCGCCTTAAGCAACTTCTTTCAAAATGGTGGGCCTAACATAATGTGGGATCATTGCATATTGCTCCCCAGCCCCATTGATTTTATGACGGTCACTGGTGAATAGATATCAGTTCTAAGGGAGGTCGCTGCAGGTATCTGACCCATAGCAATGAAAAAAGATATCACATTCAAGTAAAGCATTACACGCACATATATACACAAATTTTGTTTCACTGTGCAATTTCATTCGTGAATCCTAGACTCTCTTTTCAACTTAGAACACAAGATTTGAGCAGCACCTGGGAAACTCTTCATCTCAAAAAGAAAGCGGTACACTCAAGTGCTCTAAAATATCTTGTGCAAAATTTTAAAACCTCTGAAAGTTCTATAGTTCAGTAAAATAACCATTATAAACCTCTCTTTCACTGGAAATACTTGTAAAATATGGAATGTTCAGCTTCCCCATACCTAACATACACCTTCATTTGTCATCTTCAAGAGGGTTTTAAAGACCACCTTTTCGAAATTACCACTCTTTGCACAAAACTTTTAGAACTGTTTCATGTTTGTTATGTAAAGTGTACCATTTCCGATCGTATATACTCGCATAAGAAATATTCACCCCTTTCTCTGGTGTATGGGCCTTGGGCTTTCTCAAGGTTTTTACTCATGTCGTTAGTAAGTTCAAAATAACATTTCTAGCTAGAGCGCAGGTAAGAAAACAGGGCTTTTTGCAGTTGTCCCCCCATTTTTTACCCCCATTGGGATTACTAGATGCTGGTTTTCGTCTCTGATAGTGTACTGGCATCTGCTGCCCAGACCCCAGTGCCGGTGCTCTCTCCCTAAAACTGTTATGTGTAAATTGGCAATCCTAATTGACAAGAACGTTACCCTCCTTATAAGTCCCTAGTATATGGTACCAGTGGCACCCAGGGCATGGGTGATAAAGGGATCCCCAGGACTTGCAGCACTGTTTGTGCCACCCTGAGTGACCCAAATAAACCACTGACAGCAGGCCTGCCACTGCTGACTGCAGGAGTAGTGCAAACGGCTCGAACTTGACTTTACCCTCACCATGTGTGGCAAAGTCAATGCACTATCTTTGATATATGCCAGCCACCCCTAAGGAAGGCCTTCTAAAGCCCCAGAGGCAGGGTGTATTCTATCAAAGGTGTGGGCATGTAAGTGCAAGTTTATATGACTCTATAGTGCCCTTTAGCATTAATAGGACACTATAAGACATAGACTATCCATAGAATAACATGGGTTGGCACCCGGGCAAACCCGAGGTTGGCAGCTCCATTACGGTACCATCTAAATATGCCATGTTGATATCAAACAACGTGCCTTCTCATCCCTGACCCGAATCTGGAGCTGAGGGTGATGTGACATTCACCCAGGTGGCTACCTTAGAGATTGCCCACCTATTTGTCCAAGCTTCTCTGTGCTCTGGCTGGCAAGCCCGCGCCTCCCGCACTTGCTGCTGCAAAGATAGGATTCTGACCTCATGCCAGGAAGTGTGATCACTCCCAGGAGTCAGGAACAAAAGCCTGGACAGGAAAGAGGTCACACCTCTGCCCTCCCAGGCAGGCTAGTGAAGTGACGCATCAAGGTGGTGAGCTTCAAACGCTGCACCACCTCTGATATGCATCAAGGCTGACTCCCAGAGGACGAAACGGCCCTCTGCCTGCCCCAGGCACATTTGCACCCTGGCAGTCGGGAAATAAGATAGCCAAGAAGGTGTACACCCCCAGAATGTTAGCCACACTTCCAGGGCAGCCCGGGCTCTACACTGGAAGAAGGGTTCTGCCATTTTTAGAAGTGGCAAAATAGACGGTTCTGGGTAGAAAAGACCCACACACCTCCAGATGTGATCATCTCAGGTGCGGACTAGCTGTAGGGACTAGCAGCTCATTAGTTACTTGAACCCACACTGCTAACTTCCTTATGATTTAAGGGGCACCCCTGACACCAGAACCTCAGTTCTGAACAACCTGCAGCCTGCATCAAAGAGGACAGAAAAAGAGACCCATATTTGTGACACCAGGACTTGCACAAAGCAAAAGAGGGTTACCCTGCACCTTTTGCAATGCTCCTGGACCTGCCTGATCTAGACTCGTCCTAGGCTATCTCTCAGTTCCTCCAGATAGAGGGACAGAGGACCCCTGTGGAAGCCTGAAGCACCCTCAGACTGCAGGTAAAACAAAGCTCCGGATCAAAAGAATCACTGACTAGCGGGTCCTCCGAGAGATCGCCCAAGTCCAGATGGTCTAGTGCATTGCAGGAACTGTTGTCCTGCTTTCCACAACAGTTACAGGCAGCTACCACGTTCTATGGGACAACCGGACGTTGAAGTAACTTTCTTCCCCACTTACCGCTGCCAAGGCTTGTTGGCCGCTAGTTTGGCAACCAATCCCTTCACTCGACGATGTACCTAGAGAGAACTCCATCCGACCTTTGACCGATGTCAGCAAACACCCCTTTGTTGTTTTTGCATCTTTTTCCCCAGCAACACCATTTCAGTGGTAAAACCAGCTCTCCTGCGGTTCCTGTTCAGCAGCAGGGACAGCCAAAATGTAACTGACTGTCATGGCTTGGTCCTGGGACACCGATCATCTTTACCCTGCAAAGGTACCACGCAACGAGATCTTCAAGTGACCGATTGTCACTAGTGGTTTTTCCAGCTGACCGCAATGATAACATTTCACTGTATTATTCTGCACTGATTTTATATTGCTTCAAAACAAAATCTATAACTCTGGTTATATGTATGCTATTCCATTCATTTTGGTGTTCAAATTAAGATCAAAATACACTCTATTATTAAAAATTGGTGTCGGATTTCTCTCAAATCGTGTCCATTACTTATCGTCCATGTTGGTACTCTGAAATGCTTAACACATGTTCCTCTAGTAAAGCCTGACTGCTCTTTGCCACACTACCAGGACTAAGCTAAGGATTTATTAGTGTGAATCCAAGGACCATCTTTGGGGTTTGTGACAGTATTGCATGGTGAAGCCTAATCAGCGTCACCACATAGTACTTCGCCTTCCTACAGAGCACTCCTCAGGATCGGCAGGACCGCAGTAATGGAGAAGAGAGGGCAACACGCCCAATCAGGACCCTAATAAGGAGAAACCAATAAGTACGAAGGACTACCACATTCTATCTAGAATTGTTATTTTGATATTACCAACGACATAAGTAAAAGCCTTGGGAAAGCCGCAGGCCCATATGCCAGAAAAAGGGGCGAAACACGTGTTGGCTGCGTCAAGATTCAACAAAAGCCCATACCATCTTATCTCTAATCCTTCTTAGGATAACCAAATAGCATCCGGACAATACTCACCTAAGGTATACTACATGAAATTGAATTGGAACTGTAGAATATGTATCACGTAACAATATAAAATTGACATCTTGAACAAATTGTTTGAATCACCACAAAGGCACCTGTATGACAATAAACAAATTCTGAAATGATTAATCGTGTCTGATTTAATATTTCATGAGAATATATATGACGAGAAACGATACACTACTGAGAGGTGCTACCATCAACAAGTGTAGATTACCTCAAGATTTATATTATTAATGGGTATTATTAAGCAGGCCTAAAGTGGGTCTGGCCTGATCAAAGGAGCAATATAGACCTGTTTCATACATTTGTAGCTTTTAAGAACAGAATTCTTCTGAATACATGCATTTATATTCCATGTCAAAACAAGGCATCAGCAAAGCCAATAGGTCTGGGTTTAATGTGCTAACACTTGTATTGTAAGCACATAAAAGCCACACAAGAAACAAATGACAAACATTACTGAAGTCTCCCTAGTATTGCCTTATGCAGTACAATGGAAGCAATGGGAAGGATGCAGTAGAATACATGGGAGCAGCCGTAAGTAAGAGATGAGTACTCCTCTGGGCTGAGCCATGAGGTGATCAACAAAGTCTAAAGTCAGTGGCTGAAAGAGGCTGATCGAAGAAAGCCAATGGTTTTAAGGGACAGAGCCAAAGTCCACCCAATGTGTCAGACCCTGTGTGGGTGGCCATGGGGTAAGCAGGGGAAACTGGGCCTCATCTGAGGAGGATGAGGTTATGAGACTCTGATGTCCTGGTATCCATCCTGCTATGGCTTTGCAACCAGGATGCCTCAGGTCAGATGAAGAGCTTCTTACAGCATGGCAAGACCTCAGATTATGCCCTCTTACATCTAGGAAACAGGCTGTCAGGCAGACACCTACTCTGATTGCACAGCAGTCTTCTGAGTCTCTGCGGGGCACTCCTTTTCGTGGCCAAAGAGAATTTGAAACTAGAACAACACGTATGTCAGTGGCTCCCACTTTTATACAGTCAGAACAAACAGGGGATGTGAATTCCTTGTCTGTACTTTTGGAACCAGTTTGGGTTGGTTCTTCTTTCAAGTGTCCTTCTCAGGCTGTTTTCCAAGCTCAGCCTTTGTGCAGTGTGATACTCCTCGTAGCAGGGTAGTCTCCAGCCTGGAGCACTCACACCAAAGGCACAAGGAGGTGTGAGCTTTCTGCACCTGCCTATCATCAGCCACACTGAAAGGCACAAGGAGGTGTGAAATTTCTGCACGTGGCTATCATCAGCCACACTGAATAATGATCATGGGAAAGACACAAGTTAGGCCTCACCTAAAGGGTCTGTTTCACCCTGAACAACACAGACTGCAGTCCCACCCTTCACTCCACCATCTACCAAATGTCAGTGTCACAGGAAGAGTAATCTGCAGCTCCTTTCAGCAAAAGGTCTAATCGAATTTCTAAAGGGACCTTGTTGCCTCTCTCCTGACTTCAGCTGCTAGGTCTCCTCCCTCCAACTTCAGGAATGTCAGCTATACAATTCCACTGTCTGGGAAAACAGCCTCACCTCCATCTTGTGCACTGGAACAGGCCAGGCCTATCCAAAATGGATTCGATAAACCTTCATTACTCTGGCTCACTCATACATACTATGCCAGTACCATACAGGTCACATACACAAACATGTACAACATACAATCAGGATTTTAGCGCTATGATCTGGGTTAAGACATAGAAGTAGAACTTTGCACGAGTGGACCAGTAGGCTTCCACTTTAGTGACATAGATAAAAAGGTCTAGTCATAACTATTCATTCACCAGATACAGTATGCAGCCATCAACACTCTACATGCTAAACCAAAGATAGGGATATTATAAGCAATCGTCAGCTTGCTAGGTATACTGTCAAAACCCAGTCCTGATGATAGTAAAATACTTGTGGTGCGGATCTGTATGTAAGTTTCCTTGGTTTTCACAATACAAACACCACAAACATAATTAAAGTGACGTATAGTGCTCTGCCCCAATTTTTGTTTCCGGAGCCTAGCGCTATATAAAAACTATTCACAGCCCAAATTAAAAAAGTAAAATGCAAGGTAGGAGACTTAATAAAAACATTTAATTGTCATAGGTTTTTCAAATGTACCAACATCTATAGCTTGGAGCATAGCATAATACACAAAAGACACACAATGACGTATCCAGGTCTGCCCGCTAATGTTGGTCGTTGGTTACTAGTTACAGCAGGTTTCTTTCTGCCGCTTTTGAAGGTCAACTATACCATATTCAGTGCATTCCCTTAGATTCCCACAAGGTCATTTATGTTACTTTTAATACTTAAGCAGTGTCCATCAGGACCTTACGACTGTCAACATTTTTTGGAAAGTACTGACATTTGTAAAAAAAATATATATAACAACAAAGCTGACTTATTTGTTTAGCACCTTAATGTCATCTACTGGTAACTTCAAAGCACTGGGCATACATGACATGAATACAGAATGAACAATGTATTAATATACAGTATATCTGTAAGATTAAATAGGAAAAGTGTACATGGGAAAGCTGTGAAGATTCAGGGGGCTAATAGAAGTGTGTGGTCCTCATTACGAGCTATGCAGAGAGGTAATTCCGCAGATTTTATGTGGAATTACCACCCCACACAATTACAAGTGTTAATGGGTATAGAATTGCACCAGTCAGTTTGTATATAGGGTAGAATGCTTTTCAAAGCAGGGAGGAAATGTTAGTGTAAAAAGGGTCCAAAATTCTGCGAATTGATGTCCTAGTAATTCGGGGACCAACATGTTATTACACATTCAAAAACTCAAACCTATAACAGTCGGTAACCGGGGAGCAGTATCACCCAGTATCTGAACACAGTGTCAAATTTTCCCACCCCATTTTACCAGCCAGCTTGTAATGAGCCGTTATGTCATCAACTAGACCGTGTTATGCAAGAGTCACTATTAATGAAGAAATAAGGGTGCAGAGAAGAGTAGTTTAGCAGCAAGGAGTGAAAGGGAAGGAGAGTAAAGACTAATTTGAGTCCAACCAATGACGTTACACTTATACAATGTACTGCAATTAGTAGAATGTATCCTTCAAAAGTTCTGTCTTCTGCAGCTTTCTGGAGGTGATAGGGTTCAGCTGTAATCTTAGGAAGGGGTTAAGGGCATTCGAGAGAATTGGACCTTGGACTTCGGGTCTTGGCAATTCTCCCTGTTTGAGCTCTCGATGAGGGTTTCTAGAGTCACAGAAAGTTCTTCTCTTGCACGTTTTACTTTGATTAAGAAGGTATTGTCTTTTTATACATACTACATCTTGCTTCCAAGAGCTCTACTCCGTTCGCGTCTATCACTCTTGACGCTGAAAAAGCCTTTAATCGCCTTCATTGGCTTTTTATGATGCAAGCCCTTAAATGGCATGGTTTTGGCCCTGTTATGATGTCATTTATAAATATGCTTCATTCCTCCCCAACTACTTCGGTTTTTGTTAACGGATCCCAATCATCTTACTTTACCCTTCAAAGGGGCACTCGTCAGGGCGGTCCTCTTTCTCCTTTACTGTTTATACTATCTCTTGAACCTTTTCTTCATACCTTACGACACTCTCCCTTATTCCGAGGGTTTCGCCACAAAACCTCCGAAATCAAGTTCACAGCTTATGCTGATGACATTTTGTTATATGTTTCGGATCCCCAAGTTTCCCTATCGGCTTTTAATGATCTCTTATTCTCTTATGCTACCTTATCGGGCTATAAGTTAAACTTTACAAAGTCTGAAGTTCTTCCTCTAAACAAATATTGCTTAAAAGAAATGTTTGCAGACAAGGGATTTAAATGGAACTCCAGTCATATCACCTGCCTCGGAGTTAAATATTCTTCCTCAATTGCTAAAACAGTTCAACTCAATTTAGATGATGTCCTATTAAAAGTGCTTCATATGCCAGAGAAATGGTCACCTTTATACTTATCATGGTGGGGCAGGTTGGACACAATTAAGATGATGCTCCCTTTTATCAACTTTTATTTGTCCATGCTACTGGTGAAGATTCCATTAAAATTTTTCAAATCTCTTAATAGTGCCCTTAGTAGATTTTTATGGAATAAACGGAAGGCTCGTATCTCTCTGTCTTCATTATCCGCTCCTAAGGATAAGGGTGGTGTCAATTTTTCGAATTTCAGACAATACCATTCTTCTTTTTTGATACGTCAAATTCTACCCCATCTCTCTTCATATGAGGATACTCCTTTAACAGTCTGGCATAACTTAGAGGACTCTTTGATTCGACCTTTTCCTTTTTCATCATTGGCTAATTTTTCACACCCTCCTCGTTCCTTTAAATCTCTCACCATTTCACAGTCTATATAGGTTATTTACCCGGTCCTTACCAAATCTCTCTCACCTTTGCAGAGATTTCTTGACTCCTCTATATGGCATAATAGATCCATTAAACTTTCTAATCGTACCATTTTATGGAAGAATTGGGTCAACAAGGGGATAATTCAAGGTAAACATTTGTTTCATGGAATGCACCCTCTCTCCTCTAGCGAGCTCCAATCTAAATATGGATTGTCCACCACCTCCCTTCTTAAACATGACTCTTTGAAATCGTTACTCATCAGCTTTCCCTTCTTTCTCTATCTTCTTCTCCTTGATTGGATTCCTCAATAGAGCTGCTGCCTACTTCCTCCTCCCTCATGGCTTTCCACATCAACAAATATCTTCACTATTCCCTTCCTAATCGCCCTAAGAGTAAGGTTGAACCTTTATGGGAGTCGGATTTGCAACAAACTTTCTCTATACACACTTAGAACTATATTTGGTCCCGATTACATCGCACGTCCTGTAATGCTAGCACTACTCAGACTCTATATTACTTTTACAATAGGTTGTATTTAACTCCATCATCTATTTCTAAATACACGCACGGTTCATCACTTGCCTGTTGGACTTGCTCAACTACTCCTGGCACATACCTACATTCCTTTTTTCTATGTCCAAACATTACCTCTTTCTGGATAAAGATTTGTAAAACAATTTCCTCTATATGCTCTATTAGTTCCCGGTTTGAAATCAATTCTATATTTTTAGGAAGTACTTCCCCAGTTTGGCTTGGTGCTTGTAAATTGGGGTTGTTTGTGGATTTGTTACTGGCTATTGCCTTTCAAGTTATTACTTATAATTGGAAAGATGCCACTAAGATCACCTTTAACGGTTCATGGAAACTTCTCTGTCATCATCATAGGTTGGACAGAGCATTTGTTACCTCCTCTCACCAACTTCTTCGAAAAGAAGCCTTTTGGTCTCCACTTACTAATTATTTATCCTCTCGTTCAATACAGATCTAGGACAGTACTTCTGTTTTTCAACCACCATGAGCTCTTCAGTTTTATCTTTCTTATATGGTACATATCAGGTTATTGTATTGTTACCATTGCATTGTCTGAACTTTTACTGTATAACTATTGGATTTCAATATTGAATATCTTTGTGATAGTGCTGAACTTTCTTTCTTATGTTCTTTTCTTTCTCCCTCTTTCCTTTTTCTTTTGATATATAAAACAAAAATGCTGTTTCATTAAGGTACCTTTTTGAATATTGTTTCTCCTAACCTGCTGCCCAACAATACTATTGTATCATAACATATTCGTATTTTGATTTCATATATTTTGTACTATGTTTCATTGGTTACTTCTAACTCCTGTTGTAAGATGTACTTTTGTTCTTCTTTTATTTCAATAAAGCACTCTTGTTAAACTTAAAAAAGAAGGTATTGTCAATCTGGATATCTTTGTATTAAGTGTATAGTTTATTTTATTTATTTATTATTTTTATGTATTAATTTTTTGACATTTTGAGCAGAAATGTCTACATAAGGGCGAAAGCAGTACAAAGCATATCATTTTGATTGCAATTTTTTTTTTTGTGCTTTACACCTTTATGTTATGAATGAGTTTCTTTCAGTTTTCATTGTTTGCTATGACATCCTGTGACAAACCATAAACCCGATTATACCTATACGTATAAAGCCAGCTCTGTTAAGTGATTGCTAAACTGCGGGGCTGTATTTTTATGTCTCGTTCAATTTATCTTATGATATTTCCATCAGGCAGATCTTGGACACTCTGAGCTCCGTGTCACTAAGAGAGGAAGTGCGACGTGCATCCCAGCCCTTTCAATCTGTTCTGCTCTGTTATTGTGCAGCTAATGGGGAAGGACTGGTAGAGTTGGACACAAGGGAAATTTGTGGTTCACAACACAACACTCTTGCAGATAATCCATTAAGTCAAGTCAAGTCAAGTTTATTGATTTTGACCTCGAATGAGATCAACAATATAAGAAAAAATAAAAACATTTAGGACTATTTACCAATTTCATTACATTTTCTAAATATTCTTCTTTACAAAGGAAAGAAGAAACTTTGAAAGATTTTACAGACATTCATTCATAAAAACTTTACTAAAGTGCAATCACTTCGTCCTCTGTTGTTATATTACATTTCACACACACTGAAGAGATGAGGTTTCCTTACTACAACATAGTTGTTTTTTGGGGAGAAGAATAGCAGGAATATTATACCACATTCACAATAATTAAAACCGTTTAAAAAGATTATAACATACTAACGTTTTTAAAGTGAATATTGGCAACTCAATCAATTCATTGGCTTAAAGGACAATGGAAATGTGTAACATTTCCTACCTTCAACAATAGCCTCGTTAGGAGATAGAGCACATGCATTACATCTCATGCACTGACCGCATTCCCAGTGCCGGACCAGTGCCTTTTGTAAGCATTCAGACGCAAAATGCCCCATCTGAGCATGAGTATTGTCCTCCTTACACTGTGGTCCAGAGATAAAAGTAAAAAAAATTAAATCTGCTTACAGGCTTCAATATCTGGCAAGGATTTAAGAGAGCGGTGTGCTTGCAGAGCCAAGATGGCGGATGCTCTTTAGCGAAGCTCCGCATCAAACCCAATTTTTCATCTGAATTATAACTGTTCTGGCTGGCATCGGCCCTACCGTCCAACCAGGCTCGTCTATTTGGTCAGCAGTGGTGCTGGGGAACCATCAGCAGAGACTCAGGAGGCTGCGGCGGGGAGCACGGACAGTGGCCTTGTCCGCCCCTCCTTGAGGTGCACTGAGGACTGGCTGTGAGAGGGACTCCCGTCTCCTCTGAAAGATTGATCAGCACAGGAGACACTGCTCCTTCTGCTGAGACAGAGCCGCCAAGGCATTGGCGGCACCCCCCTGTTGTAGGTGCTGCAGAGGGGAAGCCGGGCCCTTTCCTCCTTGCCTCGTCGGGCACTGAGGCCTCAGGACATGCAGGATGCCCTTGCCCTGACGGAACTAAGCAAACAAGGGGGTGCTGGTGAGTACAGCTGCTGGGTGGCTGAGTGAGGCTCCCTTGGAGGCCCCCCGGACCAAGAGGCGCATTGCAAGATGAGGAATGTGGCGGCCCAAACCTGACACTGGCCTGCGGCCTGGTCATCCCTGCTCAGCGCTTTTCTGCTGGAGGTAGAGTTTTTAAACTCAGATAACTGTTTGGGCCCATCCAGGCTGCGGGTTTTATCTTAGAACGTTGCTGGACTCACCGCCAAACTGGATAGTCCTGAGTGGGGGGCATTTATAGGTCAACATGAGGTCTGCATGTTCCAGGAAACCTGGGCTAGGGTGGACACACACAGATTAGGTTATGCGTCGTTTAGTGTAGCCGCCACTTTCGGGGGGAAATCGAAGGCCTTCAGGGGGGCTCTGTATCTGGGTGGGTGCACACCTGGGTTGTGAAGATAAACAGATAGAGACATCCTCAAATGATATTCTCTATATTTTCCTGACTTTTCCCTTAAAGGCCAGAATTGCCCTGGTCAATGTTTACTCTCGACCTGTTGGCTATAGCCAAGAGTCAATGACTCTTGATCAACTGACCAACTTTTTATCCAACATACCCCATAACTTCTTTGTGATTCTTGGTGGTGATTTTAATTGCCAGTACGAACCCTTGGATGGCATGAACGGAGGTAACCCCAGTGAGGAGGATCTACACTGGGCCATTCCAGAGCCCAATATTCGCCACCCAGGGCTTGGACTCCATTGGTGCTTCAGATGCACACCCTCACATTAAACCATTCTTTAAGGGCATGTAACTGTCGCACAAAATCTGACACACCGGGGAATCACACCTTTAATAGAATAGGTCATGCTTCCATCCTAGATTATATCCATGTGGACACAAAATCTTGGCATAGGGTGATAGATTTTAATATTGTGCCCGGTCATGATAGTGACCATAATGCTCTTATTCTAGAGGTGGTCTCACCATGTGCCGAGAGTGCATCTGATTTAAAATCCCCACCAGACACCAGACTAACACTGACTAATTGCAGGAAGAGAGTTCGATGGGGGGATATTTGCCAATCTCAGGAAAAGCTGTCCTCTCTACATCAAACCATTATCCCGTTCCTCATGGCCGCGAATCAATCTATTTTGACCAATGGCACTTCTCTCTCTCTCTCAAAAATTGCTGAGAACCATCAAGTTTTAACAACCACTATGGCTAATATTTTGTATCCCAATAAAAGAATAAGGGAACACAAAAAACCACAACACCCCTGGTATAGTGATAGTTGCCGCATGGCCAAATCAACTCACATCTCTGCTATCAAGGTCAAGGACAGGCTGCTAATCAGAGAAAAAAGGGCGGCCTATAAAAGCACCAGAGACAAGGCAAAAAAAACCTGAGAAGCACCCTATGTACCCATGATTTGAGGATCTCCTGGAATGTGGTAAACACAGGCGACTCTGAAGGCAAACAGGCAATAGTACCCAATATAGGGGCGGATGTGTGGAAGGCTCATTTTGAGTCCCTCTGTTTAAGGGTTGAGGACGAGGATAGTGCAACTGGTAATGAGTTCTACCCCTGTCAGATAATTTGCTCTGAGGCTCCCGTTATTACCCTTACGGAGATAACTGATGCCTTGAGCAAAGTAGCACCATCTAAAGCTCCAGGGCTTGACAAGATCCCCAGAGACCTCTTTCGTAGTGAACCTACTATCTGGGCCCCCTATTTATGGACACTAGTTAACGCCATCCTACAAGGAATGTCGATCCCCGCTACTTGGGTAGGTGCGGAAATCTTACCAATCTATAAAAAGGGATCACCACTCCTTCCTTTAAATTATAGACCTATAAGCTTTATTGATGTTAGCCAAAAAATATTTGCCCGCGTGCTGCTGGGCGACTCCAGAGCTGGGTGGAGAAGCACAATGTCCTTAGCCCTTTCCAAGCCGGGTTTAGAGCGAAGATGTCCACAACAGATCAGATTTTTAGATTACAACTTTTACACTGGAAAACAGTGTGCATAGAGGGTGGCAGTCTCTATTTAATATTTGTGGACTTAAAATCCGCATTTGGCCTGGTGCAGAGGGACAAACTGTGGGCTATTCTACTGGACTTGGGGGCTCCAGCTTATCTTTGCCACCTGCTGAAATGACTTCACGAAGGCAATTTTGCCCAAATCAGGTTTGGCAAGCATGGAGAACTTACTGCCCCCATACCTGTAGACAGAGGTGTACGTCAAGGCTGTGTCCTGGCCCCGACCCTGTTCTGTTGTTTTATTAATGGACTAGTTGAGGCTTTGATTGTAGGGAAGGACATAGATGCTCCAAAGCTGGCGAGCCGGAAAGTACCTGCTATGATGTTTGCAGATGACACCCTCTTGCTTTCAAAAACACCTATGGGCTTTCAGAGGTTCCTTGATAACTTTTATGTTTTCTGTAAGAATAGGGGGCTGGAGATCAATCTACAGAAAACCAAATACATGGTATTTAACGCAGGCAATAGCACTCGGCCAAATCCTTGCTTAGAAGGCAGACCTCTTGAGAGGGTGTCCGTTTTTTAATACCTTGGAATTACGGTTACGGAAAAAATGGAGTGGGGTGCTCAAATTAAGAATGCTAACCTAAAGCTGGCCCAGACAATGGGGGGGCCTGACAAAGGTATTTAGGAATTGCATCTATAAATCTGTTGGACTGGTGGTGTAAATATACAAAGCACAAGCTAGGGGTGCCACCCTATATGGGGCTGAAATTTGGGGTCACCGTCAATCTAGCATTGTAGCAAAAATCGAGAACTCCTTTGCCAGGCAGTTATTTGGCCTTCCCCCTAGCTCCCCCCTTACACCACTCCGTCTGGACCTTGGTGTTAGACCAATTGCATATGAAGCCGTCATTAGACCCCTCCTATTTTGGCGACGTCTGTGGGACACCCCAAAATTGGCTGTATATAGGGAAGAGCTGAGCGAGGTGTTGAGTTTACAGGGTGCGAGTAAATTACAGTGGTTGGTTTTCAGTAGGGACACATTTGCAGTCATGGGAAGGGGCAATTTGTGTCACAATGCAGAAGAAACCTGTCCCACAACATCTAGGAAGGACTTGGTAGGGAGCTACAGGGACTGCAAACTTGCCAAGCTTCAGGGGAGCTCTATGTCTGGCTCGCTGACCACAGTGTTTTTAGAAATAAAAGATCAGTACAGACTAGAGCCTGTCCTGGATGATATCCAGTCGGCACTTGCAAAGAAGTTATACCTGCAGTTCAGGCCTGGGGTACTCCCATTGCGTGCTTTTACAAACAAATGGGCTGGCTCACCCAATTTGGGTTGTCCGGCCTGTAGCAATGCAGCGGAGACGGAATACCACGTAATATTTTTCTGTCAAGGCTATAAGAAGGCGAGACACTGATGGCTGATTCAGCTCTGCAGAAACCTGGGAACTAAGCACTGCATGGAGGCTTTTAGGATACTGAAATATGACACCCATTTGCCTATTGTGTTTTCAATATCATGTTTTTTATGCTCCATGTTGTGCGTGCGTAGAGCTCTCCAGAAGATCAGTCCATAGGTTATGTTTGATCTTTCCATCACATTTTTTTAAATAGAATTAGGCATATTTTTAATCTGTAATTTTCTTTTTTTTATGATTCTTCAATAAGTACTTTTTTAATTATAACTTGTTGTATACTTGGTTTTTTGTTCATTTTACATCTGTGCAAACCTTTGAATGTGACCAGGAAATGACGGGCCTGATGTTAGTAACATGAACCCTGGTTCCTGGAAAGGGGCGCATGTTTAGGCAGTTTGCACACATGGAAAGATGTTGTAAGGCGCTTGCACATTTTGTAGACAGTTACTATGGAGGGATATTTTTTTTTTTGTAAACCTTTTTATTCATTTTTCCATGTGCTTACAGAGTATACATTTCACAGTGACTTTGATAGTCATGAAACATTCGTCTAGTCATATTACCATTGTTACAGAAGTACATCAGGGTCCATTATTGTTCTAGTAGGCATCTCGTGTGTGATCGTGTATGGGTGCCTAGTGAGACTGGGTCCCTTCCCTGCTTGTTAGTTACCGAGGTCTATTCAATGGAGCTGACTACTCTGAAGATTGGCTGTAGAGAGTTTACCTTTTTGGATCCAACTGGGGTAAATAACTCTGGAATGGGAAAAAGGGGGGCTGGGGTTGAAGGCATTGGTAGCTGCTGGTCTATTGGCACTGGGAATCACTTTCACACAGGGACTTATAAGGAATCGGGGGGAGGGTGGGACCCTCTCGGGGAGTTCCTGTGCTGCTTGGGGTGTTGCGGGTCAGGCTCCGTTTGTGCATCTGCTGGGTAATTCATGGGGGTATTATGTGTCTGTTTGAAGCTATGGAGGAACATCGACCACTCCATGGATATGGGACGTCTCCGCGCGCCCCGTGCTTCCTCGAGCCTGATTGCGTCCTCTTCGGCTGCTCCCCATTTTTGGACTGCCCCCCTCCAGGCCGCTATCGTGGGGGCGCTAGAAGAGCGCCAGTGTAGTGTAATATTGCACTTAGCGAGGAGTAGGGCCAATATCGCAAAATGAGTCTCCACCTTCCTCTGCTTTTTCCGTTTAAAAATCCCCAGGGCGCTGGCTTCCCAGGAGGCGAGGTTTGTCAGACCCGTGACCGTCACTATTGTGGCATGCACCTCTGCCCAATAGGGCTGCAGGGTGGGGCAGGACCAAAGCATGTGTACAAAGGGAGCCTCTGGTATGTGGCAGCGTGGGCACTCAAAGTGTGTTGCAGGGAAGAAGCGTTTGAGCCGTTCTTGGGGTGAGGTACGCGCAATGTAGTATGTTAAATTGGATGTTTTTAAAGCGCTGGTTACGCTACACTTTTTTATGGTGCTCCAGGGCTGTTAACCATTCCTTATCAGGTAATGCCCGACCAAATTCCTCCTCCCACTTGAGCCGTAATCTCATCAATGGTGCACATGTGAGGTCTATTATTGATTTGCAGATCCAAGTGATAAGGTGCCTCCCTGCTCCCATATTCAATAGCGCGTGTAGTGTAGGGTGTGTTTTGGGTTCTCCCCCCCCCGTCAGGTCCCATGTTCTTCTACAGTCCGCTATTAGTTGTCTATGAAGCAGGAATTGTCCTGCCGGAAGCCCACTTCCCTCTACTAGTCCTTCAAACGAGGTCAATTGGCCATCGGTGAACAGGGCATCCACCTCCGTGAGTGCATGTTCTTTCCAAGTTTGGAAGTCCCTAGATGTGTAGTAGCTATGACCCCTAGGTAGGCCCGCTAGTGGCAATAATGGGGAGTACATTGGCGTCGTTCGAGAAAGACGGTGGATCCGCATTATACAGGATCTGGCTACCTTCACCAAGACAGAGTGGGAGGGATTTGGTCTAGTCCCCGGGAGGAGCATTCGGATGATTTTTGGGTCTGACAGGGTCCCCGCTGATGTTTCCGTTTCCTCCATATGACGCCCCGCTGTCCAACGCGAGATCCACTGCATTGTGCTGCGAGGAAGTAGGCCTCAAAGGATGGGGCTTCCAGCCCACCTCAGTCTCGTGGGAGCTGTAATGTCGTCAGAGCAACTCTGTGGCGACCTCTGCCCCAAACCAAGGTCAGCATTAAGGAATTTAGGGGCACATGCATCAAAGGTTTTTGCGATCGCAAACGGTGCGATTCGCAAAATCGGCCGTTTGCGATCGCAAAATTACCTTTTGCGATGCATCAAGGGTCAAGGCCCTCGCAATTTGAGAATTCGCAATTAATTGCGAATTCTCAAATTGCGATTGCATTTAAGGAATCGCAAATTGAGATTCCTTAAATGCAATGCATTAAAGTAAAAAAATTAGCGATTTCGCTAATAGGGGCGCAAATTACCATGAAGTTGAACTTCATGGTAATTTGCAAAACTTTGAAAAATGCACTAAAGTGCATTTTTCAAAGTTCCATTTACACACACACATGCCCTTGGGGCATGTGTGTGTACAAGATGTACTCATATGCAGATTTCAGGGTGCAACAGGGGGTCCTTTTGACACCCTGGCACCCTTGAAATTGCATTCTCAATTTGCGATTCTCTAATTGCGAATCGCAAATTGAGAATGTCTTCCCATTCATTCCTATGGGCCTCTAGGCCCATAGGAATTAATGGGAGGTATTCTTAATTGCGACTCGCAATTAGCGAGTCGCAATTAAGGAATGTTTAGGAATCGCTATTTTTTTAGCGATTCCTACATGCATAGGCTTTTGCGATTCCTTAATTGCGATTCCTTAATAATCGCAATTAAGGAATCGCAAAAGCCTACCTTGATGCATGTGCCAGCAAGCTCCTGAAAAAAGGCCTGTGGAGGGATCACTGGGACATTCCCAAAAAAGTAGAGAAGACGGGGGACTATGACCATTTTTGATAAAGCCTCCATCCCTGTTGGGGCCAATGGAAGCGTTCGCCAGAAGGCGACCTGGGGCTTGATCCCCTGTAGGGCCCGAAAGTGGTTTCCCTCCAGGAGATCCCACGGAGTGTGGTATTTATTTTTTTATTTATTTATTTATTTGAGTTTTATATAGCGCTGGCTAGACCCGGAGGTATCAGAGCGCTTTACATAAGGTTCCACAGAATTACAAAATTACATCAGTTACAGGAAAACATTTCAAGAGCGTCGGAAGACAAAATAAATGGAGCTTAGAAGGGTAAGGGGTGGGGTAAAGGTGTAGGAGGGAGAAAGGATGGAGATAGGATGAATGGAGAGACGAAGGAGAGTCTGCCCAAAGTCCGGCTGGGTAGGTGACGGCCGTGGGGAAGTCCACAGCCCATCTCCTCTATAGCTATCAGGTAGCTCCACCGGGCATCAGTCAAGCGGCTAGGTCTCAATAAGAAAACAATTAGAGAGCAAAGAGGAGGAATAAATGGAGCGTAAAGGAGAAAGTGGGTGGAGTAAAGGGGTAGGAGGGAGAGTATGACGGAGAGACGAAGTAAGGTCTAACCAATGTCCGGCTGGGTAGGTGACGGCCGAAGGGGTAGTCCACAGCCCATCTCCTCTATAGCTATCAAGTAGCTCCACCGGGCATCGGCCAAAAAGCTAGGTCTCCACGGTCGATGGCCGCCGTATTTGCTCATCCAGTGAGGTCCAAAAAGAATCAGGACCAAAACGGAGGCTCAATTGGCCATAAGAAGTGATCCTGCGGGCAAGCAAAGCAGAGAAGTCCAAACCCAGAGGCAATCCAATACCGTTCCAAGATGGCCGCCGTCTTTGCTCAACTAGTGAGGAGGCTCGTGGAAATCCATCCTTGATTTTCATGGTTGGGTATCCATCCTTTATTTACATGGTAGGCTAGGGGAGACCATTTTGGAAAAGATTTCTACCGATGACAGGGGGGAAGGTACCAACAAAATGGAGGGCCATGAACACAGAGCCCCAACTGGACAGATGAAAGGGCTCAACAGGTCTCAGGACATAGAGACCCCACGTTGCGCCTCCAGCCATTGACGGAACACGAGAAGCAGATCAGAGGGGGCATTCTTCAGGAACACAAGGGCCTCCTCGGGACTCAAGTGGGAGACCAGCCGGTCTGTATGCTCGTGGAGAAGGAAGGCAGGCTACGGGTGTTCTCCACCCGCTCCTGGGGCCAAGGGGGAATCTGCTGTCGATGCCTTGCGCCTCACGGGGGCCCTCAACTCCGGCTTCCTGCAGGGTTCCAGCCAGCGATCGCGCAGGGCCTAAGCATCAAGGCAAGCCGCGATGTACACGGCACAGCAGGGATCCTCCGGCAGCTCCTGATGAACAGGGGGAGCCTGCGGTGGGAGACGGCGCGGTCACAGAGGGCTCAGCCGCAACCTCAGATCCGAGGTGCCATCCGATTGGTATCGGAGCACCAGACGCTCCTACCTGCAACTGGCTCGGGACACACGTCGGTGGACCCAGGCGAGATCTGTAGAGCAGCCGTTGGGGAGGTCAAACGCCTCCCGTGCATCCTCTTTGGCAGCACGGGAGACTCCAGTGCAAGGGAGGGGGGGCAGCACTCACCAGACTCCGGTGAGAACCAAGAAGATGTTCGGGGGGCTCGATCTCCCATTTGGTACAGCCTGACTCCCAGATATCTAGGAGTGGTCCCATTCCAGGCCAACCTAATTTCCCCAGCCGTTATCTCCCAATGGGGGGTGTCTGGATGAAGGGGATATATAGTAGTTTTGGCCCAATTCACCCTCAAGCCTGCGGCTCTCTCAAAGTCTTCAAGTGTGGCCCACAAGGGTGTGAGGTCCGCTGTGATGTCTCTCGCATATATAAGGAGGTCATCCGCATACAGAGATACACTGTGAATCCCCCCCTCGAGCGGTATACCCCAAAGCTCGCCCCTTCCCTAAGTCTGATCGCCAGCGGTTCCATTGCAAGGGCAAACAGCAACGGGGAGAGTGGGCATCCTTGACGTGTCCCACGGGTCACCGGAATAGGTGGAGAGATATGTTGGCCTATACGGGCCCGGGTGGCGAGGCCGGTGTACAACAACTTAATGTATGCTAGGAGTTGGGGTCCCATCCCTACTCGTTGCAGAACCGCGAATAAATATTGCCATGCCAAGGTGTCAAAGGTAGGCCTGGGTGGAAAACTACGCTACGCTCGCGTAGTTTGCGTAGTTTGCGCAACTACGCGCTACGCGAATTGCACGTAGCACAGTGCAAAAACGCGTAGCGTAGCAGGCATTTTTTGCTTGCTCGCGGTCCTCAACGTAAAGTTGGCGACCGAGCAAAATGACATCCTGGCGAGACTTTTTCCTCGTTCGCTATCAGCAACATCAAGTTGCCGATCGCGAGCGTGGAAAATAAACCTCCCGGCGAGATTCTCAACGCGGGGAGGTCAGGTTTCTCATTGCGAGTGGTCGCGTATGCTCGCGACCGCTCGCGATGAGAAACTACCAGTCCGCGTTGAGAAAACTGCCGCTCGAGTACAAATCTACTCGAGCGGCAGAAAACGACCGCTTGCACTGTGCAAGATGCCGTTTGCAATGATTGCACAGAGCGGACAAGCATCCGGCACTTCCTACCGCATTTCCTACCGCACTACGCAGTTCGCGTAGTGCTACGCGTAGCTCGCGTAGTGCGAAGTGCACTTCGCGTGGCGCTACTACGCGAACTACGCCCAGGGTTAGTCAAAGGCCTTTTCCAGGTCCAGTATAAGGCATGCAGCACGCGGGAACCGGTTCCGCACCCCGTCCTGAATATGGAATAGTCGACATATATTCTGAGAGGTGTTCCGTCCTGGTACGAACCCGCATTGGTCCGGGTGTACCAAGCGTGAAAGCACACCTGTTACTCTGTCTGCCAGGATCTTCCCAAGTATTTTGCAGTCCGCCGTCAGTAGGGTGATAGGTCGATATGATGACCTTAGCAGTGGGTCTCGGTCGGTTTGGGGAAAGTCACCAGCACGGAGTTCCGCATGGGTTGGGGGAGCATCCCCGTCTCTCGCACCTCTCTATATACTATGTCCAGTTGCGGGGCTAGTTGCTGGGAGAATGTGTTGTAGTATTCTATGAGGAAGCCGTCATGTCCCGGGGCTTTGTTTTTGGCTAAATGATGGATCGCATGTTTGATCTCCGTTATCGTGATGTGCTCGTCTAGTGAGGTCTGGTCGTCCTCCGGCATCTGTGCTATAGTAATGGAATGCAGTATTTTTTGGATGTACCCTTCTCTGTCAGGGAACGGTTCCCTACATAGAGCACTGTAATATTCGTGGAAGTCTAGCATGATATCTGCCTGTGCGTAAATGACCTCGCCTGTCTCGTTTTTGATACTGGTGATGGGTTGGGCGCTCTGGTCCTGCCGGATTAGCCACGCCAGCAGGGCTCTTGCTCGGTTTCTCTCCCTGTGAGCCCTTGCGGCGTAGGCATGGAAGTTGTATCTGCGCAGATCTGCGCAGGCCTCTGCGTATTTGGTCTTGGCTTCCGCTATTTGCATGTGGAGATTAGCATGAGTGTCTGCTTCCTTGGATAGTTGCACCAGGCGTTGCTCCGTCGTTTGTACCATCTGCTCTACTGTTTCCGCACCCCCACTATTTGTCGGATGCATGCACCCCTCATGACCACTTTGAAGGCATCCCACTCGAGCGTCCTAGAGTCCGTGGAGTGTGCATTGTCTGAGAAGTAGTTTTGTATGTTCTCCTTTTGTTTGTGTTGGAACACCGGATCCTCCAGGCAATCTCGTGGGAGCTGCCAGGTGGGGAATGGTGGTGTGGGCGGAGGCCATCTAAGCGTCAAGACATGTGCGTCGTGATCGGATATTACCCTCCCGAGATAGTCCAAGTGTAGTGTTTGGGGGAGGATCGTGCGTGTACACATGAATCGGTCCAACCGCACCCGTAGGTCATGGGGGATTGAATGGAAGGAGTAGAGTTTAGTCGTCGGGTGTGCATGCCGCCAAGCGTCCATCAATGACCAGTGATTTGCCCAGGCCTGGAGGCGGGCCGGGTGCGCGTGTGCCTGTGATGTTAAGGTCGGTGGATGCGATCTGTCTAGGTGGAGATCTAGCGCGCAATTGTAATCCCCTCCCAAAACCCACGGTGAGGATGTAAAGTGAGCCAGGCTACGTGAGAGGGTCTCCCAGAATAGTGTTTGTTCCGTGTTTGGAGCATAAATGCTACCGATCAGTATTGGCTGTCCATCCAATAGACCCTCTAGCAGGACATATCTACCGTCGGGGTCTATCTTTCTATTAGTTTCCACAAAGGGGACTCCCAGCCTAAGCCAGATGAGGGCTCCTCGCGCGTATGCTGAATACGTCGTGGCGCAAAAGGTACCCCTCCATCGCTTTTGAAGCTTATCAAGTTCTCCCTTTGTAAGGTGGGTTTCCTGCAGTAGTACGACCTGCGCTTGCTGGCGTTTAAAGTAGGCGTATATGGTGTAACGTTTCCGCGCTGTATATGTATTCCCCGCGCGTTTAGAGTGAGAAACTTAACGTCTGCCGATGAACTCATGGTGGTTGATAGGACGCGCAGCTAGGTAGGGAAGCCCCGGGGTCCCCCTTGAAAGTCCCCTGGAAAGTGTGGTGGTGCCCGATGTGAAGTGTAAGTGTGCCAGCGATTGGTTCAGCCCTTTATGATGGGGTTGGTGTGGGGCCAGGGTTGGGTAAGGGAGTGAACTATAACTCTTTGGGGTTGAAGACCCAATACAGGGGATCTGCTGCAACAGACAGCACATCCAAACCGGTATAGTTATGTACTCACTAACTGATCGTGTTGAGGTGTTTTTTTCGAATGACGTACGCGAACCACTGAGACTCGCCGCACCAGATAGGCCCTCAGAGGTCTGTGTGTCTCCAGTGGGGGTCACTCTCAGCTGTGATAGTTGGGGGTCTACACTAGCTTGACATGTAGTGTGTGATGTGGGATGAGCGGGCCGGGCCGCCTTTGCGGTCGGAGGTAATGTGGTGGTAGTGGCAAGTGTACTTTATATGAGCGTGTCTGCCATCTGTGGCGTGGCAGAGGGCAGGGCCCCAGAGTTCTCATGAGAGTCACTAGAGTCAGTGGGATCTTCTTCTGGCGTGAAAATATGCGGAGTGTCCTCATGATCCGAGGTTGAGAGATTGGCCCCCATTTCTGCCGCCGCTTGTATGGCCTTCCTGCGTTCCATTATGATCTGCTCCAGGTTTGGCAGTGCTAGTGGTTTAGGGAGTGACTTCTTCCCGGATTGACTTCGGGTGCTTCGTGTTCCGCGTCGCGGAGGTCTGGTCATTGTGGGTCCCAGGGCTGAGGTGTTTCCTTGCTGTGAGCCAGTCTGTAAGTTCAAGTCTAGCCAATCCGTGGCTTCCTTCGGATCCGTGAAGAACACAGTGGTGTTGTTGTGTATTATTTTAAGGTTTACCGGGAACAACAGAGAGTATTGCATGCCTTTGTCCCGCAGCTGTCTCTTTATCTCCAGAAATGATGCTCGTTTCTGCTGTACCGCTCTGGAGTATTAAGGGAAGAGCATGACGTTCTTATCCTCTACTGTGATGGGGGCGTTCTGTCTGGCCATCCTCAAGATGGCATCCCGGTCCCGAAAATGGAGCAGCTTCACCAGCATGGGGCGAGGACGTGAGCCCAGGGGCAAGCATCGTGCCGGAACCCTGTGAGCCCTTTCGATTGAGAAGTATGAGGTGAGGTCTTCCCGTGGTGTAAAGGATCGGAGCAAGGCCTCTGTGTATGCAACAGGATCCTTTCCCTCCACCCCCTCCGGCAGGTTCAGGATATGTAAGTTGCTTCGTCTTGATCGCCCTTCCAGATCGTCCGTTTTGTCCTCCAGAATCGCGACACGGGTCTGCAGGTCTTTGATGGAGTCCTGTTGCGCTTTAGTTTGGGGTATCATTGCCGATAGCGTTTTTTCCCCATCTCCCACCTTGTCCACCAGTTTTCTGTGGTCATCGCGCAGCAGATTGAGATCCGAGGCCAGGGTGCCAAAGCGCTCCTCCATTGTGACCCTTGAGTGCTCTATAGCTGCGAGCACCTTGTTGAGTTTTTCTGACATGATGGTGTTGGGATCTGTGCCTGCCTTCTGCTCAGCTAACGTCGGAGACCCCGGTCTCGTTTAGCCGGGGGGCTGGGGTCCCCCGGTTGTCTTTAGGCGCCCCATGGTCGCGATCCGGGGCGCGGGTCCCCAGATACTCCGCCCATGTGGTTAGTCGTGGGGGGGAGGTTGTCTCCAAGTCTTCGATTCCGGGTAGCTGTGGCCTACTTCTCTGCTGTGCCTCGACGCGTACAGAACCCCCCTCTGGAGGGGTGGTGGGCCCGTGGGTGGTACGCCCTTGTGAGTTCTGGCGGGATCAGTCACTCCCTCCCCCCCTCGTGCCTCCTTGGGCTCTCCGAGCCAGTCTTTGAATCCGGGTTGATTCTGGTATATTTTGTGTGGGCCCCCTCTGCAACAGTTCAGTTGGGACTATTGCTCCGTCTGCTACCTCCTCGTGGGGGAGGCAGGGGAGGCCCGCCGGCGTGGGGTCCCCGGAGGGGCTGTGTCGTAGTGTTGCAACAGTCTGTGGGCGAAGAGGGAAAAAAAAAGGGGGTGAGGGGCCCCTTGGCCCTTTTTCCCGCCCCGGTCCCGGAGTCTGTTGTTTGGGCTTATCGCTCCGTTCGGCTGCTTTGGCGTTACCACCACTCCCCCTGTTTCAGGCCCTCTCTGTGGGGGTATCCCTTATGTCCACTACCATGTGCCTGGGCGAGGGGCGAACGCTGTCCATCTTTCCGATGCTCAGTCACTGATCGCAGGAGCAGGGCGCCGTGGCGCGTCCCGGTTCCTTCCCTCCACTCCCTGGCTTGTGTGGTCCCTACATGGTGTTTGCAGTGTGCGCTGCACTGTGACTCTTGGTTTCCCCTTGGCTTCCACAGGGTATCAGCTAAAAGATGCGATCCAGCGTGCTGTATTGGGACGAATTAGCAGGGTGTACCATATATTTAGTCCCCGGTCTAGGCAGGCGTCTGTGAGTGTCCCTTTGTATTGTGCTGGCAATTACCGCGTGTGCTGGGCCTCCCGCTGCACGGAGCTGCACCCCCAACCGGTGCGTCACTCGCAATTAATCAGGGCCTCGCAGCTCTTAGCCCACTGTGTTGGAGTTGCACCGGTTCCTTCAATCAGGCACCTGTTTGTGCCTTCTACCTTCGCAGGCCTCCGTGCCCCTCACCTAGTTAAGTTTATAGGGGTCGAAACATCGACAACAACAAGATTACAAGCCAGGACAACTGTAATTTACTGACAGTGTTCATGCACAGCTATGTAATATATTTGGAACAACTGACCTTTGTTAAGGTCGGATCAGTATCACCATGTGAATGTGATGGATATATGTCACACTACCCTGTCCTTGTCCACTACCCTCACGTCTCCAGTCTAGGGGTGGGCGGAATTTGCGTAGTCGCGCTACGCAAAGCTCTGCGAAATGGTATAAAATCTCCGCGAGCAAGCAAAAGTTCCGCGAACACGTGGAATTGCTTGTTCCGCCCGTTCGCGATGCTTTTTTCCTGTTCGCGAACGCTGTTTACGTGCTCAGGGAGAAATATCTCGCGAACACGCATTTTGAGAGCGCGAACAAGCAAAAAACTCCGCGAAGCCGCGGATCGCGGAATTTTTAGCAATTCCGCTTTCTCCGCGGAACGCAAAATTACCCAAATTCCGCGAGCGGAACGGAATTTACCGCCCAGGCCTAGTCTCCACATTGCTTACTATCACTCCTCTCTTCTCGTTACCCAACCCTGAGCACCAATTAGTGTAAATATTTGTACCACCATAGAAGTATTGAGCAACTGCGTTGCCAACAACTTTAAGTCATAACTTTATTGCAAATAAATTGCATTTCTTGCGAATTTGACTTCACAAATCAGGTACTGTGGATGCGACTTATTGTTTGTCTTTTAATTGTTGTGTACTACTTGACCATTTCGATATTGTACTGTACCTCTATTTGGGCAGCATTGGCGCTGGGGAACCATCAGCAGAGACTCAGGTGGCTACGGCGGGAAGCATGACCTCTATAGAGTTCCCTGCGGCCTGGCCGTCTCTGCCCGGCGCTATTCTGCTGGAGGCTGCATGCGCGTCCTTTGGCCCTGGCAGGGCCGGGATATCTTTGGGGACCTACGGACCTGAGCTTGGAGGCAGCGGGGGCTGGGATATGCCATTGTGTGCTCCAGAACTCCCATTTCTGGTGGGACATGTGAATGCACATACCCCATGAACATTGCACAGAGCTCTCAGCATTGCCAATAGAGTGGAATGTATATGTGGCAGTGAGCATCTCTTATATTTTCCTGTACCTGACCCGGCACCCAGAGAGAAAGTGCTGGACCTTGGGTAGGGGACGTGCCTGAAATCAGTCATGAACTGTGAGCTGAGGCCTCATGATAAAAATCAGCTGCTGGGACATGCCAAGGTGCAGCCACGGTAAGAGCAATGCCCCAGTCCTCAAGGGCCCTACGATTCCAAGAAGAACTGTTATTGAGAACTGAGACATGAGGTTACTACCCACAGGGACAGCTGCTCATTATGCAGTTTTAATACATGGTGTGCACCTGGACTCTGGGGGCAACTCTACAGAGGGGGGATGTGATCAGTCCTGGTTCTTCCATAACAGGCCTGAACTGCAGTGACTGTGATCCTCCCTAGGTGGCCCCTCTTGCCTCGAGACCTCTGCAGTGCGAGCCTTGCTTCCTCTGTCAGCCAGACTTGCCACACCCAGTCTGAAGCTGCTAGCGACTCCACTGCCTGGCCTGTGTACTGTTGGGGATCCATACTGAAGTGCCTATAAACCTGCAGGCTGCCTCCAGCTCCTGAATTCCCTGTAAGACTCTACTAAGCCCTCCATGGTGCTGTTTGATGTACTTTGTGCCCCACCCTACCGGCTCCCCTTGCCTCTGGTCCTCCCTGATGAGGGTCTGCCGTCCTGTTGCCTCCACCTTGGCTGGAGCTTACAACCCTGCCTGAACTGGACCCTGCATCCTAGAGACTACTTGCCATTGTCTGCTCCTGTCTTCTGCCTGCGACGGACTGCAGCCCTCATGCAGCCTGCTCCACCCATTGGGCTGCCCATGCTGTGTTGGGCCCCCTTATAATTTGGCACTCACAAGCGGGACCATTACTGCTGCTGTGCTCTGTCTCCCTCATGGTGACACTAGTGCACCCTCAGCAATCATGGGGCGTCTACGGTCTGGAGCCCACCCTACACCCTCACATTCTTCGGCCCCACCCTTACTTGCTCAAAAAGAGGTGGATTCTTTGGATTGCTCTAGCATGTCTACCACTGTTGATAAACAAACTAGACATTGCTCTGGCAGCCATCGAAAAATACCATGTATCATTGGCTGAACACAATTGATACAGTGTTGATGGATCTCACTCTACTACGTGATGACCACTGTAAGCTAGCTGACAGAGTTAACACTGCGAAACAATCACTGGCTTCTCTTCAACCACAAACTCAAGACTACAAGGCTCAGCTGCGTGCACTACATGAGCAGGTCCATTCATTGGAGGAGCAGGAGGAGGATGCATAGGGCTGCTCCCGCAGAATTAATGTTTGCTTAGTGGGCATTCCTGGAGAACGCTGAGGGTCAAGACGAAGGGACCTACTTGGAGACATGGTTCTGCAGTTTTGTTCTCTCCTCCACCATATCGCCCTTCTTCTCTAGTGAGTAGGCGCACTGAGTGCCAGCAAGGTGGCCCCCCCAGGCTGCCCCACTACAAGGATCGCGACCTCATCCTGAGAGAGGCCCGCAAGCTCGACAGCCTGGTGATAGACAATGCATGATTGATGATCTTCCCAGACTATACGCTGGCAGTGCAATGTCAACTGAGCTCTTTTCTTGCTGTCAAATGCAGACTCCGGGAAGCCCCTTCGATGCTCGTGACGAGCTCAGCTCGTCATGCTGCACGGTCGCGCTGTGCGCATGACGAGCTGAGCTCGTCACGACCACACCCGCGATCGGAATGTCCAGCACACGAGCGGAATTCCGATCGCGGTCAAGGGGTTAAATACTCTCTCCTTTTCATGGCTCGGGTCTGGGTCTTGGTGTATGGTACAATGCTCTTCTTCACAGATCCTAAGGAGTCCTGGAATTGGGAGGAGTGGAGACAGGTTGGAGGTGCCCCCTCGTTGCAGCTACTGACAGACAGCAGAGTTGTGGTCCTCTGGTGGGCGGCGTCGGCGGGGCCGGGACAGTCGGTGGCTGCAGGTGTCCCAGACATCGCAATTTCCTGTCCTGGAGCAGGTTATACAGGAAAGGCGGCGAGTGCTGAAGGTGGCTGCAGCATTCCGAGACCCTGTTCTACCCTTGGACTCCGATGGAGAAGGCTCTAAATCTACTAGCGATGAAGGATGCCCTACATCTTGTCTTCCCCAGCTTGGCTCCGTCACACCACCCAATGTGGCTCACCAAATAGCAGACAATATCCTTTAATCTCCCAGGGGAAAAGGTTCACCCCTATGTTTATCCTTTCTCTTTGCATGCCATTGCAGTTATGTATATTATTTGACTCACAGCATATCCAGCATTTCTTCCCTGGAATCGAGGCCCTGCATGAGTACATACAGTGCTTAACACCCGTTGCCTTAACTGTGAATATTTTACAGTGCCTGTAGACCTGTGTGATGGATGCTTTGCTGTATGACATGACCATTGTCACTTACCAGCCTGCATGGCTATTAATGGAGCTCTTCTTCTTCTGATCTTACAGTACTGAATGAGCTTTGCCTCCATTGCACAGCCGGCGCCATGTAGGGCATGTTTTTTGGGCCCGGTCGACCCTAGGCCCGCTCCACTACTTCTTTCTGTCCAAGACCGTGACACTTGGCTGGCGCCCATGTTTAGTATCCTTAAATCAGTGAGACTCACCTCTGCTAGGCCTCTGCAGCTACCATTCTCCCGGTCCTCTATGCCACTCCTGGGGTGGTAATTGTCTGGTATTCATCCTTATAGGCTGGGCCGCTGAACATGTGTTTTGAATGAGTTGAGGGCTGACCTTGCTGTCGCTGCTTGGTATCGTCGGCCTGTCCCCAGCTCCCTTGCCACTCTCTTATTCAATCCCTCTAAGCCCTGGCGCCATTTCAGATAATGCTGGGAGCACTAGGCACTCCTCAATCACCTAGTACTGTGGGGTTTTGCATCCTTGTACACCATATAAGCTGCCACCTACCTCTTTGTCAGCTTGCCTCCACTGGCACACATTGTTAAAATGTTTTTGTGGAAACCTGTTGTACCGCCGCTCTCTGTGGTATTATGAGTTTTATTTTGGTAACTTCCACTGGCTACCTGTTCTTACCTGTACCCACCCATATCATATACTCCTGTATGAGCCTTGCGTCTCCTCCCCGATCAGAGCCGGATACCATCGCTGAGACAGCTATCATAAAGGCTAACACTAGCATACTTACCTGGATTGTTCGAGGCATGCACACTTCTTCCCGTAAAGATGCTGTGTACTCTTCCCTACGCCGTCGGGTGACACGAAGTGAAGGAATCCCACCTCACTCAGAAAGAGGCTCTGGGGTTACTGAAGCATTGGTAGTGTCGGGTATTCTCTACTAACTATTCCACATATGCTTGTGGGGTCTTGGTGTGGATGAGGCCGGGGTCTCCTTTGTTGTCAATGTCCTGTTGCAGACCCGGAGGGGCGCTTTGTCTTCGCAGAGGGCAGGTTGGAGGGCCGCCATATACTGGTTGGAGCTCCTAACACCGAGCAGGTGGCTTTCCTGGATGCGGTCGGGGGATTTGTTGTGATGGAGTAGACTCTCATGGTTACTGGGTGGGGACTTTAACAGTGTCAGTGTTCTGAGTGTTGAACTGAACCGCTCCTTTCCCCCTTTCCCTCGCACTGTTGCCACCTCGAATGCACATGCATTATCTATCTGGCTAAGCCACTGGATTCTATTGGATGTCTGGCAATTGCGTAAGACCTTCACAAGAGTTTATTCGTTCTATTCACACCCTCATTACCTCCATGTTCATACAGATCGCCTAGTTAGCACACCGTTGCTTTCATCGGCTACGTTGGAAGAACCCACTCCGACCATAATCCCCAACACCTTTTTCAAAGCTGGGATCGCAGCCCTCCTCCTATTCCCAACGTGGCCTTTGCAAGGGGTAGCGCTGGGGGATGCTCACCTTCAAGCTTCCCTCAGCAAAAGCATATCAGAATATTGTGACATTAATGCAGACACTGCTTCTTCCCGACTGGTCGAGTGGGAAGCCTTTAAAGTGGCTACCAGAAGACATTGCATGGGCAGCGCCCTGAATATGTGCCTTCAGCTGGACCGAGATATCTCCTAAGTGGAGAAAGAGCTGCTCAGATATGAGAAGCAGGCGCAATCTTCTGAAGAAGGCAGGGAGCGTCTCAATCGGGCAGGCCGTAAACATGCTGCGCTGCTGGAGAGATTTGCTACCTCAACTATGTGGCTCACTACGCTAAAACACACTCTAAGGCAGATAAATCGGGAGCACTCTTTGCTTGGCTTGTCCAGCAATATCAGCCACAACGCCCCATACTGGCCATATGTGCAGAGTCTGGGACTCTCATGCATGCACAGAAGGATATACATGTTGCATTCACGCAACATTACACTTTCCTTTATGTGGCAGCATTTACCTCTTCAGCGGAGGAGGTTGAGTCATTTTCAACCAATGTGTCACTCCCCTGAGTGTCCCAGGAAAAGAGGGAGGAACTTAACAGCGACATCACACTTTTCGAGATCAAAGAAGCTATATGGATGCTCGCCACTGGCAAGACTTTGGGCACTGTTGTGTTACCGTTTAAACTGTATAAATCTTATGCTACCCTTCTCGCCCCACGCTTGAAAACGCTATATGATGAGGTCATGTCACCTGCCTATCTCCCACCCTCACTCCACAAAGCTCTTGTTATATCAATACCAAACCCTGGCAGAGATCCCACGGCACTGCAGTCCTACCGACGAAAGGCACTTCTTAATGCAGATTATAAAATCCTCACTAAGATCCTTGCAAACAGCCTGGCCTCTTTAGTCCGACATCTGGTCCACCCAAACCAAAATAGGCTGGTGCCAGCCAGAAACACTTCCCTCACCCTGCGTAGGTTCTTCCACATCCTGGACTATGCCCCTACTGTCAGGCACCGGGCTGGTTGTCCAGAGCAAGACTTAAAAAAAAAGTTTTTGACTCCCTGGAATGGGCCTACTTGTTCGAGGTGCTTCTCCAATACGGCCTGGGAACCCACTTTATTCGTTTGATTAAACTTCTTTATACCCACCCTTCTGCTAGGGAAAAAATGGGTCATCTGATTTCTGACATGATTCCAATCTGCAGAGGCACCCACTAGGGATGTCCACTGCCCCCACTACTATTTCTTTACCAATAAAACCGCTAGCTCAGGTCCTCCACATGCAGGGACATTACTGCGGTATACGGCTCACCGATGGCTTCCGTTCAGTTGCACTCTATGCGGACGACATACTCTTCTACCTTAGAAACATCCATGATGTCCTGGCAGATCTAGCACTGACACTAAATACATTTCCAAATGTATTAGGCCTCATGGTTAACGACCAATCCTGCTCTTCGAATAAACGGTGCCCTCTTGTCCTGGCAACCCGTCACGATTTGCTACTTGGGTATAAGAATATACCATAACCCAGCAGGCCATCTGGATGCAATCTTACATGAGGGATGACCTCCCTGCGGACATAGATGGCTTTTTGGTGGACCCTGCCCCTTTTGGTGGCAGGCTGCATAGGTCTCATGAAAATAGTGATGTTGCCACACCTCCTGTGTTTTTTTTGTCAATCCCCCCCTTTATGTCACTAAGCCCTTCTACTGCTCACTTGAACAACTGACAGAAGATTTTATTTGGCATGCTACACGATGTAGAGTTGCCCTTGCTAAGCTTTATGTTCTGCCTGACCAGGGAAGTTTTGGAGTCCAGAATTTTGAACACTACTATCTGGCCTCTCAGATGCAGTGGGTGGCCAGATGGGTATCGAGCTGCCAGCTGCCGACACCACGACTGCCTCCCCACGTGGGAATTAGCACATCTGCTACACTTTTTCCATCCCTTTTCCAAAACAGTATTGCCTCACTCTCTCCAGAGAAGACTTTTCCTTACCCGCTCGGTGGCCCCATATGCCCAGGCACTCCCGCTGCTTGGTACACCTTGGGTGGGTTGGTCACTTCCCTGGCGGAAGTGGGCCATTGTCATGAAGCGGGCCTCCATAGCCCTAGGGATATTTATCAGGATGGCGTTCTCGTCTCACTGGAGGAACTGGCTTCACCAATTTTTGCCATACAACTTCCTTGTTTTTTTGCAGTTTTAGATAGCGTGAACCCAACCCGAAGACATTGGAGTGCTTTACATGAGCACCAGTTACGTTACACAAGGACACATTCATTTTTGGTAGGCACGAGCAGATTAAGTGATTTGCCCAGAATCACAGGATGTTGAGCCGATGCTGAGACTCGAACCTGTACAAAAAGAACAGTTGATGGACAGAATGTTGAACAATGTCAAACATTCACCCCAGTACAGAAATCTGGGCCTAAATCCATCTTTTTATTGCTTCCCGTGCCATACCAGTTTAGACCCAGCCATATGCAAATCAGTCTTGACCCTACTCCCTAAGGGAACAGTCCAGCCCGAACTGCCAGGTCCTCCATGGATTGGAAACAAGCATCCTAGGACCGGTTTCTGTGTTTCACCCCTCATAAGCCAGGCTAGCTTGCCTCCAGTGGCATGCCCGTCCCACTCGGGGGCTCAAACCTGGTTTCCCAGCTCTAAAGTTGGCAGCTCTGGTCGTTACGCCACATCCACAGGGCGATGGGTGTAATTCAGCAAGAACACCCAATGCACCTCGCAATCCAATATTTGCGGGCAGCCATCTAATAAAATGGCTGACTAGCTTTTTACGTACATACGCTGCAGTACCTCTTACTTCATTACTCCACCACTGTGACCGTGAGCTGGACCGTCCCTGTACAGACAAAGAGTGGCAGAACATCCTGGCATACCCTGTTACAATACTACATACTACACAGGGCCTGCCTCAACCCAGACCAAATCAACCGCTACTTTCACCATACAGATGCTGTTTGCCCCCACTGCCTCCTGCCAAATGCTGATTTCCTGCATATGTTCTGGACAAGTCCCTCACTGTCCCAGTACTGTCTGGGTGTCACAACTTACCTAACGTGATGCACGGGGAATGCCTCACTGCAAACATGGGTGGTGTGCTTGCTAGGTATGTTCTGCCGGACCAAAAAGAACAGAGTAACTGCGCGGTTCATAGACCTGGCCCTTCTGCTTGCCAAGCATTTGATGACTCGCAGATGGAAATCACCCACTACCCTTACGCTCTTTGTCTGGGCACACTCCATAGATGCTTGGGCTCAAGCTGAGAGCTTGGCCCTGCACCGAGAAGATATTAGGGTCTTACGCAAATACCCTATCCCTGCCAGTTGGGCACTTTGCTGAGCAAGCGACAGCCAACCCTGAAGGAGGATACATTCCCCCCTTGACGCTCCTCCGCCCGTTGCCCAGTTGCGATTGTTAGTTTTTACCAGATTAGTATATTATTCTCTGAGTTCTGAAATTCCCCTCCTCCAGCCTAAATAATGTTCATTTTCGTGATCTATTATTGCACCTGTTGCCCTCGTATAATGTGTGGGTGCGGGCAAATATTTTTGTTTGAAGTTCTGTAGAGTTTCGTGTTTTCAATGCTTGCGCAAACTTGTGCTCTCTTATCTGTCACACAGGTATGCACATTCCTATCAACTGCTGTTCTACAGGCCTTTCTACTCTTTGCTATGTCATTAATGGATGTACACTGATCAACGGCGTGGGAAACTGTACAATATGTATACACCGACCGCGTGCCAGACGGTACCTGTACAAACATAAAACTGCTTGATAAAAAGATTACAAAACAAAATTCAGGGAAGGATTTGGAAATGTTTAAGGACAAACAGTGGGTGAGATAACTAGAATAACTTAGCCTACAAGTTGCATTTTCTTTAAAAAAAACTTACGTTGGATGGGAGTCCACATCTGCAAGTGAGCTTTTGTACATTGTAATTGTGTTAAGGCAACTCTATGTTTAGCGTTGAAGGTGCAGTCTTTTGTACATGCATCAAAGGTTTCTAGCATTAACAAATCTCGCAAAGTGCCATCAGTAGCATGTATTAAATTATAGGCCCATCTAACTAAATTTGCCATAGTGAAAGAAAAAGCACAAGTAAGTGCACATTCCAAACATAAGGCTTGTACAGGAATTGCTTGGCTAATAGAATTTTCAGAGAATCTTCCCTTAGTATAAATTTGAGGGTGACCATTTGTCAAAGAATATGTACTCGAGTGCACAAGTTAGAATGGGTGGAATTTCTACCTTCCAAATCTCCACTAAAGACTGAAAATGGCGCCTTCCAGACGTTAATTATAGCCTTATTCCCTACATGTGATAGATGCAACTTGTTTTCTTTGGTTCGCTGTAAAGACTACCCAAATAGATATATGTTTTTACAATATATAGAGGAGTTTCGCTGAGGTTCCAGTGAAAAGAGCAGCACTGCTTTTTTACTCTAAAGGGCAATCACTTTAGTCTTTGAAATATTTATTTTCCAAATGTTTTTTCCCTATATACAAATATAAAGCATTCAAGTTTTGTTGGAGACTATTGAGTTCCTCTGTATTCATGTCGAAATTTAAATCAAAAAGAAGTAAAAAAAAAAAAAAAGTTTTGTTGGCGACTAATTGGGGTGAGAATGAAAATGACAACTTCATCCGCATACATCAAAACATGCACGTCTTGTGAAGCAATTGTCGGAGAAAAATTCTTACTATTTGTGAAATGGGCTGGAAACTCATAGAGATAAATGGAAAACAGAAGAAGAGCTAATATACAACCCTGTTTCAAACAACTCTCTGTGGAAATCTTAGGTGACAAACCCTTATTCCCACCCATCAATTCTTTGCACCAGGTGGAAGAGTGTAATGCAAAAATCAGTTTTAGTAATTTCAAGGGGATTCCCAGTCTGATCAGTTTCTTCCAAAGGGTTGATCTGTCTACCCTGTTGAATGCTGTTGACAAATCAACAGTAGTAGTAAATAAATAAAACAAATTTCGTTGCGCGCGCTGCATCGCATTTGGCAATGCAGCGCGCGCAATGAAATTCGTTTTATTTATTTATTTGTTTACTTACCTCTGTTCGGCCGTATGCCGTAGTTTACTACCCCCCACCCTGCTCCTACCCCGCCCCGCCCCACCGCCCCGCGGCACTCCCTCCAGGAGTCGCTACTGCAAATCAACAAAAACGGAGTACAAAATTCGCGATTTTGACACCACATATTTATCGATCAGTGTTTAGACTATTGCAATGTTGTCTCTCACTGAATGTTTGGATCTAAAATTGGCCAGGACTTGAGGGATCACACCTGTGGCTGTGGCATATGTCCACTCCTCTAAGTGCTGCAAGATACTAGTCACAAAGACCTTTCCTGCAGTGTCAAAAAGGGTGATTTGGCAATAGTTACTTGGTAGGGAGCGAGAACATTTTATATGCAATGGGTCAACTGTACTCCCAGTCTAGGAATACGGGTTTTGCACTTTTTTATAACAGTATGCGAACAGAGGAGCTAGGAAATTGCTCCAGACTTCAGGGGCCTCCTTCAGGACTTTTACCAGAATCTTATCCGGCCCTATGGCTGCAGAAGGTCTTGTCTTTTTTTGTATGTCTCGATCTGCTTAGCCGTTCGAGATTTGACTCCCTGTAAATATGCGTTTTGGACTTCTGGAGAGAGTTGGAGCATCTCATAAATTTCTAAGTCAGGGCTTTCTGCATATAGCTCAGTAAAATAGTCAAGCCACTCGTGGTCTGAAATGGAACTTGTAGAGGAGGGCTCGTTTATTTCCAGTAAACTTTCCAATAAGGGTCCAAAATAACTTGTGATTTTTCTTTAGTGTTGCTTGATGCTGATACAACCAATTTTGGTCTGCTATTTTTTTTATTAAACACAAAGGGGCAGATTTACAAGCCCCCTGCGCCACCAGTACGTCACTTTTCGTGACGTACTGGTGGCGCAGGGGGCTCCTCGATATTTACAAGGAGAGGAAAAGCCACCATGCGTGACTTTTCCTCTCCTTGTAAATACCGTCCCTTCACACGCAGCACTTTGCGTTGAAGGGGCGTTCCATGGGTGTTGCTGTGGGTGTTCCCACGCAACACCCATGGAACAAGACACATCTCCAGATTTACGAGAAATCGTAAATCTGGAGATGCGTCTGAAAGCTACGCCACCCTAGAGGTGGCGTAGCGAGGCGCACCGAGGAGAAATGTTTTCATTTCTCCTCGTTTTTCCTCTTCAATGCGTGCTGCATTCTACAGCACGCATTGAAAGAGGAAAAGCCTGTACTGATTGTTTTTGTGCAGAAAGGTGCCCCTTCCTGCACAAAAACAATCTCCCCATGGCGCAGGCATCCTTGCACCATGGTGCAAGGGTGCCTGCGCCGGCGCTTGGCAGCTGTTTGTGCGACCAGCGCAGGGGAGAGCACAGGAATGCGACATATTCTTGTAAATATGTCGCATTCCTGTGCTCTGAAAGTGCCGCAGCGTGGCGCAGGCAAAGGGCTTGCAGCGCCACGCTGCGGCACTTTCTTGTAGATCTGCCCCAAAGTGAGTATTTCTCCTTTCTTCACAAACTTGAATTTCTTTGCCCCTGGATACCGAAATTCAATAAATTGATGTCTGATAATGTTAGGAGAAAGCTCTCCATCCCTGTGATCTTTTTGCATTATTGCCTTCTTCTTAAATGGCTTATTAAGTCTCTGAACCACATGTACAGCTGCAGACATTCTATCCTCATATGTATGAATTAAATTTCTTTCGTCTGATGAACTGTAATCCCAAGGGGAGGTGATTATGTCATTCATGTTGGCGATAGTGCAAGAGTTCCAATGAATCCAAACTTGTTTTAGATCAATTGCTGCGGTCCCATTACCAGCATTTAGCGACCAGTTCGAATTTTGCTGAAGCTGTAACTCGAGTGTTAAATGGATGATCACATGGTCACTACCTTGATCGAATTGAACTTAAAGCTGTATTTGCAAAACAGGTCGTTATGTTATGTTATTCCAACTTGTTGAGCGCACGAATACCCTGAGGTGTCTTGGCACTGAAGCTCGTCGTAGCTGGAGATAACACAATCAATATTTGGGGAATGCATGACACCTCTTCTTGTGAATGATGCCGGGTAATCCATTAAAGATCTGGTGAATTACATATCTTCTGTATGTGCTTACAACTTGTGTGCTTGCACTGACTTGGGTGGATGTGTATTCTACGTGTGTGGTCCAGGATCTTCCACCAAAACATAGTCTCAGTTAACATTGATTTCCAGTGATTGCTGTGGGCAGTGAAGTTTATGATCAAGAACTTCATTCCAATTATGTGATTAAAATATAAAGTGCCATAAAATAATTTTGAGAAACAATTATTTTTCATAATCAAGCTTGATTTTTCTTCCGTTGTGCTCCTTACAGTTGCCCCAGTCTTATACTATCAGCTTTATTTGTTAAGGCATTTGCTTTGGTAATTGTAAAATGAAAAGGAATGCTTTTTGGTGCCCATTCACAAACTGCATTTTGTAGTACGTGGTATTAAAGTTGACCTAGTCACATACTGCAAAATGCTATCACAGACCTACGGTTGCAGACCTCTTCCATCTTTTTTTGTGTAGAAATATCTATCAAGGTGGTGTAGCTCTTCACCCACGTAGGTATGCATTTTAGTAGTAAAGGTGGGCATGACAAGGGAGAGCAGCTGGAAAATTGGGAAGTTTACTATTATAGTTAAAAGTTTACTAACTGCTTCTACAGTTACTATAGCCCTTAAGCTGTCCAAACAGACTCAAATGTACCCCAGCCCAATCTTGGAGTGACTCAAGCATCACACATGGTCAATCACTGGTACTTAACACATGGCACCCCATAGGAGCTAATGTTAAATAACTTACATTATTTATACTTATAAATTATATATTTATTTTGAATGCCAAAAAATTAGATATCATTTTATTAATTAATATGTAATTAGTTTCTTGTTTAAAAATGTAATAAACTAAATTAAATCAATAAACTAAACATTTAAACTTTTATAAAAAAAATAAAACAATAAATGTATTAACACATAATTTCTAACAGCATTTATTTAATTGATGAATATTTAATAAAAATACAAATGTTACTGAAGGTGGGATTTATTAAAATATTGGTTAAAAATAATCATTTAAAAATTAAATTAATATATTTAAAATTAAATAATTATTTGATGCTCATTTAATGAGATGAGTTTAAGGTGCATTTCTTTTGATGAGCTAATGTGCTGTAACATTTAGTTTATGAGTTCTACATTTATAAGAAATATTTTAAGTTCATTTACATGTAGATTATATATTGAATAATTTGTAATTTGTTTAAAAGAATAATAAACTTTAATATTTTCTCTTATACTTTCCCACAGTGGCAGAAATTTCAAGCTAAGGGTGCAAAGTTACTAGTCTAACTTTATACTAGGAATGATTTTTATAGGAGGCTTCACCCCTGATTTGAGAGGGTGGAAACATGTAAATCTACAAGTAGGTGTAAATCTACTCCCGGAAATGTTGAATAGCAAAAAGGAATAAATCTACACTCAGAAATGGTGAGTAGCAAAAAAGTGTAGAACTACACCTAAGTGTATTAATAAATATACACATGAGTATGTGTACATGTGTATATATATATACCTTTGTGAATCAAGCCCTTTGTCTTTATAATCCATAGATGTGGCTGGTTTACCATCATGGGTACTGGTTCACTGAAATCATGTCAAAGCTATCAGAAGTAACATCATATACGTTTCAATACAAATAAGATCACAGGTTTGTCCCTTTGTTTCACCTATAGCACTCAGAACAACTTCCTATTTGCTGCTGAGGGAGTAGGAGGAAGGGCAATAATTGTAAACTAGAGAGGCTCCTAAACCCCTGTTTAAATTATGTTCCTGCCGCTTCTTTTATGATATTGTGTGTCTCAGGCCTGTGTGGTGTGAACTGACGTGGGAATGATATCCCTGCAGTTGTATCCTATTTTCTGTCCCAGGAGTGTGGGCACCACTTCTAATAAAAGGAGTGAGGTGACAGGCTTGTGCTTTCTTGGGTTTAATCAATAAATATATGCATAAATGTCATGTTTTTTAACTTTCAGTTTGGAAGGCACTGTACATCCAACAACAGAGCATGGAGTCCTGGTGATGAGGCGGGTCTTTACCCTCACCTGTTAATGTGCTGCTTCTTTCAGAGTCTCTGGCTCTGCCAACGTGTGCTTTCCGTATGGTGTATCTCCTTCATTGCCCATAGTACAACAAGCGCCTGTTTATGGTCATTCCCAAGATGTCAGGCTTGGCTCTGCTCCCATTTACTGCCTCACCCGACCAGACATCCTGGACTCTCTGTCACTTGCGACTTACTGGTCAACAAACAGGAGCATAGCTACCATCAGTGCAGCAGGTGCAGTGACACCAGGGTCCACTAAACCCTGTACATTTCTGTATTTTACTATCTCAACAGCAGTCAAAGGGGGCATTTATTTTTTTCTCTTTTGCACCAGAGCCCATGGCATCCTTGCAACACAGAGAGTGTCAGAGAGAGAAGTTGCTATCTGCCTGGCAGTTGTTCCTCTTCCCTGCCCTGATGCAACTTGTTTGATTTGTGTGAGAGTGTGAAGATCTACTCTTCTGCCGTAGCAACAGGTTGGAATGCTGCTATAAGGAATCAGATCGCAAAACTGTATGAAGCTCAGGTCTACTGAATCGATTCTTTTGGAGCCTAGGCGTGAAGCTCTGGTCTGCTAAATCCACAGTAATTGACGACCACTGGCGTGCTCAGCTGCCATTACCACAGGTGTATCACTTGCCTCAACAGCACATTTTCCACACTTTGACATGCAGTTCTTGCCACCGTCCATTGCTCTTCTGTGGAGCTTATGGGTGATGAGGCTAGAAAACTACTTTTCTACCATCAAAGAGACTGATGCTGTCATCCTGCTTCACCTGCTCGAGAAGGGGTCCCAAAATGTTCCTCAGTCTCTCCACAACTGGCCAGGCTGATGACTATGATGCACCACGTGGTGTTCAACTGGTAATTTGGTACTCATTCCAAACATAAGTTTGAACCTAATACTCTTAGAATGGTTCAGCACACACTTATCCAGTCACTAATACATATGACTCATTCCTTAAGTCCATTTTGTACAGGTAAAGAAGAGGAAACTTCTTAACGAACAACAAATGTAAGAGTCGTTACTTCTTCCAAAATTTCTCTGTTCTTTATACATGTGTTTTTTCTTTAAAATCACAGCACGAGATAGGTAGCCAGCGTGTTTTGTCCACCTGGGACTTCTTCAGGGCTTAGCATGCGAGACACCTTCTCGCTCATGCCCCATATTATGTCTTATAGCCAGGGCTTTAAGTGGGAAAAAAAACTGGGGGTGCTCTAAAAGGGGCGTGGCAAATTTATTAAAGGGGTGTGGCCTATCCGAGTAGGGGTGTGGTCTAAATCAAGATAACTAGCATTGTGTGCTTAAGAAAATCATGAAACGGCCATTAAAATACTCACGTTGCGGGCTTGCAGGCTGGGAGGGCAAGTCTTGTGTGGCTTCAGAAGGATCCTGGCTGAGGCAGCTCTGATGCGGAGGCAGGGTCCTGACGGTGCTGGTAGGGCTGGGGAGGCGTCCCGAAGGTAAGTTTCATTTTCACTGCTGCTGGATTCTGTTGTAGACCCTCGTCCTTCGCTTGCTTTAAGGCAGAGCAGGGTCACACTTGTTGCTGGAGAAATCTTGCTGCAGGCCGTAAAAGCAGGGTCGTGCCGGTTCTAACCAGCTGTTGTTGTGCCGATGGCTGGCACGATGACGTAGGTGGCGCTGCGTGTTCAAAGAGAAGGGAAATCCCGAGAGAAAGTGTCTCTCTTCAAAGGATTTCCCTTCCTGCTACAATGACGTCACGCCTTAAGCAGTGCGCGCGCATGCTCACCCGAAACACCAACGAAAACCGGGACGTCTGGTCACCCTACCTTTGACCTTTGAGGCCCGAAAATAGAGCCCCCTAGAGACCCCTTTCAAGGCCCCCCAAAAAAAACTGGGGGTGCTCAGACCCCCACAGACCCCCCCCACTTAAAGCCCTTCTTATAGCGGAGGAGAGTAATGTAAAATGTGTGGAGTGTGATAGCTCCAACGAGTCACAGAATGGTGTCCGGTTCCGTGAAAAGGATGGGGGGGGGTTCGTATGCTCAACTGGGAACTTGCACCCCTTTTTTAACCCCCCCCCCAGCCTCTTACCGCCTCCTATACTGATTGGGAGGCCAGAGACTGCCTAGGGGGCGACCAATCCGGTGTGCCCCCTTTTTCACGGGCTTCCCGAGGGGAGGGGGAGGGTTCCCGCCTCCGGGCGGCGTTTGACACAGGACCCTATCGGCTCCGGCTTCGCCTCCCCAGGCCATGTTTCGAAGCATCGCACCTGTTACTTTTCGTGTTCCGTATGTCTGTATGAAGCTTGCACTGCTGCTGGCAGGTTTTTTATCCCTTCTTTCTGGAAGAGATTTGTGCTGGTACTGCTGCGTCTGAGGCTATATCAACACAAAGCAGAGTATCTATTTGCGTCTGAGGCGTCTAAAGTTCATATACATAACTAGGAATTTCTCTGAGTTAACGCTTGAACTTTAAACAGGACAAACCAGAAACAGAGAGAGGTAATGTCTGCTTGTTCTGTCTAAAGTTCATGCTTTAACTCTGAGAAATTCTCAGTTATCTGCACGGACTTTAGACGCCTCAGATGCTAAAAAGCATAGTGCCAATATCGGCAACACTCCTCATTTCTCATACAGTGCCATACATAAATAAACCACACGACACCTTTTTAGTGGAGAAATTTGCTGCAGGTTTATTTGCATAACCAATATGCCAACATGGTGGGTTATCTTACGGGCGATCCCAGGGCAGGCCAGCCCCTATGCCGCCTGCCCGCCTGATGAGCCAAATTGCACTGTGGCCGTCGCCAACCGGTGGTTACCAATTATTGGGAGAGGCCACCTCTCCCATCAATGGACCGCCAGTCCACTCCCTTACTCACGCCCCCCAACAGGTGGGCGGAGCGTTTCAGGCAGCCCCCGGTTGCTCAGACCAACAACCGCCCGTAGGACTAACGGGGCGCCGTAGTTCTTCCAGGGGACACGCTAAGACATCCCTGGGTATCCTTGGCTTAGCACCCTTGTTGTGCTGCTGCAATAAGTACCCTTCTGTACCTTGCAGACTCTGCATCGCCCTGTAACTCCTCCTGCAACACAAAACAAGAAGTTAGATTCTTCCCCTCCCCGTACTACCCTTTGGCCGTCCGCAGGGTAAGCGGTAGGGTGGGAAACAGCGAGACGGGCAGCGGTCAAGAGACCATCCAGTGGGCGGGGGAAGGCTTTTGTACCCCTGTCCCCCTCCCACGGCCGGAAGTGACGCGGCCAGCAGACCCCCTGGTCCCTAGCCCAGGGAGCCTAGTCCGCAGACTTCTGTGCCTTCCTGTGGCACTAAGGCAGCCGCCCTGTTGGAGGGTCCCCTACGTGGCCCCCCTGGGCAGCCTTGGCATAGTGCCAATATCGGCAACACTCCTCATTTCTCATACGGTGCTATACATAAATAAACCACACAACACCTTTTTAGTGGAGAAATTTGCTGCAGGTTTATTTGCATAACCAATATGCCAACATGGTGGGTTATCTTACGGGCGATCCCAGGGCAGGCCAGCCCCTATGCCGCCTGCCCGCCTGATGAGGCAAATTGCACCGTGGCCGTCGCCAACCGGTGGTTACCAATTATTGGGAGAGGCCACCTCTCCCATCAGTGGACCGCCAGTCCACTCCCTTACTCACGCCCCCCAACAGGTGGGCGGAGCGTTCCAGGCAGCCCCTGGTTGCTCAGACCCACAACCGCCCGTAGGACTAACGGGGCGCCGTAGTTCTTCCAGGGGACACGCTAAGACATCCCTGGGTATCCTTGGCTTAGCACCCTTGTTGTGCTGCTGCAATAAGTACCCTTCTGTACCTTGCAGACTCTGGATCACCCTGTAACTCCTCCACAGCTCTGGGGGTGGCCACCGTCACCACCAGGGCCCCCCCACCAAGGCTGAAATTCCTACCTACAGCCTGTTGCTTCCAAGGCCTCCCCAAGGTCAAGCAAAATTAAGTCCATGCCTACCCTTGAGAGGTGAATCCCATCCTCTTCCCAGCATCCAGTAGATTTGCCATGAAGTAAACCATGCCTGATGAAGCCAAATCCCCTTAGATCCGTGAATTTACGCATGGCGCTGTTCACACTCCTACGTGATATCTCAATGGCGTCTCCAGATCGGCTCCTTGCCAAACTGGGCGAGGTAAAATTTCAGACCACCACAGTTCACATGCCCCCAGCTGATTACTCAACTGACCCATGATGTCCCTCATGTCTTGGAGCAGTACTCTCCTCCCCAGAGTCGTCAGGTCATTCCCTCCCAGTGTATGACCAGAATATGAGGTGGACCGATCCCTCCCCCAAGTCTCTGCTGCAGCTTCCTCATCAGCTCGTACCAGCGCATCCCCGGGTAACCTAGCCATGTTATCACTGTGGCGGAGAAGCCATGTCGCCACTTTCTTATCTCAGCCCACTGTGCCACTCTAACGATGCTTGAATGGCCAATTACCCAGACCTTGGTTCCTGGTAACTAAAGAGATGTTGCGTTTGAAAACCATATTTATTGTAACGTTTATATTCTAATAGTCTACAATTGCCAACAAAACCACATCACTGCAACATCATTTGGCAATCCGGGGAAAAACCGTACACCTTGAAACACCTGACTGTCGGTTGCAACAAGGACCTAAGAGTCCTCTCGCCATATCCTTCCGCTCAAGGCCTTATATATCGTTAGTAGCATTGCGACTCCCAGCGCCTTACCTGCTTAATTCGCTCAGGCGGCATCCCTGATAGGAAGGCTGAGGTTGCCGCCCCAATCCTGAAGGAGTGGCTGCTGAATCTCTTGTCTCCCCCTGTCTGTCCTGACAATTGCAAGCATGCCTGCCTGCTGTGGTCTACTTGGAACTTTGTAACCGGAGACCCGTCCTCATGCACCGGGAAGTACCCCGCAATCCCCGGGCGGAGGGCCAAATAACCCTTGCCCAAGAGCAAAGGGCAATGCCTAGCGTCCCCCCAGCCCCTGTAACAGGACTACTCTCCCTTCTCCTGCCTGATCAGTTTAGACTGTCTTTGGTCCCGCAAAACAAGTCCAAGCCCTTACTGGACCGGAGGCCAGCATGCCCCTTCTGGACAGGTGCTCCCATCCTATTTAAACTCCCTGTGGACTTAGCATGCCTGTTAACCAAAACCCAGCTCCCTCTGTGGCTAATATAGCTGACCGTGCGGGGCTTATGAGCTTGCTGCCGCAACAGGTCACCTACCGGGTGCACTTACTTCACCCTGTTGACCAGACAATTGCACAGACCCCTTTGAGTGCTAATCCCGGAGAACACCTTGCTGGATTGAAATCTGGTTCGACCCTATATGTCTTATGCCCGCCGCTGGCGACCACTCACCCTTTCATATGTTGACCACTTCACAGTCCACCTTACTTGCTTCACTGCCGTTGGGTCACAGATGCCAGTACCTGCTAACCATCTCTGACCCTGTGTGCTTAGACTCGCAAAAGTGACGGAATCCCAGATTCCCCGTTTCCTGTTAGCTGCGTACACTTTAATGGATCGCTGAGAGATCCCACAAACCGCATTGGTCATGTGAACCTTAAGAAGCACCCAACTTTCACCTGGGCGTTCCTCTAAATGAGACTGGCTCCACACAGCTGTAAAGCCAGAGACACACATCTTAACCTATTTACTGGTTATGCCACTTGGCACCCTTCTGGTTGCAGCACTGTGTTTATGTGAAGCGCGCGGGCCCCCGGGGCACGGTGTCGCAGGATAGCCGGTGTATGTTACCCACTCCCTGATACTTAATCGCTAACTGCCCTTACTTAGGTTGAAGTAATGCTGGATGTTTCCTAAGGTCTGTAGACTTAATGCTCCAACCTAGTTTGACCCCAAAACTTAGCGACAACCCAAGTAGTAATCATGCCCATCATGGTGCATCTACCCCAGCAATGACTATCCACGTATTAGGGACACCGGTAGCAGAAGATGCCTCTTCCAGTCTCTGGTTCTAGCCCATAGAAGGACAACCCAGGGGGGGGGGGGCCCGACACGTCTGTAGGAACCAGCGCGAAACATACTGTGCAAATACCTTCCTTTTCCCGAATATTGGGAATGCCAAATGGTCATGATGCTCTAACGCAGTGTTTACCAAACTACTAGTACCGTGGCACACTTGGTAGATAACGACTACCACCCCCTGCCTGCTGACCTGGCTAAAGCGCGGGAGAATATGCCTTACTGAAGCAACCTGCCCTTGTGTGCCCGGCAACGGCTTGGTGTGGATGGGTTTGTTAACAATGCTTGGCAATAAGTGTAGAACCCTTTACAAGCCTCTCCTGACCAGCATCCCTATCATGCTTAAACAATCAGTGGTTTTGCCACCTGGCCCCTTCTGGTAGGTGATACGGAACCTCCTACCCAGCCTAGGCTGACAGTCTCGTGTGGCTGTCACACCAACTGTGTCCCTTGAATCCCTTCATCCTCCTGTGTTCCCTAACCTTGGTTCTAGAGAGCACTTACTTCGCACCATTGGCCAGACAATTCCACAGACCTCTTTGATTGCTAGACCCTGATGAACACAATAATGGTGTCAAATCCGGTTTTAAACCATATATGCACTGTGCCCACTGTTAGGGACAACTCACCCCTTCGTGGAGGACAACTACACAGGTGCCCATACAGGGCACCCAACAGACAAGTTGGCCCTGACTACCTTGTGTTCTGGTGCCAGGTTTGGAAGGGCCTTCCTATATGCCCCAGGGTACCCGAGCCAACGGTTCAATTCCGAAACTGGTGTGACTGTGCAAGAAGTGTAATGAGTCTTTGCTTGTGCAAGCCGCCCAACCGGTAAGTCTGCCCTGACTGACCAAGTGTTCTGGTGCCGGGTTAGGGAAGGCGTTTCCTGATCAACTCTAATGAACAAATAGTGTGTTGTCCAGTTTCAGCGAATGTATGTCTTAAATGTAACTGCGAGTGCAATCTCTTAGGGTGGATGGGTCATCAATGTTGCCGGGACAACGGGCGGGGACAGGGTGAGACTAATGACTGATGCCGGGTCCCCTGTTGGAGTCCCCACCCGAGCCGTAGCCCACCCCGCACCCAGATTCATAGGATCTACGCAAGGGCCCTAGTTTGTTCCAAACCCATACTCCACATGTATTAGCACCTGGTGCCACGCCACATTGCACTCAGATTGCTAGAAAGTGGTACTGCTCACAATTACCCATGGTGCTCCCAGCGCACCTCAGCCCAGCAGACTAAGCCCTAATTAACCCCCATGCATACAGCAAGGAGCTGCATGTAGCTCCTGAACTTCCCTGAAGTGGCTCTCAAACTGAATCTCAAATCTGACATCATACAGAGGGTTATGCCTATTGGAGAATGCCGCACTGCCCAGGTACGGGCCTTGCAAATACATACCCGCTGACACAACTGCAGGCCCTCCTGCTAAGATACAAACAATACATGACCAGAACGTGTCCATATGTGTCCAAAGAAATTAAACAAGAAACAGGCTTCTTGTATCAGCCAGGCCAAAAGTGGAGAAGTGAACGTGTGAACAGCGAGACGGGCAGCGGTCAAAAGACCGTCCAGTGGGCGGGGGAAGGCTTTTGTACCCCTGTCCCCCTCCCACGGCCAGAAGTGACGCGGCCAGCAGACCCCCTGGTCCCTAGCCCAGGGAGCCTAGTCCACAGACGTCTGTGCCTTCCTGTGGCACTAAGGCAGCCGCCCTGTTGGAGGGTCCCCTACGTGGCCCCCCTGGGCAGCCTTGGCAGTTGCTCGGCTCCCCCACACTGCCTCTGATCACGGTATGGCCACTGTTGTGCCTGAGAAAGCCGGTCTGCTCCTACTGCGTCGGGCATGTTCTGCGTGGGAAGAGATGTTTGTGAAGACACTTTCACTGTTTATTTGGCAGTTTCGATGTTTGTTAGTTGGTCTGAGGCCAAGATCTAGGAACTATAAAAGGTGAGGCTACAAATGAGCCTGAGAACTCTTTTTATCACCCAAATGTGTGTGCAACGGCCCTGTGGAAAATATTCTATTTTCTCTCTAACGTTTAAGCAAGTAAGATGTATATTTAGAAGTAGATTTACTTGTGTCTTTTTTAATCGACATTTTGAGAGTAGTTCCGCCATGTTTGTTACATTGTTTTGCGAGGCCTTGGGAAAATACTCTGGTGTGCTTCCCCAACCATTTTGAGAAAGGTTCCATAATTTATAGGAGGTTCTTATTTTATCCTTCCTTGACCATATTCCTCTTTCACATCTACAGTGCCCATGCCTCTTTTCATTCTCTGCTGCACAGTTCCCTATATTCAGCAATTCGGTCTCTTTCATATATATCTAACATCCAGCTCTCTCTCGCTGGCTCTGCTTAGTCGCTTTTTTCTACATATCTCTCCTGTACTTCCAGCATTTTGTTCCTCTCCCCTTTACCTCTTCTTTCTCTCCTGCAACACTCTCCTATGCCCTGGCCTTCTTCCGTTCACTTCTCCCTTGACACATCTGAATGACTCTCCCCTATTCGGGCAGTATTGTTACAGTGTTCATAGTCAGCAAAATGAGGCATGTCCTGCACCTGAGTTGTATCGATTTTCAGAGCCCCAGACAAAATATGCTTTTTCCCCCATTGGATCCCTTTCCCCTTGGAAGTGTTCACCACTGTCAATGGGGAAGGAGACTGGTGGGATCCATGTCATTCCCACAGCAACATTTAGATCTACAGGTTAGTGGTGACTTGAGTCTGGACTTGGGTCTAACAGAGGCAAGTTATGTTGCGGTGTTGTCTACGCCAGCCGACTGACTCAGTTGCTGGCTCACTCATTTATTTGATCACTTAGTCACTTGTTCATTCATTTACTTAACTGGCCATTCACACATTTGCTCACTCCTTTCCTGATACAGTCACTCCAGAACTGTCTTCAAGGCCATGTCTGCCAGCCCAGCTTCTTTGGCCCCGACTACAAGTTGCACAGACCTGGCTGGTTGGAGACACTGCACCTGTAACTATCAGTACAGTGTGATATGCCAGTGCTGTGCTATTACACTTAAAACGCCACAGAATTGGGACTGTGTGGACCCGGTTTTAATAGGCAGAAATCTGCATGGATTTCCCAAATGTAATGTTCCACTTGACCACCTTCTCTGAGTAGGAGGGAATGTGGTGTGGACAGTGTCCAGGGGCAGGGGACGCTGTGGGCTGGCAAGGGGAAACAATTCAAGCTCCCCCTGAGTCGTGGAAGGCGCTTAGGCAGTGCACGGGCTGCACTTGTGCCCGCAGTCCTTGCATGTTTTATGCACTTAGGCTTTGAGTTGGTAAAACCAGGACCAGTGTTCCCACATCCATCAAATCGGAGTGCAGGAAAATCTGACCAACCATGATTAGGCAGAGCGGTATTCCATGCAGGGATTCTGCTCTGCCTGATGCGTGTTGGGACCTGAGCTATACTCAGACATAACATACAGCAGCCGTTGCCCAGAAAGCAAAGACAGTAGGTTAAGCAGCGTAGTGCAGAAGACAAGTGTGCTCACCCGCTCACTGGCTGCTTTTGTAGCTGGGGCGCTCCAAAGCACTTAACATTCAGACATCAGATCTACAAGCCAGACTTCCAGCTTCCAGCCGAGCGTGTTATCAGACAGCCTTGTTCCGAAAAGCCGGATGGGTGTAGTATATTTGTACTGAATGATTAGAGTGTGTTATCACTTAACATTGAGAAAATGCTTGCTTGTAGGAAGTCCCTGCTACTCATGACTACTGAATGTTAAATGGAAATAGTATTTATGAAGTTAACAGCACAAAAGGAAGTGGATGTAGAATTGCTGCAACATCCCGGACCGGGCCAGCCTTTCGGGTGGAACAGAAATTGGCACCTCAATTTTACCTAACTCCATCCCACCTCAGCTCCGCCTCTGCCAAGCCCCTTTGCCCTGTGTTTAGCAAATACCTTTTTATGCCACAAAATCTGGAGGCACTTTACCTTAGTTTTGTAAGGGCACAAGCTTTACAGATCATGACATTTGCTATTTTTCAAAAGATGCACTGGCTTGATTTGAACCAAAACATGGTCTAAATGCTTGGTTGTACATGGTTGCGCCTTCACATTCATTGGCAAAGGTAGTAGAACTGACTGTTTTTACAATTAAAAGCTTTGATGGGAGGAGTATGATGATGTATTGACATCTGAAGAGGATACTTCAGAAGGCAGGGAGAAGCGAAAACAGCCTTTTTTCAAGCATGCACTCTTCCGCATCAAGGTGTGGATTGCTGCTTGTGCTGGGGGCCATCAGCACAGCTCATGAGTATGATGGCATGCCAAAGTGCACTCCATGCCAGAGTGCACTCCATGCAACAGTGCACTCCATGCAACAGTGCCCCTCAGTGTGGACTCAAGCGGTGGGCCAGGGCGACAGCTCTACCCTGATCAGCCCGCCATGTTGCTTCAATGTGCCTGAGAGACAGCAGTGATAGTCTCTGTTGTTGTGCCCCCAACAGACACTATGAGAAGTACACACAGAGCCTCTGGATCCAGGCAACAGCTGACAGCAGGAAGCAGGTCTGAGTCTTGCATGGAAGAGTAGAGAGCCGGGTGGATCGCAGTGCTATGGCACTGTGCATGCAGCGGGTGGTCTGTACAACCTCATTTTTTGGTTTTTTTTTAACTTGCGGAAACATATTCAGATGATTCCTGTGCTCACCTGCTCACATGAAGCTGCACCTCACCTGCCTGACTACAGGCCTGAGGCATGGAGGAGGAGCAGGGCATGCTTAAAACTTGACTCAGAGCTAAGCAAAGGACATATAAAACATAGAGCCCAAACATTAAAGTAAAGCCCACTCCTGTCCCTATTCACATCTGGGCCTAACATGTAAGATCACAGTATAAGAATGGTTCATGTGGAGAGTTTTTTTTAAAGTGTTGTATAATGTACATTACGGAAAGCTTGTGAGCACAATCAAAGACCAAGGCCCTCATTTCATTTCGATGCCTGTCGGACGAGCGTCCGATCGACATAGTGTCGGGATGGAGTCCGGCCGACATGTAGTCGGCGGATCCACCCGCCTCATTACGATCCGACCGCCGTGATGACAGTCGGAAACATGCATTTTTCAATTGTGAAATGCATGTGCAATGAAATGCGGGCTGCATCACAAGCCACAATTGAAAAGTAATGTTTACAAAAATCCCTGCACCGCTTGCCAGGCACAGGGCACATGGGTGTTTGGGGGGCACCACGTGTGCCCCCTGGTCCCCATGGCAGAGGCCCAGGAGGGACTGGGGTCCAGCTTGGGGCCCCAAAGACCCTGTCCGTCTGCCATTTCCTGGCGGTTGGACTGTCATGAAAAGGAAGAGGGAAACAGGCATCTTAAGCCCTATGGTGGTGCTTAAGCAGGCACAGCCCCCATTGTAGGGATTACAGTCCCACTGCTGCTCTGATGGGCTCAAGGAGCCTGTCGGAAAAGCAGCGGTCAGTTCCTCCACTCTATGCCTCCGACCGCCGGATCATAATCTGGCAGTTGGCCACTTCAGTAGATGTCAGTGGGCCCGCCACCGAAGGCCTGTCGGTGGCGGGCACACGAACATCGTAATGAGGGCCCAAGTATTGAATCAAGCTCACTGTGTCTGTGAAGTCTGCACATTCATCACCACATAACTCATGTTATGCCACTAGACCAGGTTACTTGTGCACAGTGCCTTATTTCTGAGTCTCTGGCTCATTCTGTGCTCACTTAAGTCGATCAGAAAGGCGATGATCCTCCACTTCGGCTATCTTTGATGTTCGGTCAGGGAGACTAATGGGAGATGAGAAGAGTGGAAATGTAATATCCATTGGTGACTTCCTCCAGGCGGATCGACAACTCACGTTCCCCCTTTTTCTTTGGCAGCTTAATAGCACTTATAATCATAATTTCTTCAGGTGGCCAGATCCAGGAAATCCTGTACAGAAGCAACGAAAGGAAAAGGAGATGTAAGTTTATAAGGACTGGACCCTGAAGCATAGCTTGGCTGCAGGGGGCTCAGAAATTAAAACTTTGAACTTAGCTAATTCCCTACCCACTTTGTCATTTGCTTCTAAACTTGTAATGCAAATCCATTGACTAAAAATGAAAACCTTCTCAAACCTGTAAGATGGCCCCTGGGGGAGTAATGGTGCAACCAGATTTGCTGGATCCTGTGAGTATTTTGCATGCTACTACCCCTCCACCCACCAAAGAACTTTACAAGGATAGACTTGATTGCCATTACGTGACATTGGGGCCTTTTCGCAAAGGTATTCTTACATGTGAGTACATTTTCACGTGCAAGTTTACTCTTACACTTTGTAGTAAATTTGCAAATTTTGGCAAATCAGTAGGCCTCCATAACTGCATTCTCAGCCACTTGCAGAGTTGCACACATGCAATGTGTCAAATGTTAGGAGAAATAAAAATATTTCTCATAGTTTGCGCTTGGATGCGGGAGGCGTTTGACACAAAGCACTTGCTAATAATTTTTGAAGATAGGGCTTTGCATCAAAAACCATGGGGGATTGCCCTGGACTGGACAAGTACCACACACAAAATGTCCCCTTTGACGCAAAATAAAGCAAAGCAGCATAAGGCTGCTGTGGAAGTGTGCCGTCGGTCGCATACATATGGTGCACCCACGGATGTATGCACTCTTTGGGAAAGGCACACCAACAGAGGGAAGAAAGGTAACAGAGTGGTGCACGGGTGACCAGTGCTTACAGCGCTGACCATGTGAACCAGCTCACCTGTGACAATGTGGCACAGATCAACAAGAAAACAAAACTGCAACTAAAAATGACAAAGAGAATATGGAGTGATGAGGCCCAAGCCTTAGTATTCAAACTACCTCTGTCAGATCGAATCCGACAGCTAGAGAAGAACAGTAGGACGGGCCACCAGTCTGGACGAGACAACTAGTGTGGTGTTTGCTCTTCGATGAGCTTCAGTTGCCAGGACTCACAGATCTAGGAGGTCTGCACACCACACTACAATTCTATATACATTTATCTTATGTGGCGCTCCTAAAAATTTGGAAAGGCTCAAGCTCCGTGAGACCTACGTTGGACTTTACTGCCATGTGGAGCAGGCTCACTGCACATGATCCTTACAGCCGCAGTCAATGTTTATCAACTAGCTTGTGTACATTCTTTTGTTATACATGACTGTGTGTGCCAGGTCTCTGCAGGAAGCGTTAGCTTTGTCGTCGTACTGTGCTGATTCTGGTGTTAAGGGTAAGGAAGGAATGGGGCTTCATACGCATCTGAGGTTTCAGGTCTTTCGTTATCATACCACAAACAACCATACGAACTCTGGCAGGAAGAAGAAAGCTGAGCATGCATTACCTTAGGCCACTTTTTGAGTACACAACGGGTGTCCAAAGTAGATCCATGAAGGCCTGATCAATGCTAGATTTTCAAGATAATCATTGGCTAAGTATACGAGTTCTACTTAGTTATTGCATGTGCATTTAGTTTATGCCCAAAGATCTAACATGGAACTAGACTTAGGTTGGACAGTCGTAGACCACACACATACATTTAACTTGGATTTTGTCAGAATTAATGTATGTGCTGCAGATAGCATTGCTTAGTAACAGAAAGATTCAACCATTTATTGTTTCTGAGCTGTGCTGCCTGCAGCTCATGCACTAACTCAGAGAAAGTCCTTGGTAAAACTATGGGCCTCATCTACAAGAAAATGACGCCGAGTGGCGCCGCAAGCCTTTTAGCTGCGCCGTGCTGTATCTTTTTCAAAGCACAGGAATGCATAGTATTGGCAACAATATGACGCATCCCTGTGCTTTCCCCTGTATTGGCACACAATTGGCTGCCATGCGCCAGCGCAGGCACCCTTACGTTATTTTGCAAGGGTGCCTGAGCAGCGGGGATGATTGTTTTTGTGCAGGAGGGGACACCTTCCTGCACAAAAACAATCATTAATGGCATTTTCCTCTTTCTATGCGTGCTGCAGAATGCAGCACAGCTAGAAAGAGGGAAAAATTAGGAGAAATAAAAGTATTTCTCCTCATTGCACCACTCCTACACCTCCCCCGCGGAGACGTAGGATTCTGACGCATTCCCAGTTTTACAAAATGTTGTAAATCTGGGAATGCATCAAGTTCCATGGATGTTGCGTGGAAACACCCACAGCAACACCCATGGAACGCCCCTTTCATGCAGAGCAATGCGTGAAAGGGGCCCATATTTACCAGGCCATGAAAAGTCAAGCAGGGTGACTACGTGGCCTTGTAAATATGTGCAAGCCCATTGAGTGGCCCGTGTGTCAAAAACAGTGTGCCGACAGCACAATGGGGTTGTAAATAAGCCCAGGAGCTCTTTAAAAAAGTGCGAACGCATAAAAGAAAAAAACTGGGCCATGATCTGATGATGTTTTCTTCCCTTCACCATCACAGAAGGAGCCTGTACAAGACAGCAGAGTTTGTAAACACAAAGAGGCTTTTTCTGCTCTGTGTTTCCGTGGGTTGTCAGCAAAACATGCATTAAGTTGGAGATATTCCTAGTTAATGTATGTACTCAAGATGCCAAAATGAAGCGCACAGGCCCCTTCTTTGCTGGAGCAGTGCAGAAAACTGCAACATGATACAGCGCAGGAGGAGGGCTGTGATCGACACAAACATGCACTTTCATGATACTGCCCCGGTGCCCGCCTGCCCCCACAGAGAAACCCGCCCCAGGAAGGGCTGGGCTAGTAAAGTCCCTTACAGGAGCAAACTAAGTGTGGGTGTGAGTGAAAGTAAAAAGTAAACGCTTTCATGAGGCAGGTTAGGGCAGTGTAATAAGATTGTATTATGAATGCCTGGACCTTGGTTTCAACAGTGAGGAATTAATCTGAACAAAGGAGGGGAGTTTCTTTTTTTATATGTAAATTGGTCTATTTTTAGTGCCATTCAGAAAACATGACCTCTTTAAAGCTAGACAGACAGGAAAATAATACATTAACAAAAAATGTGTTTTCCCAGAGAGAAGCTGGTAGTAGAGAGCATCACAGCAATACGAGCAATGGAAGTGCACGAAGGGGTAGAGGCTTTGGACCCCTGGAATGCCACTGATACCCCGAGGTGAAAGAGCCAGGGAGACAGTGGCAGGGGCAGAATGCAAACAAGGGTCCAAGAGAAGGAAATATGGGGCTGATCAGTGGTTAATTTGTAAAACAATAAGTGCTGGGGCTCTCGTCTGGAGGCAGCTTGCACCAGCCCATTTCTCCTGTTAAACAGAAGCAACTAATAACAGTGGAAGTCGGGAGAGGATGTGGTATAATGGCCAGTGCTGCCGACTTTAGACTTTGGACATGGAGAACCAGGTTCGAATCTCAGGGTCGGCTCCTCATCCCGTGATTCTCCCTGTAAATGAATGTGTCCTTAACTGGTGTTCATGATTAAGTGCCAGTGCTGAGCACCGGAAACCACCAGCTCAAATTAAGCACTGGGGATGATAATAGTGCCGGCTTTAGTTTTGGTGGCACCAAATGTACCAGTGTTTGTTGGTCCTCCGTGACTTCCTTCTCCACGGATTTCCTCACTACCAACCTTCAGCAGTTCCCCTCATCTCTGATTAGTTCCTCTCCTACATTTTGTTTATTTTATAACGCTATTCATCCCAATGTAGGGTGTCAGAGTGCTTTAAATCACACACATATTATACAGAGACAATAAATCACACACATGTTTAAATCAATGTACAGGAAATGTTACATGAGACAATGAGGTCTACAAGGTATAGGAGTCACATACTGGTTGGCGGTATGTGTTAGGAGTGCTTGGTTTGGAGAGACATAAACTAAGGATTTAAAACATAACACGTTGGAAGTTGTGTGTACTAATAAGACTTTATTACTACCCAAAGGCACCCTTTTTTTAACCAAACTCAGAATAACAAAAGTTTGAGAAAAAAACCCAGTAATGTTCTAAACCTATGTCTTGCAATTTCCATTCAGCCACTAATATATCTTACTGAGCTATGTTAGGATTGTAACATATGCCCTGCAATTAACAAAACGTTCTCTGTGTGTCAAAAGCAGTAACCCACTGGGCTATTTGCATAAAAATCAAATCTATGATCTGCATGCTAGATGTTGTGCAGCCGGCTCATTAACACTCTGTTCTCCTTTATGGACAGTGAACACTGTGAGTAACCAAAACACAGATCTCTCCAGCAAGTACATAAACCAGCAGAGTTAGTTGGCTGTTATTATCCCCTGAAAATTGCTCGGCACACAAAGATCTCTGCAAGCTGCTCTTGTCTCTCTGGCCACGTCTGACCTGTCTTCTCTGTCCCTCCTTCCTGTCAGAATGCAAATAGCCCCTCCAACCCCTCCACCTGGTGCTGCAGGATAAGTCACTCTGGCCTAAAGCCAACACTGGGTGCTGATGGGTTAAGGGATAAGATCTCTGCCAGGGCCGGCTTTAGCGCTGGTGGCGCCCGGTGCAGCAATATTTGTTGGCGCCCCCCCCCAATGACCTCCTATGGATTCCCTCACTACCACCCTTTAACAGTGCCCCTCAAGTCTCCATAACCGCTCTCTCTCTCACATTCATTTCTTTTGTTTCATAGTGCCACGCATACCAGTGTAGGGTGTCAGAGCACTTGACATCACATACACATTACACAGACACAATGAATCACGTGTGTGAATCAGGGAATAGCAAATGTTACATAAGACAGATGACTACAAGGTAGAGGAGTCACAAGTCACCCATACTGGTATACAGTATATTTTAAGAGTGCTTAGTCTGAAGAAGCAGAAACTCAGAATTTAAAATGTAACACCATAGTTGGGGATTTTCCTTTCTATTAGGAATTGATTTCTACTCAAATTAACCCTTTTTGCAACATTAGGATAGTGAAAGACTGGGTAAGAAAACATAATGTTGTAACTTATACCTTGCAGTCTGCATGCAGTTCTTTGATAACATTGAATAGGTCACCGTTCTATGTTAGGATTTTAACTTTTAACCTGCAAATAACAACGATCTCTGTGATAAAAGCAGTAATCAACTGAACTATTTGTTAAGTGAGGCGGGCCTGCCAATTGTCAGAGGCAGAATGACAATGGCTGCTCCTGGTCTTCACAGCATGAGGTGTCCCTGCCCCCCCCCCCCACCCTGCTACCTTCAGGTGTGGCAGAGGCCTCAAGGAGCTGCTAATGGGAAGTCATTAGCACTTGCTTTGAAGAGGACTGTGGCAGGGTAGTGGACTGGAGAGTCGGGTTGGTAAGGGCCAGCCAGGAAGCTCCTCAGTTAGTTTTTTCCCCCCTCACCTCCATGTAGCAGGCAGAGTTTAATTAGACTCTTCTGTTCTCCTTTGCCTGCTGATATCAGTTACTGCATTCAACGGGGAGAGGTTGTGGCTTTAGTCACTTTGAAACTGGGAAACCAGGTACAAGTCTCAGCATCAGCGTAACATTCTGTGATTCTGGGAAAACCAGTTAATCCACTCGAGACTAAAAAAATGAATCCGACCTTTTGTAAAGTTATCTGGTGCTCATGTAAAGTGCTCCAATGCCTCTGGGCTAAGTTTGTGCTATATAAAACTGCATTCATGTTAAGAAAGTTACACTGTATTTTTATTTTTGCATTTACACATTAGCATCATTACCTTTGTAGAAACTTACATGTGATGCTAAAAGCAAGTAAAACAAAAAACAGATGCACCTTTCTTCAGTCTCTGAGCATTAGAGAGCTTTTCTCAAGTATTGTAAATAAATGCAGTGAATACATTAAAAACCCATGCTGAGTGTAAAAGGCAGCCTAGGTCTGTGGTATGTCCTGTTTCCCAGCGGAACTTAATCACCAGCAATCCACATCCACAGGATATAAAAGCAAATAAAAGTGAGTGCCTTGTATTTTGAATAACTTTAAACTTTCAACATATATTCTTTTCCATTGGAATATTCATTTCTATTATAAGTCCCTCCCACACATATGTTTCTTTAACAAATCTTTGAATATATAATTGAATTACTTTTTTTGTGAAAATCAGAACGTTTTCTCAGAATAAATGTATATATTTCATTATTTTTTTGGAAATGAAATAAATGGTATTGACAGCTATACAATGAAGTGAAAAGTGAAGTGCAAAGATTTACTGGCAGGAAGATACCTCTGAAAAGGTCCTTAGGGCTGAGGTATGTGGACTCAGGTCAGCAATATATACTTATGCCTACCCCTTCATACCAGATGTTCTTAGCACACATTTCACCAAATGTACTTTAAAATACATATATTGGCGCTCAAGATTGTTGAGTGCTGGAGCACATATGGTGGCTGAGCACTATGCACACACAAGGAGATGATGGACGGAGCGCTGACACTTTTCAGACTCTCACCCCCAGTCACAGATCTGGGTTGAACCATCATCATTCTTTAGCTCACTTTGCCACTCCAGTTCAGACCCAGCCATATGCAAATCAGTCTTGACTCTATTCTTCATGGCAAAAGTCCAGCCTGAACTGCCAAGCCAGGTCTTCCCTGGACTGGAAACAAGCATCCTGGGACCGGTTTGTGGTAACACCCCTCATCAGCCAGGCTAGCTTGAATCCAGTGGTAAAGTGAGCAAGGGACCCACGTCTAGGCATGCCCTGCCAACTGATGACAAACAAAGCAAACACAAGGAGATGATGGACAGAGCGCTGAAACTTTTTAGACACTCACCCTCAGTCACAGATCTGGGTTGAATCCATTATCATTCTTTAGCTCACTTTGCCACCCCAGTTCAGACCCAGCCAAATGCAAATCAGTCTTGACCCTGTTCCTCATGGGAACAGTCCAGCCCGAACTGCCAAGCCAGGTCCTCCCTGGACCGGAAACAAGCATCCTACTATGGCCAGACTCCCCTTTTCTGGGTTTCCTAAGCCACGTTAGGTCCAAGAGCAAACGGGGAATGCTCTCCCTGAGGTCTGCTACAGGATTCCACCTCAAAAGGTTTTCTCCCCCCTATCAGCTGGAAACAGGAGAAGTATAACCTCTGTGAACATGGCAACATAAACATTGCAGCGCAAATACTCCTGGGACCTAGCGGTGAGAATGCTGCCTAGAGTGGGTATATAGCAGAGGGCCTCCATTGAGGTCCTGTTGATTTAAAAGTGACCCACTCCAAGAATTAAGAAAGACAGACAGTATACCGGAACCACACACCAACACCTCGCAGTGGCTAAAGAGCGCTGTGGCAAAAAACTAGAGGAATGAGAGGTGGCCTAAAAGATAGGGGCGTCCCCGGGGAAAGTGAATGAATGTCACTGCATGACAGTTTATCCTGAAGGCCTTGGCAAAACCGTCAAGACCTGAACTTAGAGAGGCCTGTAACACTGCACTTACCATGCCTCCCAAAGAAAAAAAAATAAAAGCAAGAAAGATCCATTTGACTTTTTTTCTTCCACGATGCCCTCCGAGTAGGGGGACAGTGATAGAGAGATGATGGACACAGCTATTAAGGGTGAGGGTTGGAGGTCCACAAAGGAATCTAATCCTGTCAGTTCTAAGAGACCTGCAGTGAGCCACATCAGATATCAAGAAGGCAACCGCTTTAGAAACGAAAATGGCCTAATTGACAAGCAGCTGCGCTAAACAGAGGGGACAGTACAGGATAACAAGATAACGATTGGCTAGCTGGAGGCCTCAGTGATAGTGCTGCAGGATGATAACAAGAAGCCCAGGGGTTTCAAGGGCTGTACTGCTCCAGTTCTGGTTCATATGGAGTCACAAAGTGAATGCCTGGAAGACCAGATCTGTGCAGCCCACATCCATCTTCTGGGAGTTCCGAGAAATCTGGTGAGGAAACCATAAAGACTGGAATGACAAGGAATTTGAACTCCAAGGACCTTCCTATGGAGGATGGCTCTACAGTTATAGTAAGGGAGACATGTCAGCCCTGGGTCTGGTGGCTCAGTGGACTAATGCGTCCACTCTATGGGCCTTTGTTTACCTCACAACCCAGGTTCAAATTCCAGCAGGTTCACTCAGCCTTTCATCTGTCTGAGGTTGATAACAGAGTACCGCTGGGTAGCAAAAATCATCTGTTATTCAGCGCTGATATACCCTTCTGGATGAATGTCTGATTTACAAATACATGTGTTATGTTGAATCTCCATAAGAAACCGAGGACTCTAGTGAAACTGTCATAGGGGAACTTTGAGCCCCACAAGAAAGAACATGTTTTCAGACAGGCATCCAGTCACAAGATAACCACCCTGTATGGCGACCCAGTTTAAACTTTTTGGGATTTCAGCTGTCAGAGCATGTGACAGAACAGGAGACAGAGATTGCAAGTCATCACAAGCATTTGCAATGCAATAGGTCTCGCATTTGCGAGAGTTTAAGCAACTGGCATTGTAAATAACAATGCATTTTATTTATGTGTTGGTTTTTAAAACATAAATAAAAAGCATTGTCATTTACAATGCAAATAGCTTAAACTATCGCAAATGCAAGACCTATTGCATTGCAAATGCTTTTTTGTTTAGCCACGTTGTACAGCAGCGCCGCTTCTATGCAGCATGGCTGAGTGGAAAAAAAAGTTAAGAGAAAGTGTGAAAGATCGGGTTAACAGTTTTGGAGATAAGAATGGGGTAAACAAAAGGGTGAGTAAGTATGGAGCGATTGATTAAGTAAGTGGTTAGGATACTTTAATAGGGTCAAAGTGACACCTACCTGTCAACCAGCGATTGGAGAGCTAGCTAGCACCCCACACACAGCATAGTTGAGTACATTTAAAATACAAAGTTTAATTACTTGAGAAATTATTCATCTTCAGTATTTCAAACTAAAACTGTAATTGTGTATAATGCATTGCATTTCAATCTAAACGTTTCTATTTCATTCTAAATTCTGCCTTTTCTGGACATTAAACGTAAAAATTTCAAACTTAATTCAGAGTGATGTTAGTCTTGGGTGCGCGCGGTGATAGAAGCATGGCGGTCACTGGTGCCAGCAGACTGGAAGGCATGCCGCCTGGTGCAAAGATGCTGGGGTGCAAGTAGGCTTGGGGAGTATACACGTCAGGACTGCCATCTCCGCATCACGACCATCACAGAATTTATGTAAATTTAACCAGGGAGTCATCAGGACGTTATGAAATGTCCATAACTATGAGAACAAGCAGTTACTGCATGCAGCTCACGTAAGCGTGCCGCGCCTGGACAGGAGATGTGCACGCGTTTGGTGCGAGCAGGCGTTGTAATAACGCCGCGAGCCGTACGCGTGCACATCGGCTGTCTGGGCCGAATCGCAAACAGACGCCATGAGCATGCACATCGCCTGTCCGAGGGGGAAAGTGACTGTTACCACTTCCCGCTCACCTGCCAGTGTACGCGGAGCGCGCCAAGAGGCCACCGGTGGTCGGGAGAGCCATGAGTGCACCACAGCTACAGAAGGAGATGCCAGCTTTGCTGCTTTCAGCTCGGCCCCCAGTTCACACCGAGCATGCCAAGAGGCACTTGGTGGGTCGGGAGAGACTCAAGCCCCGGAGCAGGTGAAAGAGATGCCGGCATCCACCGCCAGACAGCCCGTTATCGAAAAGGTCAGGTAGGGGTGGTGAGCAAGGGGCAACAAAGCTGGAAAGCAGCCGCGGGCGCATTGAGAAAGTGAAACTGCATGAGGCTTAATAAAAATGCAAAGCCGTGCGCTGACGGAAGGGGGACAGGAGATGTGCACGCGTAGGGAGGATAGGAGATGTGCACGCGTACAGAGCACAGGAGATATGCGACCCGTACACGTGCACATCTCTTGTCCTCCGGACGCGTGCACATCTACTGTCTGCTAAGCTTCGGCCCTACGCGTGCACATGTCCTGTCCCCCTTCCGACCCAAGTCGACAACAATAGATCTCGCATAGCGAGCAGCGCTTTGCGCTGCATCGCTAGGCGAGACCTAAAAAAGGAGATGCTTAAGTTAGGCTTGCAGACACTTCTTTGGCATCTTGCCAATGTCAACTGACCCCTGAGGATAAATCTCATGTTTCAACTAGAGGGGTGTGGCTGACTCCGGAGTGCGGGTCTCACTGTTTGATCCCCGGCGCCTGCGGCAGCTCAGCTCAGCATCATGTGACTCTGGCTAATAGCTCACATAATCTCCCCAATGGCCCCTCATTGCCTGGATACCCTTAGGGGTGATAAGTTCGCACTTTACAAATGTGAAATTATTTTATTTATTATTCAAGCAACCGAGACCTTTGCTCAAGCAAAGTAAAGGGAGTGGGAATATCTTTGGCGGGATATGAACTTGGCGCTGTCAAATTGGACTAGACCCGAGCTGCTGCTGTGTTTGGCATAACTGTATCATGCCCGTGAGGCAAAGACTGAGGGAATCCTTTCAGTTTGAGACTGAGTGTGATCCCTGGTTGTGATGGGATTTTGCTTTCTTTTTTTTGCCCCACCTGTCCCCTGAGCCCCCACCTCTCCTTTATCTCAATTGCTATGGCAGGGGGTCATAGTGGGAGTGCAGAACTCGGCGATAACACATATTATATTCCTTTACTTGAATTATTTTCATCCCTCTGTGCTGTTTTGGAGCCCTTGTTTGAGCTATACAGGGCGTTACAATATTAAAAATGATTTAATCCTAAAGTCAATGTATTCTGTAATTGTTCTTAGCAAAACTACACCTCTTCTTCATGACGTGTAGGCAGTGAAATACTGTGCCAAGTTGATCACTCTATCCAATCACATCAATCTTGTCAGGTTCTGACACAATTACTTGTGGTCATCCTAAGTACTAACCCTGATAATAAGGCACCGAGGGAGAGTTAGCAGGGTCGAATAACAATTACAAATATTAAGGTATTAGAATCATGTCCTCTTTAGAGGTTTTTCGAACATAAGTAGTTTTCATAGATGATTTTGAGTAAATGTTCTTTTCAAATGACAGTACTGACACCAATTCTCCTACATTTATATTGACCTGGAACCCTAGGCCTGTGCACATGGCCTGCAGTTAGATCCGACATGCAACCTCTATTTTACCAGGACACTTTCCCAATGACATGTAACACCCTTGTGCATATACAGTTATGTCAGTTTAGCTCATCCCCGACCAGTACCTATCCTGTGTACACACAACTGTGCCAGTGTACATCAACATTGACCTGCACATCCTCTGTGTTCATCCAGCTCTGTGTTTGCAACTTAACCTTGATGTACATGTACAACATGCCCACACAGTTATGCCGATGGGTTTCAACTGTGATCTCCAAATACCATGTGCACACAAAGCCCTATTGCTGCACCTCAAATGTGACCTGCACACAGCTCTATCACCACTCCTTAATCATGACCTGTTCATACCCTATATGCGCTCAACTCTTTCAGTGTACCTTATTCGTAAACTGAGCATCTCACACTACCAGTGTACCTCACTCTTCATCTGCAATTACACTATTCACACACAGCCTTACCAGTGAACCTCAGTCATCAAGTGCATTTAAGCTGTACAGGCAGCTTTACAATGCTATTATGTCTTGCAAATAAAGTTCTGGCCTTGTGTTAGTACGAGCCCTGGGGACCTAAGAATGAGCAGGAAACTAAGGGTCAGCAGGATCCTCAAGGAATTGGACTTGAGCAGCAGCCTTGATGACTTAAATTGAGCATGGCCCTTACTGGGGACCTTGTGAGTGTTTAGGAGCCCATGGGACCAGGGGTTGAGCAGGACGTTTGAAGTTCTGCTGGTGAGTGGGAGCCTCATGGCATTGGAGTGACCAGAGCACAAGTAGAGTAGAGGGTAAATTGAAGACTCATAGAACCACATGGCCCTTAATGGTCCAGGTCAGAGTGAGCCATATCTACAGGGCCTAAGGATGAGGAGGGCTATCCAGAGACCTTAGGGCAAGAACAATTCCAAGAGAACCCGAGAGAGCAGTAACCTCTGCGGACCTCTCTGTCGGCAAGAGCCTCACGGATCTGAGTGTAAGAGCCAAATTGGACCACCAGTGGAAAAGAACTTAAAAGTTCTGAAGCTAACTGTGTTCTTTGGGAACTAACTGATGATGTGCTAGAGCCTTGAGGTGTTAGTGAGCGACAGCATTTGTATTTTCCCCCTACCCCAAAGGGTTTCTTGGTACTGATTTAGTATAAGCAGGGGCTTACACTAAATCATATACCCTAAGGGTGCAGAGAAGTCTCAAGACCTAAGTGTGAGTACGTTCTTCTGGAGACCTGCTGGTCACTGGAAAGTAAGGATCCTTAAGAATGAACAGAAACATTAAAGACTGGTAACAGACATGACATTCAGGGATCTACGATGGAGCACGGGCTGTGGTGCCTTGGGTTGAGATGAAAATCCATAGACCTCAGGGTGAGAAGGAGATTTATAGCCCTAAAGATGAGCACCAGGAAATCTGTTGGTGTGATGCCATGGAATAATTTTCTTACCAGTATTGACAAAGGTTACTGGCCCTATAAGCTTTAAAAAAGCTTTTATTACCACAATAGTTTTCCAACATTACCTCCATGATCCTAATCAGTGTTTGGCGAAAGGTTGCGATCTGAGAATGTGGGATGTGAGAAGTTGGCCTGGTATATGCTGTCCACTAATTAAAGTGGGCACCTTGCACCAGTCCAAACGACCTTTATTGATGATTAGGTTAAAGACAACCTTTATTGAAAGCTATCCTAGTGGTAGCTATGGAGAGCAGCCTTCAGGCTAAGTCTCGAAGGAATGTAAAGCAGCTTGTTTTACCAGTATATAACCTCCTGAATGACCAAATGAAAGGAGAACCACACCAGGTATATATAAAATATGTGTATTTATTACTAAACACTCTCTACTAACCTCTTTTATGAGATTAGAGAACAAAGCACACAATATTAAATCACTAGAACGACAGTAAATAGCACAATACACAGTGGGCTCCAGGGGGAGATCAAACCATATACTAAGAAAGTGGTATAACCACCATGACTTGACTAGACACAGTGCCTAGAGCACGTAGAATCACTGGGACCCCAAGGAACCACTCAAGGTAGTGACACAGGGGACCCACGGAGGACGGGTGCAGTGTGGGAACACAGACGTGAGCTCCGTACAACTCTATGGGAAAGTCGCGGTTGGAAATTTAAAGATTAAGGACACTTAGGAGAGGACTTTCAGCAAACCCAGCTAAACATAGAAGGTGCTAAGGCCAGCACCCTTGAGAGTACCGAGGTACCCGTGTTACCTATCCCAGCGGAGCCGGGTGCATAGGGGTCAAGTGGTGTCGGAAACCCTCGTCATTTTCAATGGCGTGATGCGAAAAAGTACTGCTGCCGTGGAGAAGAAAAGTGTCCGGTGTGATCCAAGCCTGGATCGGAGATGAGAAGAATCTGAAAGCAGAGGGGACAGAGTCTGGGTCACTTCACGTGACCAGGAGCGGAGCAATCGAATGCCCACCGATGTCGGGTGTTTCAGGTGAGAAGAGGTGAAGCTTGACTCTGCAGCCACGGGGACCAGGAGGTGTTGACGACAACCACAGTCCAGAGGCGAACTGTCCCACGAAGGATGTCGAGTGCTGGGGGGTCAGTGTCCGGATTGAACACCAACAAGCCTTGGCAACTGCAACCCATGCGGTCAGAGGAAAGATGCTTTTGTGAGGACCAGCAAGGTCCTGGGGACTCTCCAAGCGATGGAGAGTCAGGGCACATCTGGAGCAACCAGGAAAGCCCACTGAAAGTTAAAGTTACCTTCACAAGGACCCACAGGCGAACGGACCAGGGATTGCGAAGGGACCTCAAGCTGAATCACTAAATACCAGCCCACGGAACACCGTGGAGTGTAGGCCGGAAATCTTCAGTGGAATTACTGCTCGGGGTCAGGACTACCAGTAGCCCAAAGCACAGCTTCAGGGATCGCCGAAAAGCATATGCTGCTGCAAATGTGCACGGTGCCCAGGGGTACGGGTTTCACTGTCCCCACGAGGGATACGGGCCTCAGGATTGCTGAGAGCGCAGATCGACCTCGGAGACCTCGGGAACCCACCTCCTGTGTTGCAGAAATCTTCAGAGTCCTTCAGGAGCTTCATAGATGCAAACCGGTCAGATGCGTTTAGGTGTCTGCTCAGCAGGGGAGTAACTCCTTTACTCCAAGGGAGATTCTTCTGTCGTCCAACGAAGTGTAGATCGTCAAAAGTACTTGGTTTCTGTAGCAGAGTTTAGTCCAGGTAAATCCAAAATCCTGTAGTCAGGGGTTCCTATTTTATACCCAAGGAAGGGATGGGACAAACTCTGGGGACCCACCTATGGGAGGGTCAGGACAGAGGGGTGGCTACACCCATGTCCTTTGTCCAGTTTCGCGCCAGAGCAGGAGCAAATGGCTCCTGCAACCGGTTTGAGCTGGACTATGCACAGGGACACCAAATGTGCCCCCAGCGCAGACATCAAAGCACTCTCAGAGTGCACCTACCAGCCCCAATACACTAAAGCCTGTCTGGGAGGTGGTCACACCTCCCTGTGACAGGAAACCTATTGTCAAACCTTCCCCTGCCGGAGTTTCGTCCAGCAGCAGGAGGGCAGACTCCTGTCTGTGGCTGGCAGCATCCATTGTGTGATGCCAGGGTCAAGAAAGCTGGTACTGGGTGTACAGGTGTTGTCATATTTCTCCCTCTAGGAGGGTGGGATCATACCTCCCACACCAGTTACTGGTGTGGAGGTATGATTCCAAGGTATTTGACACCAAAAACAACATGTTTCCATGCAGCCATATTAAAGTTAGCATTTACCGCGAGGTTATAATGCACTTAAGTATATATGGGTGGCTGCATCACAAACAACCCCGGAGAATAGGTTCCGAAGGCTGCAGAGGGGCTCTGCTCATGCATGGGCACCCTCTCACATAAAATCCAGCACCCTGCCTTCAGTCTTGATAAGGCCTGCCATAGGGGTGACTGATAGGTTTATTTGTGCAGTGATTAGGATAGATATAGTGAACCTATATCTAAGTAAGGGGTGCATGCACCACCTTACACAGGCTGCAGTAGCAGACCTGTGGTGTCACTTTAAAAGGTCTCTCAGGGGTGGCATAATACATGCTGCAGCCCCTGGGAGGCCTCTGGGGTACCTATGCCCTGGGTACCTAGTATACCTTATACTATGGACTTATAAGGGGACCCCAGAATCCAATCTGGAGTGTACCTAAAGTACATGCAGTTAATGTAGAGGAGAAAGCAGATAGACTGGGGTCCTGAATAGCAGGATCCCATTCAGACTAAGTCGAAAACAGTGAAACATCAGCAAAAAAGTGGGGGTAACTATAAGAAGCAGATCCTACTCTCCTACACACACCCACCCCCCAAACGTCAGGACATTAAACTAACCTTGACCAGTTGAGTCTTCATGTTCTAAGTGGAAATATCTGGAGAGTCCATCTGCAATGGCATGGTTACTCCCAGGTCTATGTTCCACTGTATAGTCCATCCCCTGTAAGGAAATGGACCACCTCAAAAGTTTGGGGTTTTCACCCTTCATCTGTTTTAGCCATAAGAGAGGCTTATGGTCTGTCTGAACAGTGAAGTGAGTGCCAAACAAGTATGGCCTCAGCTTCTTCAGAGCCCAAACCACAGCAAAGGCTTCCCTTTCAATGGCTGACCAACGTTTCTCTCTGGGGGTCAGCCTTCTGCTAATAAAAGCTACAGGCTGATCCTGACCTTCATCATTCAATTGTGATAACACAGCCCCTACCCCCAACTCAGATGCATCTGTTTGGACAATGAATTGTTTGGAGTAGTCAGGACTTTGCAGAATGGGAGCAGTGCAATGGCCTGCTTCAGGTCATGAAATGCCTTTTGACAGCTAACTGTCCACTGAACTTTCTTTGGCATTCTCTTGGAAGTTAAGTCATTCAAAGGGGTCACTATGGATCCATATCCTTTGACAAACCTCCTATAGTACCCAGTCAGGCCCAAGAAAGCTCTGACCTGAGTCTGGGTGGTTGGAGCAACCCAGTCCATGATGGTCTGGATTTTGCTCTGCAATGGTTGAACCTGGCCTCCACCCAAAAGGTGGCCCAGGTATACAACTTGACTCGGCCCTATCTGGCACTTGGTGGCCTTGATAGTGAGGCCTGCTTTCTGCAGGGCCTCCAAAACATTTCTCAGGCGGACCAGGTGATCCTCCCAGGTGGAGCTAAAGACAGCAATATCATCCTGATAAGCTGCACTATAGGCTTCCAGGCCTATAAGGACTTTATTCACCAACCTTTGAAAAGTGGCAGGTGCATTCTTTAAACCAAAGGGCATCACCACAAATTGGTAGTGCCCACTAGGGGTTGAGAATGCTGTTTTGGCTTTTGCATCCTCAGCTAATCTGATCTGACAGTAGCCAGCTGTCAGGTCAAATGTGCTCAGAAACATGGCTGAGGCCAAAGTATCTATAAGCTCATTAGCCCTAGGAATTGGATGGGCATCAGTCCTAGTGACTGCATTGAGACCTCTGTAGTCAACACAAAACCTCATCTCTCTCTTACCACCCTGGGTGTGAGGTTTAGGTACCAAGACTACTGGACTAGCCCAAGGGCTATCTGAGGGTTCAATCACTCCCAAATCCAACATCTTTTGGACCTCTGTCCTGATGCAGTCCCTGACATGGTCAGGTTGCCTGTAAATCTTATTTTTAACAGGCAGACTGTCCCCAGTGTCCACTTCATGAGTGCACCAGGTAGTCTGACTTGGAGTCAGTGAAAACATATGTCTAAACTGGTTGAGAACTTTTCTGCAATCAGTTTGTTGCTGGTCAGTGAGGCTGCCTGCCAAGGCTACACCATCTACTGAACCATCATCAGGGTTCTGTGAGAGCAGGTCAGGGAGTGGGTCACACTCCTCCTCCTGTCCCTCATCAGTAGCCATGAACAAGCCCATGTCTGCCCTGTCAACATATGGTTTGAGCCTGTTGACATGGAGCACCCTATGGGGGCTCCTGGGAGTTCCAAGGTCCACCAGGTAGGTAACCTCTCCCTTTTGCTCAACAATTGTATGAGGGCCACTCCACTTGTCTTGGAGGGCTGCTGGGGCCACAGGCTCCAACACCCATACTTTCTGTCCTGGCTGATAAACAGTCAACACAGCCTTTTGGTCATGCCAGGCCTTTTGCAATTCCTGGCTAGCCTCAAGGTTTTAATTGCCTTCTTCATGTACTCAGCCATCCTGGAGCGGAAACCAAGTACATAGTCCACAACATCCTGTTTAGGGAGTTTGAGAGGTAACTCCCATCCCTCCTTCACTAGACACAATGGAGCCCTGACTGGATGTCCAAACAGAAGTTCAAATGGGCTGTAACCAACCCCCTTCTGAGGAACTTCTCTGTAGGCAAAGAGAAGGCAGGGCAAAAGTCTGTCCCATCTGCGCCTAAGCTTTTCTGGGAGACCTTTAATCATGCCCTTTAGGGTTTTGTTGAACCTTTCAACTAACCCATTGCATTGTGGGTGATAAGGGGTAGTAAATTTGTAATTTACACCACACTCCTTCCACATAGCAGTTAAGTAACTAGACATGAAGTTTTCATCTCGGTCTGATACTACCTCCTTAGGGAAACCCACCCTGGAAAAGATTCCCAGGATGGCCCTTGCCACCACAGGAGCTGTGGTAGTTCTAAGGGGAATTGCCTCTGGATACCTAGTGGCATGGTCCACCACCACCAGTATAAATCTGTGCCCAGATGCAGTTGGAGGATCCATGGGACCAACAATGTCAATCCCAACCCTCTCAAAGGGAACCCCACCACAGGTAGTGGTATCAGGGGGCCTTTGTAGTACCACCTGCCTTACCACTGGCTTGACAGGTGACACAGGAGCGACAAAACTCCTTGGTGTCTTCAGACATGTGAGGCCAATGAAAGTGAGGGACAATTCTGACCCAAGTCTTGTTTTGGCCCAGGTGACCTGCTAATGGGATGTCATGTGCTAGTGTCAATAGGAAGCTCCTAAACTTCAGAGGTATAACCATCCTCCTGGTGGCTCCAGGCTTTGGGTCTCTACACTCTGAGTAAAGGAGTCCATCATCCCAGTAGATCCTATGGGACCCACTAGCACTCCCAGCAGCCTCAGCAGCAGCTTGATGTCTGAGGGGTTCAAGAGAGGGGCAGCTCAGTGGCTCCTGGCTCAGATCTGCCCTGGAAGGGCCCCCTGTCCCCAAGAACTCAACCTGATCAGGTTCAAGCTCATCTGGGACAGTTCCTTCTTCAGGACTCAGATCAGCTCCCTCAAGAGACTGGTCTGGATTCTGAGGCAGGGGGGAAGACACTGCCTTACCCCTACTGCTCCTTCTCTTGGAAGGCGCCTGGTCCATTTTTCCAGGATCCAGGGCCTGTTCAGTGTTAGACATTTTTGCCTGTGACCTGGTCATAGCAAACACATCTGCAGGGATACCCAACATTTCTGCATGAGTCCTAAGTTCCACTTCAGCCCAAGCTGAAGTTTCTAAATCATTGCCCAACAAGCATTCAACAGGGAGGTCTGCACTTACCACAACCTTTTTAGGGTCAGTTACCCCTCCCCAGGTGAAATTAACAACTGCCAAGGAATGGTCTGTCCTGACATTGCTAGCATTGGTCACTTGGTACATCTCACCAAGTATGATTTGTTCAGGAGCCACAAGATCTTTTGTCACCATTGTGACACTTGCTCCTGTGTCCCTGAATGCCAAGGCCTCTTTTCCATTTATCAAAGGCTGCTGTCTATATTTGCCCAGATTACTGGGGCTTACAAATAAGGAGGCAATGTCCATGCCTCCATCACAGACCAACACAGCCTGAGTTGGAACTCTGACTAGGCCAGAGTCCATCTCAGATCCCAGGGGTTAACCCTACTACACCCTTATTCTGAGTACAACCACTTGGAGCTGGACTAGGGGAACACTTGCCTTAGGGGCAGTGGTGGTTGGAGTTGAGTCCTTGGACTTGGTACAATCACTTGTCCAATGGGTCTTCTGTTTACAGATTTGACACCATGGCTTCTTCTTGCCTTTACCCTTGTTTGATTGTGACTCCCCACCATATGCAGATTTTTGGGGCCCTTGAGAAGATTTCTGGTCTTTACCCTTCTCCCCACCCTTATCAGAGTTTTTAGAATCTTGCTTCTTGGAGTCACCACCTTGGTTCTGAACCTTCTGCCTCACCCTGGTTCTGACCCATTTGTCTGCCTTCTGGCCCAATTCTTGGGGAGAGGTCAGATCAGAGTCCACCAGGTACTGATGCAACAGCTGATTTTGACAGTTATTAAGGATCTGCTCTCTCATAATTAAAGTATACAATCCTTTAAAGTCACACACTTTACTGCCAAGTAACCAGCCTTCCAGAGCCTTAGTAGCACAATCTACAAAGTCAACCCAGTCTTGAGTCTGTGCCTTTTGGGTATCTCTGAACTTGATCCTGTATTGCTCAGTGGTTAAGCCAAACCCATCAATCAGAGCACTCTTCAAGACTTTGTAATTATCAGCATCCTCTTCTCAAACAGTGAGGAGCTTGTCTCTACCTTTGTCTGCAAAGGAGAGACACAAGATTGCTGCCCACTGCTCCGGAGGGACCCTCTGTACTTTACAGGCCCTCTCCAGTGCAGTTATCCATTTGTGGATGTCATCCCCACTCTGGTAGGGAAGGACAATCTTGTTCAGGTTCCTATGGTCATGAGTATGTTCTCTACCTCTAGGGACACTGTTGCTGCCACCATGGGGTTCTAGCCCCAACTTTTTAGAAGCTCTCTGAAGCTCCAGGGATTCCCTATCTAAGGCCAATTGCTCTCTGTTGATTCTGAGCTTAGCTCTCTCAAACTCAAGCAGTTGGCACTTCATCTCATAAGAGGACTCCCTTTTATGAGAGGCAGAGGTCCTATGAGAAGCAGAGCTCCCTACAGATGTACCAGAATGATTAGATTCCTGAGAAGGAGATCTTGATCTTCTTGGTAAACTGTTAACCCTTCCAGGTGGGGTAAAGAGAGGTCCACTGACGCCTCCTTCCTCACCTTCAGGAAGAATTGGATTGTCCAGGTTAGAATCATTTTGTTCCTCCTGGCCAGCATCAGAGTCCAGGTCATAGAAGTTCTCACTTCCTGGCCTTTCCTCTTCTGCTGCCCCACCCAACTTGCCTGTCTCATCAGACCCTGGGGTCTTTCTGAGGTCATCTAAAATCAAACCCTCTATGAGACGTTGAGTGTTTGGGTTTTTCCCTGTCTTCAGTTTCCTAGATGTACACATGGTTCTCAATTCTTGGAATGAGAGATGGTCATACTTAGTTGGCAAGTAGCCACTGGCTTCAGGCCTAGAAGACATGCTAGTGTGGTGTATGCACCTACCTACTCTAGTAGGAACTGAAACTCTCTTGAGTTGAAGAAAGGGTGTGCTAGACCCTTGACTTACCCAACTCTAAGTTCAGTAGAACTTACTTTATGCTAGTCTTGATTTATATGTACCTAAGTACCTTTAGTGGTTTTCAGTTAGTCACTCAATGAGATTATCTGGTAAAACAATAGCAAGCTTTGAATCACAACCGCTGCACACCAATGTGAGAAGTTGGCCTGGTATATGCTGTCCACTAATTAAAGTGGGCACCTTGCACCAGTCCAAACGACCTTTATTGATAATTAGGTTAAAGACAACCTTTATTGAAAGCTACCCTAGTGGTAGCTATGGAGAGCAGCCTTCAGGCTAAGTCTCAAAGGAATGGAAAGCAGCTTGTTTTACCAGTATATAACCTCCTGAATGACCAAATGAAAGGAGAACCACACCAGGTATATATAAAATATATGTATTTATTACTAAACACTCTCTACTAACCTCTTTATGAGATTAGAGAACAAAGCACACAATCTTAAATCACTAGAGCGACAGTAAATAGCACAATATACAGTGGGCTCCAGGGGGAGACCAAACCATATACTAAGAAAGTGGTATAACCACCACAACTTGAATATACACAGTGCCTAGAGCACGTAGAAGCACTGGGACCCCAAGGAACCACCCAAGGTAGTGACACAGGGGACCCACGGAAGACGGGTGCAGTGTGGGAACACAGACGCGAGCTCCGTACAACTCTATGGGAAAGTCGCGGTTGGAAATTTAAAGATTAAGGACACTTAGGAGAGGACTTTCAGCAAACCCAGCTAAACATAGAAGGTTCTAAGGCCAGCACCCTTGAGAGTACCGAGGTACCCGTGTTACCTGTCCCAGCGGAGCCGGGTGCATAGGGGTCAAGTGGTGTCAGAAACCCTCGTCGTTTTCAATGGCGTGATGCGAAAAAGTACTGCTGCCGTGGAGAAGAAAAGTGTCCGGTGTGATCCAAGCCTGGATCGGAGATGAGAAGAACCTGAAAGCAGAGGGGACAGAGTCTGGGTCACTTCATGTGACCAGGAGCGGAGCAATCGAATGCCCACCGATGTCGGGTGCTTCAGGTGAGAAGAGGTGAAGCTTGACTCTGCAGCCACGGGGACCAGGAGGCCTCAATGATGACCACAGTCTGGAGGCGAGCTGTCGCATGAGGGATGTCGAGTGCTGGGGGGTCAGTATCCGGATTGAACACCAACAAGCCTTGGCAACTGCAACCCACGCGGTCAGAGGAAAGATGCTTCTGTGAGGACCAGCAAGGTCCTGGGGACACTCCAAGCAATGGAGAGTCAGGGCACGTCTGGCGCAACCAGAGAAGCCCACTGAAAGTTAAAGTTACCTTCACAGGGACCCACAGGCCAACGGACCAGGGATCGCGAAGGGACCTCGAGCTGAATCACTAAATACCAGCCCACGGAACACTCGTGGAGTGTAGACCGGAAATCTTCAGTGGAGTTACTGCTCGGGGTCAGGACTACCAGTAGCCCAAAGCACAGCTTCAGGGATCGCCGAAAAGCATATGATGCTGCAAATGTACACGGTGCCCAGGGGTACGGGTTTCACGGTCCCCACGAGGGATATGGGCCTCAGGGTTGCTGAGAGCGCAGATCAACCTCGGAGACCTTGGGAACCCACCTCCTGTGTTGCAGAAATCTTCGGAGTCCTTCAGGAGCTTCGTAGATGCAAACCCGTCAGATGCGTTTATGTGCCTGCTCAGCAGGGGAGTAACTCCTTTACTCCAAGGGAGATTCTTCTGTCGTCCAATGAAGTGTAGATCGTCAAAAGTACTTGGTTTCTGTAGCAGAGTTTAGTCCAGGTAAATCCAAAATCCTGTAGTCAGGGGTTCCTATTTTATACCCAAGGAAGGGGTGGGACAAACTCTGGGGACCCACCTATGGGAGGGTCAGGACAGTGGGGTGGCTCGCCAGAGCAGGAGCAATTGGCTCCTGCAACTGGTTTGAGTTGGACTATGCACAGGGACACCAAATGTGCCCCCAGTGCAGACATCAATGCACTCTCAGAGTGCACCCACCCAGCCCCAATACACTAAAGCCTGTCTGGGAGGTGGTCACACCTCCCTGTGACAGGAAACCTATTGTCAAACCTTCCCCTGCCGGAGTTTCGTCCAGCAGCAGGAGGGCAGACTCGTGTCTGTGGCTGGCAGCATCCATTTTGTGATGCCGGGGTCAAGAAAGCTGGTACCTGGTGTACCGGTGTTGCCAGATTTCTCCCTCTAGGAGGGTGGGATCATACCTCCCACACCAGTTACTGGTGTGGAGGTATGATTCCAAGGTGTTTGACACCAAACACGACATGTTTCCATGCAGCCATATTAAAGTTAGCATTTACCGCGAGGTTATAATGCACTTAAGTATATATGGGTGGCTGCATCACAAACAACCCCGGAGAATAGGTTCCGAAGGCTGCAGAGGGGCTCTGCTCATGCATGGGCACCCTCTCACATAAAACCCAGCACCCTGCCTTCAGGATTGATAAGGCCTGCCATAGGGGTGACTGATAGGTTTATATGTGCAGTGATTAGGATAGATATAGTGAACCTATATCTAAGTAAGGGGTGCATGCACCACCTTACACAGGCTGCAGTAGCAGACCTGTGGTGTCATTTTAAAAGGTCTCTCAGGGGTGGCATAATACATGCTGCAGCCCCTGGGAGGCCTCTGGGGTACCTATGCCCTGGGTACATAGTATACCATATACTAGGGACTTATAAGGGTACCCCAGAATCCAATCTGGAGTGTACCTAAAGTACATGCAGTCAATTTAGAGGAGAAAGCAGATAGACTGGGGTCCTGAATAGCAGGATCCCAGTCAGACTATGGGGCCGATTCCGATCTCGGCCGGTAGGGCACCGAATCGGATTCGGCTTAACCGGATCCGATTCGGAGCCCTATTTCCCGACCGATTCGAACATGCGTCCGGGCGAGCGAGTACGATGCGAGCGCACGCGAAATCGCCGACCGACTCGTTCGCGGGTCCGAACCGCTCCGACCGACTCGCACGGACACGACTCGCACCGCGCAATGGAGACGTTCCCCGGCCGGGCAAGTACGATGCACGCCTCGAGCAGTCCGACCGACTCGCGCCATCCGGCTCGAAAGAGCAGTCGGAGCCAGACTTTGGGGGTCCGTGTCGGACACCCCTGTACGCGTAGCCGCGCGAGTCGCACACAGGGGGGACCCATGGGTCCCCCCTACCTGTGCTAGTACGGCGCGAGTCGCATTGACGCGTACCCGCTGTAGGGGGCGCCCTTGTTCGCCTCGCACCCATTGAGTCAATGGGAGCCCGCGTACGCGTTGTACGACTGGCTCCCATTGACTTCAATGGGAGTCCGACCGAATAGAGTCCGATTGCATGCATACGCATCGTACTCGTTCGGTCGGACTGCTAGAGTCCGATTCGGTCGGAAATCTCTCTGGGTCCGGCTCGGTCGGAGTGATTTCCGGCCTGAATCGGAATCGGCCCCTAAGTCGAAAACAGTGAAACATCAGCAAAAAAGTGGGGGTAACTATAAGAAGCAGATCTTACTCTCCTACATGGGACACTTTGTTTTAGCTGCCCTGGCCTAACTGTGGCCCAGATCCAACCTTGCCTGCACTGGGTGTTGATGGAGTAAGGGTTAAGTTCTCTGCAGGCTGCTCTTGGCCTGACCTGTCTGCTCTGTCCTCCCCTCCTGGTAAAATGCAAATTTACCCACCCCACTTCTCTCCCCCTGGTGCGGCCGCACCAGTCGCACTGCCCTAAAGCCAGCACTGGGTGGTAATGGGTCATGCATGGGACAAGTTTGCAACCGTGCAATCTCATCAGGCCAAATGTAATGAGAAGTCACTTTCACCACCATTTTTATTTTTACGAGTCTAGGTCCTTGCTGCGAGCTAGGGCAACCTGGTACTTCTTCCATGAGGAAACTCAGAGCCTTAAAGCTTCCTAAGTTTACAGGGGCAGTGGGACTGAAGAATCCAGGCCAAGCTTTTCAAAAGAGCGAGAGCACAGTTCAACATTTGAAATACCCAGAAATCTATTTTCCCATTCCAGAAGTGGGTACTGCATCCTGCCCTTTTATTTCTTTGCTACTTGGTACTTCGAGTATTTATTCATCTATAACAAATGCCGGAGTGCAAGTTTAAAAATCCAGAGAAGGAATACAATAAAACTTCCTTGCAAAAATAAATATACATCTATTGTTAAAGTTGGTTGTGGACAGTATTCCTTTCACATATTTTTGCCTAAATAGAGTTGGCAACTTTGCAAAGTTTAAAAAGAAGAAGCAGAATTTCTTACTGGTTTATTTTAGTTTTTGTCTCTCTGAAGGAAGGCAAGATGACCAACCAGTGGAAAAATGTAAAGCATTTGGCTTTGATATGCAAATTATTCACGTTAGTGTTAATGACACTTTCATTATCACTATCCAGGAACACACTGTTGACAAGCAGACTCAATAAAAATGTAATTGACTGATAAGGCGGGCCAAAGTGTTTCACGTGACCCCACCTTGTAACAACCCTTAGTGTCAGTGCATAATAGATGCAAAGGCGGGGCCATGGGAAGAGAAAGGCAGTGTAAGGGGGAATAAAAGAAGGGCAGTCATAGTTAACTTTAGCATCAGCCACTGGAATAATGCGATTATGCGACTGAGATGTTTTCCACATAATTATGATTTTGCCTCACTTTCCACATATTCCATCATCATTTTTCATAATTTGCAGATTTGAACACAACAACATTTCGCCCTACTCCAAACGTTACTAAAAAACGCTACCACACGTTTTGTTGTGCAGAGACACTCCTTTTGTCTTGCAAAGGCAGGTCATTTTCTCAGTTGCTGATTGCTGTATTTAGGTGTTACATCTTTATGAATGCGTTGAAATCTTTGCCCATACAGAGTTAATGTGTAAAAATGACAAAGTGGTGAAGTAATACTGTTTCAAAATGTGCTGCATGACACTGCATAATTAAACTCAGAACACAGTGTCACACATAGTAACTGTTCTTTAATTTGAATCATAAAAATAATTTTGTTCTACTCATGACACATAACTCTTCTATGATATCGGGAATATGCTAAAAACTACGAAAAGTGGGTAATGCTTCACAGTGCTTTTAATGATTCCTTGTGTGTTTTGCTGAGACCCTAGAGTCTATGCCTGAGTTCTCTTATGCCAATTGTGCCTGTAGCGCTACTGGGGAGGCTAAACAGCAAATCACTATGTGCAAACCGACAGTCTCAAGCCACCATAGGCCTCTGGGCGACCCAGGGTGGTGAGGCGGGCAATATACGGGTGGCATTAAGATAATAAAAAAAAAGTGCCTACCTTGCAGACTTGCCACATGACATCCTCCTCGCTCAGGCGTCTTCGCTCCTGGAAGCTCTGGACTAGGAAAATGCACTCTCCAATCCTGGCATGTCTCTCAGCATGAGAGACGCGTCAGGATTGGAGGGAGCTGCCTCTCACAGAGCTCCTAAGAGCACTGTCGGCCTGCGCTGTGCACTTTTTTATGTTTAAAATTTACATGTCTGGCTGGCCGCCAGCCAAAGAGAGGTGCACTTTAAACATAAGTGCACAGCCCCTGCTGCACTCGGCAGCACTGGCTCTGCCTTCTCCTGACACTTGGTTCAGGATTGGTTGCTTCAAAATAAAATAGTAATACATAAACCTTATTACCATTTTATTTTTTAGTTGCTCTGGGGCATTTTTTAGGGGGGGCGACGCTCCTCCGCTCTCACGAAGGGGCCGCTCCTGGGTCACTGCGACCATTTACATTCATTGCGGTCCAAATGTCTCAGTTCAACTGGGCGGGCCACAGCTGCGGTTTCCCGGTCACTACTTCTTCAGCCACCCAGCACCACTATCTTCCATGCGCTTTGCGGTAACACAGAGTGATCTTGGTCGGACTCGAAGCATTCGTGGTCCCAGGATTAGCAGTAAAAGGACCAAACAAAATCTCTCACCCAATTGTGATGACATCCCACTTCAAGTGTCACTTCAAAATGGGAGCAGCTCCACAAGCAGTTGGAGTTATGTTATGTTTATTTGCATGGTGGGCATCTCACCTGGGAGGATAGCCTGGCACCTAAAGAAGGACGGAGCGTCTTTGACTGGGACATGTCGGAATAGCCAAGTTTTCAGTTTCTTGAAAAATTCAAGGACTGAGCTAGCGGTTGTGATGTGCAGGAGGAGGCCGTTCCAGGCCTTTGGGAGCCAGGTACAAGAAAGCATGCCTGCCAGCTCTCGTTCTCTGGATGAGTAGGATGTGGGTGAGTAGGAAGCTGTCCAAGTAGAGGATTCTATTCCGAGCATGAAATCTAAGGTGACTGTTCAGATAAGTGGGGCCTTGATTGTGCTGGATTTTGTATTAGTGCGTGAGGAGCTTGAAAAGTGCACGTTTGTGAACTGGGAATCAGTGGAGGACTTTTATGTGTGGAGGTGTGAGTGCAGGGTGGGAATTTGAATGTAAATCTGACTGCAGCGTTTTGAATGACCTGGAGCCTTTTGGTGAGATGTGTGGTGATGTTGACATAGAGTGTATTGCCATAGTTCAGTTTGCTGGAGACCAAGGCCTGTGTAACAGTTCTACAGGTGCTGTGCCAGAGCCATCTGAAGATTTTCTGGTGAGCTTGAGAGTGATGAAGCAGGAGGAGGCGACTGTGTTGATCTGGTTGGTCACAGAGAGTTGGTTGTCCAGTATAATCAAGAGGTTCCTGGATTGTTTAGATGGGTTGGGTGTTGGTCCTAGTCCAGCAGACCACCAGCTGTGGAACTACAGTGAGGTGTCCTTTCTGAAGAGTACCACCTATGTCTTGTCAGAGTTAAGCTTGAGGTAGCTAGACTTCATCCAGTTGTCGACTTCGGACATGCAGGTGGTGACCTTCATCCGGGTGTTAGGAGCATTGTCGACAGAGAGGGAGACGACGAGCTGGGTGTCAAAGTGGGAGTCCAATCGGTAACTTCCATTGTCCATGGAGCCAGTGCTCCACTATCCCCAGGCTGTAGCAGAGATTACGGGGATGCACCTAGCAGTTTCATGCACAATCTTGGCCAGTAAATTGGGGACAGCTGGTTGCAGTTTTAGAATCTTCAGAATACTTTTTGGGAGCTATTCAGGACCTGCAGGGCTACAGACAGGTCCCACAGTGGAAGGGCTCCCTCCAGTGGGCAATGAAGCCTCAATCCAACCCAGCAAAACCAGTAAACTCTCACAGGCTGGGGAGGGGGGCTGAGATGATCTTGAGGGTCAGTTGGGGGCAGCTGAGGGCTCAGGATGTCATCAATTACATTCACAGCACTGATCTAATCTTGGGCTTTGCAGTGCTGGGTTCCTTGTTTTGCTTGTTAAGTCATTCCTCTGTTCATCTTCTCTTCCTCCTGGCAGCTGGACTATACTCGCCCATTAAGCAGTCTCCTTCCACGGAAATGCCTCCAGTACTTCTCTCTGAGGGCAGATCCTCAGTGTTTCCCGCAGGGAATCTTGGACTATAGGTGACAGCCAGCCATGAATCACAGTAGATTCCCCAACACTCTGCAGATGTATTGTGTGGGCACCCATATCAATACAAACGTTCTGAACCAATGACTGGCAGTAAAAACCCATTTTTTAAGCTATGTTTCCAGACAGACTTTGTGGATTCTACAGATGAAGTTGTTAAGGGATTTCCGGTGTTTCTGCTCCTATTGTTACTTCATCCAGACTGGCCGCCCGCAGTGTTTGTCTTTGAGCGTCAGCAGGAAGAAGTGGAGAAGCTGGTGTCTCTTCCTCAGAGAAACCCAGAACGCAGGCACAAAAAAGAAGCCTCCCCACCTTGCACATACCAACTTGATGAGGACACACCTTAGGGGGTACCACAGGGCCAGATGTGGGCAAGGACTATCTCTGCACTTCTCAATGAACCACTGTCTGCTATCCTCCCATGCCTAAGAGGCTGCTTATCACACAGACTTCAGGAATGCATTGAAGGAGACCAATAATGCACATTGCTTGTCTGTCAGGCTACCTCCATTTTGTGTGCAGCACCACCATAGAAGGCTACAAAATGGATTCTGCTTTGTCCACAGTCAGCCGCAACACACCTTTGTTACTAATTACGCTGCACACATGACACCAACACATAACTGGATGCAGAAAATGTGTCACGGGACTGGCAGACTAGTTTAGAGGGGAAAGCCAGCAAGCAACTCACACTGCACAGGTTACGGGTAAAAAAACTGTCCCACTATACCAACTCATCACTGCCACATATGTCTTCTACAGCCTGGTAAGCTGACAGTAGTGGCACTGAATTAAGGCGAGTGCACAGAGTGCGGCCCTCTTTATCACTAAGTCCCATCCGGGTCATAATCCATGTTTTCTTGTGCCCTCAGCATAGACGCTTGATTGTCGTGTGCACTTGTGCGAAAGAAAAAGTGTCAAAAGCACCAGAGGTTTGCATCCGTGAGTAACTTAGGAGGGGCCATTTGCTCTCAGAGTTCTTGTCCCAGCACATGGAAACTTAGGTGTTTCAATTTAATATCAGCTCAAGAATATCGTTGGTAAATAATCTTTGCTAAACTACTGTGGTGTCTGAAACATCATGGGGCATAATGTTGAAGGTAAGACTATCATTTTTGTAAAACTGTGTAAAAGAAATCAAAGTTATTAATATTGCTTTCTGTCAGATTGTTTTAAGGTACGTTTTTCTTTGCTTTAATTTAATAGGTTTCATTAATTATTTTTTTCTTTTTTCTAAATGTGTTTATTACATTGTATATATATATAATTTTATTGATATTTTTATAATTAGTTAATATATTTTGTAGTATTTAGTATTTAAATAGAACTAATTTTAGAATTTTTGTAGTATTTGATTAGTTTTTTTTATTTTTATGGGGTGTTGGTTTGTAGCAAACTAGGATGGCAAGTGTTGTAAAATATAAAGTAATTAACTGTGTAATTTATTAATGAAGCAATGTTTAAATAATGTGCTTATTGATTATGTAAAAAGCTATATATTCTTATTATTATTACTTAATATATGGGTTGTCGATTTTACTGGTGCATAGGGCTGGATATTAATATTATATTAACAGTTTAATCATTCATTTGTTGGTTTAATAATTTGATAAATGTATTAATTAAATTATTGTTTTTCGTTATTTGTTCATGGGTAGTTGTGTTTGTATGGAAATAGGATAGGAAGTGTTTTATTTAAATTGCTTTTTAATTATGTTTGTTGGTAAGCTTTGTATATATATATACATTATATATATATATATATAATTGTATTTTTGTTAATTTCATTAATAAAATGTATTTTAAAAATATTAAGGATTTTTTTTTATTTTTAAGGTTAACATATTGCTAGTCCTGGTTATATAATTTTAAAATATTATAGTTTCTATTTAATCATTCTAATTTATATTTTTATTAAAGTATAAATATAAATTGCATAACTGTTTTAGATAGTCATTGAAATGTATTTTCATTTATTGGGGAGAAGTGTTGGTTGTTTGCTATTCAAAAAGTATATTATGCTTATATTTTTTCATTTAAATCCTGACATTGTAATTGTATTTATTTTTTGTGTATTTAAACCTTATTATTATAAATATGCAACATCATCGTGATTTTTGTGTTTTTATGGTTATTAATATAGTACTTATGTAAACTTAATATATTATATTAATTAATAATTAAAATAGTCTGAGGGATTTTAAGGAATAGTGAATATTGATTCTAATCAAAATATTTTTACAAAGGGTGTGGGTTTAGGTTTGAATAGTAAATGTAAACTATTTATAATGTAACATTTTACCCAATAGTGGTTGGGGTCAGAGTGTGGCAACACCCACCGCAATGCCCATGAAACGCCTCCCTAGCGCAGAGTAAGGCAACGCAGTGATTTGCGCTGCCTTGTCTTATTCCATATCTTTGAGGTCATTCAATAACACGCACAGTGGCTTTGCGTGATCTCATAAATTGGATTTTGTAGTTTGTGCCGCCGGAGCGTCACAAAAAGTGACGCTACGGCAGCACAAGGGGCTCATAAATATGGCCCAAAGAGCCTGCCAAATATCTCACAAAATTAGACCTCACTTAGGGATATCGGCAGATACCCCTTAACCCTACTGATAAAGAAAAAAAGGCTTTATGCACATCCCTGCGCATATACCAGTTTACTGAAGCACCATTTGGCCTACATGGAGCACCTGTCATTTTCCAATGTCTAACAAATTATTTATTACAACCCCATCAAGGGCATGTAGCTGCCTTTTTGAATGATATCAATCAATCAATCAGGGTTTTGTAAAGCGCACAACTCACCCGTGAGGGTTTCAAGGCGCTGGGGGTGGGTGTGAGCAGCTCCGTTGGGGTCATTCAAAGAGCCAGGTCTTGAGGTCCTTCCTGAATTGGTGCAGTGTTGGGCTCCGTCGGAGGTGAAGGGGGAGTTCGTTCCAGGTCTTGGCTGTGAGGTAGGGGAAGGATCTTCTACCTGCTCTGGTCCTGTAAAAACGCGGGACGGTGCCTAGGGAGAGGTCAGCAGAGCAGAGGTTTCTCTTGGGGGCGTGTAAGGAGATTCGGTCATTGAGGTATTGGGGTCCAGTGTTGTGGAGGGCCTTGTAGGCGTGAGTGAGCAGCTTGAAAGTTATTCTTCTTTTGACGGGGAGCCAGTGGAGGTCGCGAAGGTGTTGGGTGATGTGGTTGTGCCGCGGGATATCGAGGATAAGTCTGGCTGTGGCGTCCTGGACGTCATCGATTTTCCGGTTGCAAGATCATTTAACCCACTTAAAGGCTGTACTCTCATCAATCACCAAGGAAAGTGTATTAGCAGCTTCCCAAGTGAAATATTTAGGGTATATTCTTGGAGTGGAAAATTTCGGAAACATTCAGATCCCCATCTTAATAAAGAAGATTGAATTCAACAATTGCCATTTCCTAAACAAAAATGAGAACTTTCTTAGGTTTAGTAGGGTTTTATCTAAGATTCATTCCTAATTTTTCTCACATTGATAGTCACTAGGCAGACCTAAAAGGTAAAAATAAAACCAAAAAGCAGTTACAACAGCTTTCTTTAGAAGTTAGAAAAGCCTACCAATAACGAAAGAATGAAAGAGCTCATTTTGCACCAATTCTGTATTATAATGAGCTAACTTCTCTGAATCCTTTCCAAAAGGCGTCTCAAGATAGGACTAGAAACCATATTAAAAGCAACCTGATGGACATGTAAGCAATCACCCTGTCTTGTACATCAGTCTAAGTTACACCCTACAGAAGCAGATATTCAGTTATAGAGTAAGAATACCTTGCAGTTAAGTGGGCCATCGAGACCATTAGTCATTACCTGGAAAACATATCTTTTATTTTATACTGACCATGCCCCATGAACATGGCTAACCTGAAATAAGGTTAATAAATCCAGAATATTAAGATAATACCTGTTTATAAAATAATATATAGAGAAGGCAAATGCACACCAATGTAGCTTGTCTATTAAGACATCATCTAGATGTTTTGCCCAAGTGGCAAAATATTACAGAAGTAGCGTGTCAGGGGAGCACTTACCTACATTAGGAAGCACTCCTTCCAAAACAGCATGTGTTGTACAGGAACACATGTAAAAAGGGGGAAAGGTTGAGTCAACCTGAGGAAACATAAAAGAGAAGAGGGATATAAGGACATAGAAAAGGAGGAACAGGAAACACACAGCCAAAGAAGATGCTTCAAGATGCCATACCGAAGAGAGACTTTAGAAGTCAATGCTATAACACCAGACATACTGTGCCAAGTCAGAGAAGCAGAGGCAACAATAGGCCCAGAAGAACAGATCCCAATAGATCAGGAAAAAAGAAACAAGAGAAACAAGAAACATGCAAGGTGAGCAATGAGAAAGGGGTAAGGGACAGGAATGCTGAAATGAAATGGAAGGTGTAAATTTACAGCAGAGTTACGCTTGGGCCTGTAAGACTACTGAGAATTCACTAACCAGGTAGAAAACTAGATAAGAGAAAAAAGAAGGGCAAGGAAATAATATCCAGGAACTAGAAAAGAGAAATAGAAAAACAAATCCGGCAGAGTTGTTTTTAAACATTATTCAAGGCTAAAATCAAATAAAGACAAAACCAAATTGGACTAAGATAGGAAGAAAGAGAGAGAGCGACACATGAGTGAAAGGAAAAGAATAGGAGAAGATGAAAATAAAACATCCATAATCAATACCATCACTTCAATCAATCAATTAAACAGGATTTATAAAGCGCTGCTAATCATCCGAAAGGGTATACAGACGATAAGCGCCAAGCTGTTCAGGTGGCATCAGTTGAATAGCAAGATCTTGAGTCCCCTTCTGAATTCCTGGAGAGAGGGTGGGGTTCAGAGATGGAGGGGGAGGCTGTTCCAGGACTTTGCGGCGAGGTAGGAGAAGGAGCGTTCTCCACAGTTGCTTCAGCAGATGCGTGGGGTGTGCGTGAGTGAAAGGGAGGCAGAGTGCAGGATTTTGGAAGGTTGGTAGAAGCTCAGGCGGTGGTTGGTGTAAGCTGGTCCTAGGTTGTGCAGGGCCTTGTATGCGGGGGTCAGCATCTTGAAATGGCATCTCTTGTGGGCGGGGAGAGCCAATGGAGTTCCTTCAGGTGAGGGGTGATGTGGGTCCATCTAGGGAGGTCAAGGATTAGTCTGGCCACTGAGTTCTGAATGGTCTGCAGTCTCTTCAGGAGGTGTGTGGCAATTCCTGTGTAGAGAGCGTTGCTGTAGTCCAAGCAGTTGGTGACGAGGACTTGAGTGATGGCGCGTCTGGTGGAGGCTGGGAGCCATATGAAGATCTTTTGGAGCATGCACAGCCTGAGGAAGCAGGCGGAGGAGACTGTGTTAATCTGGTTCTTGATGCTGCATTTTTTGTCCAAGATGATGCTGAGGTTCCGGGCATGGTCCATTGGGGTGGGAGATCGTCCCAGTTCAGAAGGCCACCAGAAGTCGTTCCATGGGTTGGTGTTATTCCCAAAGATCAGTACTTCTGTCTTGCCTATTTTGAGCGTGAGGCAGCAGTTTTGCATCCAGTCGGTGATGCTGGTCATGCACAAGTGGAAGTTTGCCCTTATGGTGGATGGGTCTTCGGATAGAGAGAGGATGAGCTGGGCATCATCTGCGTTGGAGATTATGTTCAGTCCATGGTTTCTGACGATGCTGGCCAGGGGTGGCATGTAGGCATTGAACAGAGTAGGGCTGAGGAATGAACCTAGAGGGACGCTGCAGATGATGTTCTTGGGCTCTGAGGTGAACGGTGTAAGGTGGATTCTCTGTATTCTGATGGTGAGGAAGAATGCGATCAATTTGAGGGTGTCCTCTTGGATTCTGGTCTGATGAGGCCTCTTGATCAGGGTGTGGTGGAACAGAGTGTCAAAAGCAGCTGAGAGGTCGAGGAGGATCAAGGCAGCCACTTTTCCCGGTCTAGGAGGGTCCTGATGTCGTCAGTGGCTGCGATTAGGGCAGTTTCGGTGCTGTGGTTTGCACGGAATTTGGATTAGAATGCATCCAGGAGATCATGGTTCTCGAGGTATTCTGTGTTTTGGTGGTCCTTTTTGAGGATTTTAGCGGGAAAGGGGAGCAGGGCGATGGGTTGGAAGTTCTTGAGCTTATTGGGTTCTTGAGGAGGGGTTTGTCTTCAGCGTGTTCCCACTCATCTGGGAAGGCGTCTGAGGCGATGGATGAGTTGAACATGGCTCTGAGCTTCTTGCTGATGGTCCAGTTGCTGAGGTTGAACATGTGATAGGGACCGAGGTCCGTGGGTGCTCCTGAGTGGACGGATTGCTTGATGTCTCTGGTGCTCTGTGTGGAGAGCTGGTCTCAGGCAGTGATCTGGTGGTTGGAGATTGCGACTGTGGGAACGAGGAGGCTGAGGGTATCAGTGGTGCAGGTTGTGGTTCGAATTGTTTGGAAATGGTGGAGATCTTGTCGTGGAAGATGTCCAGCAGAGTGTTGCAGAGGTTTTGAGAGGGGGTGATGATATTCTCAGTTGCTGAGGCGTTGGAGAACTCGCTGACAATGCTGAAGAGTTCATTGCTGTGGTTGGAGCTGGCTTTGATGCCATGGGCTAGGGTGTTCCTTCTTGTCTCTTTAAGTAGCCGGTGGTTGTGGTTAAGTGATCTCTTGATGATGGTCCGGTCGGTAGGCTCCTTGTGGGTGCACCTACATTTTCCAGTTGCATGCAGTTGCGTTTCATGGTTTTCAGTTCCGTGGTATACCAGCTGGCATGTTTGGTGGATCTCTTGAGTTTGGTGGGTTTGATGGAGTCAGGATGAGAAGTGTTGAGGGCATTGGTCCATTGGCTTTTGGATACTTTGTTCCAGTTGCGGTGTGAAGTGTTGGGCGGTGTGGTGGTGGTTCTGGGGGCTGCTGTGAAGGTGAATTGGATAATTGAGTGGTCCAGAGAGGTGAGCTCGGTAACATGGCTGTACTTGACTCTGGTGCTGCCTCTAAAGATAGGGTTCAGCACTTGCCCTGCGAAGTGTGTGGGGTCAGTGACTAGCTGGGGGAGGCCGATGTTGCTCATGCTTTCAAGGTGATTGGCTGTGTTCGCGTTGTTGGGGTCGTCGAGGTGAAAGTTGAGGTCTCTGAGGAAGATGTAGTGTTCAGAGTTGATGACTTGGGGAGCAATGAATTCGGGGATGGCGTTGCAGAAACCAGGCGTGGTCCTGGGGATCTGTAAGTGAGGCTACATCTGATGGCTGTCTTGCCATCTGTTCTGAGTTGGAAGTTGAGGTGTTCCATGATTTGGGGGGGTCGTCTATGGTGGTGAGGCAGTGGATTGAATCTTTGTGGTTGATGGCATTTATGTTGATATCTCTTGTTTTTCACCATAAGTATGCTTCTTGCATTAAAGGATGGAAGAAAGGGACCCACAGATCGGATTGCCCTATTTCCAAACGCCCTGGAGAAGATAAAAATTAAAAGAAGAAGAACTTTACAAAAGTAATAAAAGAATTGGAAGAGACAATACAAACATATGCTTAGAGATTAGTAAGATTTTATTTGAGTTTGAATGAAGAACTTGAGGACAAATAAATAATGTTCATCCTTCAAATCCTGTGAAGGTGCCTTCTGCCACTTGTATCGCCAAAAATAAGCACTCTTCATATGAATAGCTGGATTGAAGTGAATTGCAACTCTGCTATCCCTGAAGTTAAACACTTTCTCCAGCAATAGTTGGGTTGGTGTTAGAATAGTAAATCGGAATTCCCCAAAATCAAAGGCTTTCCCCAATGGTAGCTGGGTTGGAGTGGAAATATTAAGACTGTGCTTGCCAAAATTAAACACTTTACCCATTAGTAATTTGGTTACAGTTAGAATAGTAAATATGATTTCCACAAAATCAAACACTTTCCCTAATGGCTGTTTGTTTAAAGTGACAACAGTTATATACAGACTTTAACCTAAAAGTTAAGCAAATGGGCCTGGTTTTGAGTTCAAAATATTTCTTAGCTTAATGTCAGCAGAAATATTTCTGTTGATTGACAGTAATTACATTTAAATGCTTTGTATGTTTTTGCATAAAACTTGTGTTAAAAATAGTTTCCCTAAGTTGGTAATGTAACGAATACATTAATATTAATTTTTCATGTTTAAAAAATAAGTGTTTTCAAATTAATTTTTGTGTACATAAAAATTACATAATATATTTTTAAAGTGTCATTATTAAATAGTTGTTAATTATTGATTATGTTTTTTATGTTCTGAAAATATTATGAGGCCAATTTGCAAATGTGTTATAACTTCAGATAATCTTACATTACATTTAAGAGCTTTTCTAACTTACAGCTCATATTGCAAATCACAAAGCTGGTCAAGGCATTGACAGGTAACAAGTTTTACCTAATATGTATTTTTATTCTAATGCTTTTCACAAAAAGTGTAACTTACGTTATATGGATGTCGAGGGCAACTGGCAGAACGTATGCCACTGCTGTAATTTACACCAGTTGCTTCATTAGTAGTTTTTAAAAAAATTAATTAAAAAATCAAAAATACTTTTCTATCAGATGAAAATACACATCTAATGTTACTCCATGTACCCTGTGTAATTTGGGGTGATTGTAATTTGTTCACACATGCACACCCAGATTTGCTTTAACATTTTCCACACAAAAAGATTTGAACAACACAAAAACAACACAAAACAAACAATTTAACAAAGGGAAACCAAGAAATATAATATTTAATTCATTAAGAGACTCTGCATAGAACTGTAGGATCCAGTATTAAAGAGAACCAAAGGACATTTAAACCGAAACCAAGCATCAAGGGCATGAAAGACAGGGAAGAGAGTTGTAATGTTCAAAACTCCAAAGGAGGAAGACAAATCTCACAGATAATGAAACTGGAAACTGATAATCTTGTACTTTGTGTGGTTAAGAATTATGAAGCACTCTTTGCCACACAAGGTTTTATGGTCAGAACTATAACGAAAAATGCACAACTGGCTACATTCACTGACAAAAATTGCAGGATTAAAAGCTCCATCTAAAGGGGGCATTTTTAAAAATCAAATCGGGACCACAATGTGCTGACTGAGGACTTGAAAATATTTCTAAACTTAATGAAAGAGAGCAAATGATATGTAAGTTCTTCCCAATGAAGGCCCCTACAGGGATACGCGGATTAGATACCGGTGCCACTTTGAATAGTTTGGTTTTAATAAGTTGTGTATAATTCAACATTTTTAACAGAAAGCGCTCATTCACTTACCATTACTAAATATCATTGTACATTTACACAAATGAGTAAGTCCCAACAGCGTCAAATTATGTAAATACCAGTGAAGATGTCATCATGTGTTCAAATACTTTACTTTTACTTGAAAAACACATACATAGACGTGTTGCATTATGTCCTTTATTACATAACAATGATATGTCGCCTTATGTTTGACTTTAGAGCCAACATAACGTTCATATACCGGTCTTCCACATTGCTACTTGCTGATAAATACACATGACACACTTTTTATCAAGCACACTTGGCTCATTAAATATATGATTTATACATCATAATAAGCAGAATCCAAAACGTATTACCAAAGATACAACAATACATTTGAGTGTGCCCTCATCTGTCTTACATGATAATATTGACCAGTATGAAGCGTGCTTTAATGTATTAGTATATGTTCTAAACCACTTGCACTGCATTGTTGACAAACACACGTGTAGTTACCAAATACTCATGAACAATATATAAAGTAGGCTTCTTTAAAAAAGAACCCATTTTGTTAAAAAACAAAATCAGGACATTAAAATAATTTAAAAAAAACAATTGTCTAATGGATAGTTGGATAATGATGCAATCTCCATTTTCTTTCAGAACATGATGGAGGTAGTTAAAACATACATACACAAAAAAGTACTTCCAGCAGTGGGAGGAGAGCCACGAGGCCAGTATGACTAATGGAATTTCTGGTTCTTCTTTCCTGTCAGCCTGATTCTGCTTCTGAAGGTGTCTCAGCAGGTCCGACTTTAGGGATGTGTAACTGGTGCAGCCGCACCTTGCGCTGAGCTCGTGGGGGGGGGATGCTGAACAGTGGCTGTGTTTAGAGATAACTTACAAATTTAAAAGAACCCTGCTGCGAGTTCCTTGTCTGTCCAGCAGTTTTCAGGCAGCAATAAAAATGTCAAGATAACTCTAGTGATTAATGTTCCTGCTGGAGAGGGATGAGTTTTGTCTAGTGGCAGTTTTTACTCACCATAAAGTATCACAGAGGGTTAATAGACCGCCTCTCATTCCACGCACCCACCAGACACCTCCTCTCTGCCCAACTAGCCCTCGCCACCGTCACTCAAATCCACAAAACCAGGACCGGAGGAAGAGCCTTCTCCTACCTCAGCACTAAATCCTGGAACGCCATGCCTCTTCCCCTTAGGCTCTCTCTGTCTCTGACACGATTAAGGAATTCAGGAAGAATCTCAAGACCTGGCTCTTCGATTGAACCACAGCGCCCAGTCGGACCTACAAATCCCCCAGCGCCTTGAGACCCTTACGAGTGAGTAGCCGCGCTTAACAAGCACTGATTGATTGAATATGCTGCTGCAAGGTATGTATATAATGCATATTACAGAATGTATTTTATATGGAAAGCTTACTGGGTTACTGCTTTTGTCACAGAGATCTTTTTGTTACTTGCAGTTTATAAATTACAATCATAATATAGCACAGTGACCTATGAACTGCCATAAAAGAGCTGCATGCAATCTGCGTGGTATAGGTTAGAATGTTATGTTTTTCTCAGTCTTTCTTTATCCTAATGTCGCCAAAAAGGGTTAATTTTGGTAGAAGTGTATTCTTATTAACAAAGCCATCCCCAACCACTGTGGTACATTTTAAATTTTGAGTTTGTGCTTATCCATACCAAAAACCCTTTAAATATACTGCTTACTAGTATGGATGACATGTGATTCCTACACCTTGTAATCCGCTTTGTCTTATGTAACATTTCCTATAGAATGATTTACACACGTATGACTAATTGTCTCTGTATAATGTGTGTGTGATGTAAAGTGCTCTGACCCCCGACACTGGTATGAGGAGCACTATAAAACAAATGACATGCAGGTAAGAGGGGCTATAAAGAGATGAGGGGTACTGTTGGAGGTTGGTAGTGAGGGAATCTATGGAGAAGGAGGTCTTTGGGGGGAAATGAGCTCCAAAAAACATCTGTTGCACCGGGCGCCACCAGCACTAAAAACGGCCCTGTGTCTTAGATACACTGTTGCATACCCTGAAACTAACACAACCAAGAAGGGCCAATCACATGTTTCTCGTGCTAAGGAACATAGCAGGTATATTTAGCGACAGATCCTCAACACAAACCCCTGAAGTGCTTGTTGCTGCCACAATTGAGGAGGATGAAGAAGAGGCTATTTCAGTACACACCCCTGAAAATGTTTCATATAGGGGATTGACCCACATTACAACACTTGAGCTATCACTGCATGGAGATAGTGAAAAGGAAAGCATTGTGAAGGACATGTACTCTGTTCTGTTGTCCTGCCGCCAAGGAACTAAGAAAAGGCCACTGGACGTGCTGCCTTTGTAGCCCTTCCTGGCTAAATAAATTAAAGGAGGCAAATAAATTACCACTCTACTGCTTGAAAAATACTTACAGAGCTTAAGTGTATCAGACAGGAGCTTGCTGGACTTAATGAGGAAATGTAATATTTAACACTGATCAAAAAGGAATTTTTAAAAAGTAAAATTGAATGCCATGCTGCCACTCACAAGCTTCTCCAAGAACAACATGTCAAATCCATGCAGGTTTTGAGTCAGATGTCAGCTAGTATAAGCACAGCATGAGCACAGGTGCAAGTCTTTTGAATGGAGATCTGTGCCATGTACTATTACCCAAGATGACAATGCAAATGTATAAGAAAATGTGAATTTACCAGAGAGAAAGATATAGCCTCCCAGGAGCAACCTAGGATACAACGTGGTAGGCCATGCAAGCATCCGCCCACAAATATTTAGTGAAGGTGCACACTTTGGGCCAGATGTACGAAGTTCACGATTCCATATGAATTGCTATTTAGGAATTGCAAAATGGTATGTACAAAATTTGCGATTTCCTAATAGCGATTCCTACAGAGTAGGAATTACTATTAGGAAATCGCAAATAGGAAACATGAAATTCCCCCAAAATTACGTGAAATGCGGAACTCTGCGTTTTGTGTACAAAAATGACACGAAAACACATGTCCTGTATAAAAAACGGAACAAATCAGCATGTTGAGCAATGCGCATGCATAGCCATTTTGATTAGAGTGTGACGCTCCTCACTCCAGCCTGCGCCTGCCTGGTTATTCCCTTGTGCCCCCTAACCATCCCAGCAATTCCTGTCCACCTCTCCATTTTTCAAAATTTCTATCCACTTTTTTTCTATTCCCCCTGTACTTTAAAAAAAAAAAAATTTTCTCCTGTCTGCTTTGATTTTGTTACTTTCTACGGGCCTCCTAGTTATGGCAGAGGCAAGAAATGAGCAATGAGAGGAAATCACCTGCGCCCCTTTGTGATGTCAGCGGGAGGCCATTATCCTGCACAACATTTTTGTAAGAGTAGGAGGTCGGAGCATTTGTCTGTTTTGGTTCAGGGCCCTGGGTCTCCCCCCAGGACCCCAAGGCCTGCAATTGCTGTGGGTGTCCCGGCTAGAACCAGGGCACCCACAGCAACTATGAGTTGCTTCGGCTCTGCAGGATGGGGTTCCCAAGGCCATGTTATAGCTTAGGGAGGGAGACTGCCCTCCCCTCACCAAAATAAGTGCTTCCGACAACCTCCCGGGCCGTGGCCCACCTCTGGGGGCTTATAATTCAAAGGGGCCCTCTATATGTTTTTTGAAATCTTTTTTTAGGACAGGGGACTGAGTCCTGGAGCCCTAAAAGGGCTGCCAACAAGTCTTTCTTGATGTGGTGGCAGCCAATCCGTTCTTATCAGTAGATCTTTTGGGGACGCAGATCCTCCACTGCATGACAGCTACACAAATTTTGAACCTTAAAACCTACCAAACAGATTACACCAATTGTTGGAAATGGGGGTCTCTAGTTGGCAATGGCTGGCGCCACTGTCCAAATAGGGACCCTTCTCCCCAAGTCAGGGCAAGTGGGCTACCCCCTTTGATAACCCCTGCTCAACCCTGTGGTAACGTAGCACGAGCAGCTAGGCCTATCTCAGAGGCAGTGTGTGAAGCATTTATGACCATGCACAATAAGGCAGTAACGACACCACAAAAGGACACAACTCAAGTAGGTATAGAAAAAATAGTATCTTTATCTAAGGTTTGGTACGAGACTCTCAGAAGCGTTTTAACCAGTCATCAGGCATGTAAATCATTAGGGACTTAAAAAAGGCAATACGTGTTCACCAGGACGTGGCACTGACTGAGTTCAAGGCCTGGATCTACGCGACCCGTTGCGCACCCGATACCTGCCGTTGGACGGGGACCCAGCACGTAGCTTCTCGAAGAAGTGGAGACGGTGACAGGCGGACTCCCAGCGACCACAGTTCTCGATGGCAATGGTCCGCAAAGTGCACTCGCAGCGATTCGGGCACTCCGGGACAGGCGGGCCCTCAGCGGCAGCAGCACGCGGCGGCCCGGGCTGGTGGTGGCGATGACTCTTGTCGTGCAGCTCCGTGGTGGGCTCGCTGCGGCAGCAGCGCTCTCCTAGCTGCGGCGGCGGCCCACAGGACGATTCACGATGGTGCAAGGTTGACAAAGACGTGGGCACTCAGGGGCAGCAGCTCTCTCTTAGCTGCGGCGGCCCACAGGACAAATCCCAATGATGCAAAGTTAGCAAGGGTGCGAGCACGCGGCGGCGGCAGCTCTCTCTTAGCTGCGGCGGCTCACAGGACAAATTACGAGGATGCAAAGTTAACCAGGGTGCGAGCACTCAGCGGCGGCAGCTCTCTCTTAGCTGCGGCGGCTCACAGGCCAAATCACGATGATGCACAGTTAGCAAGGGTGCGAGCACTCAGCGGCGGCAGCTCTCCCTTAGCTGCGGTGGCTCACAGGTCAAATCACGATGATGCACAATTAGCAAGGGTGTGAGCACTCCGCGGCAGCTCTCTCTTAGCTGCGGCGGCTCACAGGACAAATTACGAGGATGCAAAGTTAACCAGGGTGCGAGCACTCAGCGGTGGCAGCTCTCTCTTAGCTGCGGCGGCTCACTGGCCAAATCACGATGATGCACAGTTAGCAAGGGTGCGAGCACTCAGCGGCGGCAGCTCTCCCTTAGCTGCGGCGGCTCACAGGTCAAATCACGATGATGCACAGTTAGCAAGGGTGCAAGCACTCCGCGGCAGCAACTCTCTCTGAGCTGCGGCGGCTCACAGGACAGTCCACGATGTGGCACAATTAACACGAGTGCGGGCATCCAGCGGCGGCAGCTCTCTTAGCTGCGGCTGCCCACACAGCCTCAGCGCAGGTTCTGCAGGTTCAAATTTAAGGCGGGCACTCAGCGGCGGCAGCTCTCTCTTAGCTGCGGCGGCCCACACAGTTTCAGCGCAGGTTCTGCAGATTCAAATTGAGGCGGGCACTCAGCGGCGGCAGCTCTCTCTTAGCTGCGGCGGCCCACACAGTTTAGGCGCAGGTTCTGCAGATTCAAATTAAGGCTGGCACTCAGTGGCGGCAGCTTTCTCTTAGCTGCGGCGGCCCACACGGTTTCAGCGCAGGTTCTGCAGATTCAAATTAAGGCGGGCACTCAGCGGCGGCAGTTCTCTCTTAGCTGCGGCGGCCCACACACAGAGTTCACAAAGGTTACTAGTCCGCATTCCTCACAGTAGAACAAGAGGTTCCGGATTACTCGACGGAGGCCTCACCTGCAAGTAGAATTCCTAGCGAAGGAATTCGGGCGGCTGATGGGGTGAAGTCTAATGTCCCTGAGACTTCAGAAGGAGGCGCTCTCAATTCAGGCCCTTGGGTAGTTTCTTCAGCAAGATTGGTGAAAGTTTCAAAGTCCTTTCCTCTGTCCGCTCGGACAGAGTTTCGTCTTGACATCCAGAAGGAACACACTTGAAACAGGATTCAGCACAGCGCTTTATACCTAGAAAGTCTTTGTTCTCTGCAGACACAAATCACTGCATCCAGTCAGAACCAGTTCGGTGGGGTCGGGGAGCACTTGGTTTACGAGGCGACATCCTGCCCTTTGGGAATCTGGGGGTCTGCTATCAGACGCCCAGTGTGAGATGGAGCCATCATTCACCTTGCCAGGTACGGCCCTGCTCGGATCAAAGAGTCACCCCTCCCCATACTCTAAATGCCGATCTCTCTCTCTGGCCAGGTCTGACCCAGCTGGCCCTGCTGCTCCAAAACCAGATGGCCAATACACACGCTAGCAAAAGCCTACAGGAAAGCTTCAGACCAGAAAATACCTCGTTTCTAGTAGAGGCATTTTCGAACACGGGCTACGTTAATAATCCTTACTAAAAGATGCATCTCCATGTTCTGAGCTTACACATATCAAATTCGACGTTCCTATCAGGTTCCTGGGGGCAGGGAGGATTAAGGCATGCAATACTCAGCCTGCACATTCTGGCCTATGAGAACGGGTGGCCTCGCAATAGTGAACAGTGAAATGGAGGGTAACTCGCTATTAGAACATGCTACACAGACATACTTTCAAAGCTGCTTCGGTGGGTAGCACAAATCAGCGCTGCCGGCCCACCAGCAGTATTTGGTCTATCAGCCCTGGGCACACGCAGTGCACTGATACTAGGGACTGACAGGTAAACCAAACAAGCCAATTATGATTATTCCAATTCATACAGTTATCTTTACACAGGGAGCACTCGCGCTGTGTTACTGATTGGCAATGGCACAGCACCCAGAGCATCTAAATCCAGCCAACATAAAAGGTCAGAAGAGAAAAGAGGAAGGGAGACCGCCGCCAATGATGCCAGGTCTAACACACGTCCCCTCCAGCTGAAATGTGGGGAGAACTAACCATTCCCTTGGGAGTTCTCATCACTAAGGCGGAAGAACCTGGACAGACCGTCAGCATTGGCGTGCTCTGTACAAGGGCGGTGTTCCACCGTGAAATCCATACCCTGTAGGGAAATGGACCACCTCAACAACTTGGGATTCTCACCCCTCATATGCATCAACCATCTAAGGGGCCTGTGGTCTGTCTGAACCCGGAAGTGAGTCCCAAACAAACATGGCCTCAGCTTCTTCAGCGCCCAGACCACAGCAAATGCCTCACGCTCAATTGCACTCCACCTCTGTTCCCGGGGAAGTAACCTCCTGCTTAGGAAGGCTACCGGTTGGTCTAGTCCCTCCTCATTGATCTGTGACAGAACAGCCCCTATACCATGCTCTGAGGCGTCTGTCTGGACAACGAATTCCTTTGAAAAGTCGGGCGCCTGAACGAATTCCTTTGAAAAGTCGGGCGCCTGAAGCACGGGTGCAGTGCACATGGCAGTCTTCAGGGCGTCAAAAGCGTTCTGACAGGTATCAGTCCAGTTTACCTTCTTTGGCTGCTTCTTAGAAGTCAGCTCAGTCAAGGGTGCAACAATGTTACCATATCCTTTGACAAACCTCCTGTAGTACCCTGTGAGTCCTAAGAAGGCTCTCACCTGCGTCTGAGTCTTGGGGGGTTCCCATGCCAGGGTGGTTTCAATCTTGGGCTGAAAGGGCGCCACCTGGCCGCTCCCTACCTGGTGCCCCAAATACACTACAGAACCCTGCCCAATCTGGCACTTACTGGATTTGATTGTGAGGCCTGCCTTCCGCAGTGCCATCAATACCTCCCAGAGGTGGCGCAGGTGGTCCTCCCAAGAGGAGCTAAACACCGCAATGTCATCCAGGTAGGCCGCACTGAAGGCTTCCAGCCCGACCAACACCCTGTTGACCAGCCTCTGAAAGGTGGCAGGGGCATTCTTCATTCCAAAGGGCATCACCCGGAACTGGTAGTGCCCATCGGGTGTGGAGAAGGCTGACCTCTCCTTTGCCCCCTCGGTCAAGGCGATCTGCCAATACCCAGACGTAAAATCAAATGTGCAGAGGTATTTGGCAGCCCCTAACCGATCTATGAGCTCATCAGCTCTGGGGATGGGGTGCGCGTCAGTCTTCGTGACTGAATTGAGGCCCCGATAGTCCACCCAGAACCGAAGTTCGGGGGTGGTACCAGGTGCTGCAGGTTTTGGTACCAGGACCACTGGGCTGGACCAAGGACTGCTAGAGGACTCAATCACCCCAAGGGCAAACATTTTGGTAACCTCATCCTTAATGTAGGCCCTTACCCGGTCAGTCACTCAGTAAGCCTTGTGCTTAATGGGAGGACTGTCCCCGGTGTCCACGTCATGGACACACCAATCAGTGACACTAGGTACCAGGGAGAACAGATCACTGAATTGCCCCACCAGGTGGCGACAATAACCCTGCTGCTCAGGGGTCAGTGTGGTGGAGAGGACCACACCCTCCACTGACCCATCTCGCTCCCCTGCACACAGGAGGTCAGGAAGGGGCTCGCTCTCCTCCTCCATCCCAGCATCTGTGCCCAGAAGCATGCCCACTTCAGACCTCTCAAAGTGGGGCTTCAGGCGGTTAACATGCAGGACCTGCAAGGGGTTCCTGGGAGACTGCAAGTCCACCACGTAGGTAACAGGACTCTTGCGCTCCACCACCTCAAAGGGGCCGGTCCACTTATCCTGGAGCGCACAGGGCTCCACCGGGCCATGACCCAAACCTTCTGTCCAGGCTGAAACTTGATCAGAGTGGCATTCTGATTGTGCCAGCGTTTCATCTCTTCCTGGCTGGTTTCCAGGTTTGCCTCAGCAAGTTTCCTGAAACGCCGAGTCTGATTCCTGAAGGCCAGCATGTAATTAAACACATCCTGGGGAGGTTTCCTGGGAGATTGCTCCCAGCCTTCCTTGACCAGGCTCAGAGGCCCTCTTACCGGGTGACCATAGAGCAGCTCAAAGGGACTGAACCCTAAGGACTTCTGTGGCACCTCACGGTAAGCAAACAACAGGCATGGTAAGAGGACATCCCACTTACGCCTCATGGGCTCGCCTAGGCCCATAATCATGCCCTTAAGGGTCCGGTTGAATCTCTCAACCAGCCCATTACCCTGGGGGTGGTAAGGAGTGGTGAACTTATACGTTACCCCACACTCCTCCCACAGAGACTTCATGTACTTGGAGATGAAGTTAGTTCCCCTATCGGACACCACCTCTCTGGGGAATACCACATGGGAGAAAATCCCCATCAGTGCCCATCCCACCACGGGGGCCGTCACTGGCCTGAGCGGGATGGCCTCAGGGTACCGGGTGGCATGGTCTACCAAGACCAGGATGAACCTTTTGCCCATGGCAGTCTTGGGATCCAGAGGCCCCACAATATCAATGCCCACTCTTTCGAATGGGGTGCTCAGCACGGGAAAGGGCTGTAGTGGGGCCTTAATCTTCCCCCCACCCTTCCCACTTGCCTGGCAAGTCTCACACGTTCTGCAGTGAGCATCGGAGCTCCTGCGCATCTGGGACCAATAGAAGTGGGTGACCAGCCTCTCAAAGGTCTTGGTCTGCCCCAAATGTCCGGCCAGTAGCACATCATGAGCCAACCCCAGTAGGAAGGTCCTGAAGCGCTGGGGTACCACCAGCACATGGGCTGACCCAGGCTCAGCAACCTTAGGCTCACTGTAAAGGAGGTCGTTCTCCCAATAGATCCAATGTGACCCTGTCTGGTCACCTACTGCCTGGGCGGCGGCCTGTCGCCGCATCCCCTCAAGAGAAGGGCAGGTTCTCTGCTGCTCGCAAAATTCCTCCCTCGAGGGCCCCCCTTCCTGCTGCCAATGGGTCAGCTCCGGTAGGTCTCCCAGTTCGGCCACTTGTTCCCCTGTAGGTCCCAGGGCATCCCCCTGAAGGTCTGCTCCCTCCGGGACCGTGGGAACCGTGGGGGCCAGTTTCCCGCGCCCCCTACCCCTTCTCTGTGAGGCAGGGGCCTGGGCCATACTTTCAGGCTCCAGACCCTCCTGAACATCCTTCTGAGCTGTCATGGACCGAGTGGTCACACACGCCCACTGAGGCAACCCCAACATTTCCAAATGAGACTTTCTCTCCACCGTAGCTCACGGGGAGTTCTCCAGATCGTTGCCCAACAGACGGTCTACAGACATGGCGGCCCTCACAGCCACTTGAAGAGTTTCTGTGACCCCCCCCCACTCGAAGGGAACCTGAGCCACTGCACACTGGCTCTCTGAGTTGTCTGCTGCCACTACGGGGCAGAATGCATGGGGGACAACTTGCTCTTTGGACACCAACCGGGAGCTGACAGCAGTCACACTAGCTCCGGTGTCCCTGAGAGCCTCCACCCTATGGCCATTGATGGTCACCCACTGCCGGTACTTCTGAGTGTTGGTCGGCAGTGTGGGGTTAGGGACCTTCTCGAAGTCCCCTAGTGAGACAAGGGTTAACTCTACGGGATCCCATCCACCTTGGACCTCCCTTTGCTCCCCCCCCAGGGCTACACTGGCAATCTGGCGGGTTGGTGCACGGGGTGGTGCACGAGGGGATGCATTGGGGTCCCTCTGGGGACACTGGGGATCATAATACCGGTGGCCCACTTGACCACACTTGAAACAAGTAAGGGGCCCCCTATGAACAGGCCTACCTGTCGGGGACACTGGCTTCTTCTCAGGGGGAGACTGGGACACCACTGCTTGGTTCCCTTGGGAATTACTTTGGGGACCTCTCTGGAACTCCCTCTGTTTACCCTTGTCCCCCCCACTTTTCTGTTGGGGACCCTGCCCACCTCGGGCGAAGTCTCCCACAAAACCTTTGCGGACCCGGGTGCTCACCCAGCGGTCCGCCTCCTCAGCAAGCTTCCTAGGGTTAGTCAGCTTGCTATCAATCAGGTGCTGGCGTAGCTCTGGAAAACAGTTAGTGGACAAATGCTCCCACGCAAACAAATCATACAATTGCTCGAAAGTTTCCACTTTGCTACCTTTTACCCAGCGATCCATTGCTCTGCAGAAAAAAGACACATATTCAACCCACTTGGTACCCTCTAACTTCTTACAGGTCCTAAACCTCTGCCTGTACATTTCTGGGGTCAAACCATAATGGGTCATCAAAGCTTCTTTCATATGGGCATACACCATCCTGCTCTCCTCAGGCAGGTCCAACAGGGTATCCCTACCATCACTCACAAAGCGCCCCCCCCCCAATCCCATTCCCCAATCCTGCTCAGGGACACGGTAGGACACCATTGCTATCTCATATGCGGCAAACCATTGCCCAATATCCTCACTCTTGTGAAAATCCTTAATAACATCCTTAGGAATATAAACTCTATTCTCAGGAGTTACTAACGGTATGCTGCCACCAGAGGGGGAGACAGGGACACTCCTCGCCCTGATCTCTATCTCCCTCAACATTCTCTCATGTTCCATTCTCATTTTCTCAAGTTCAAATGACAATCAATTTTTCTCAATGTCTAACTTCTTACTCTCAAGGTCCTCCTGACCTTCCAATTTAGCCATCTCCAAACTATGCCTCCTATCTCTCTCCCTGTCCTCCAGCTCTTCTGTGGTCAGGCTCCTTTGGGATACACTAGTACCTGGATTGGAGGGTGTTCTATCTCCCCCCCCCCTCTACTGCGTCATCCGGCTGCCCTCCAGCATTCTCTTCCTCATCCACAGCGGACTCTCTCACTTCCCACCAGGCCGTCAGCGCCTTGTGGTACTCCTCCTTCCTAGAGAGACCTATCACGGGGACTGCGAAGTGCTTACAAAATGACTTCAGCTGTTTGGCAGTATAGGTATCTAATCTTCCCTCCTCAAAGGCGATATCCTCCGAAGCATTGGAGGTTGCCTTTCCCATGTTAGCAGTACTCATGGCTGCGATCAACAATTCAATACTAAACAACCAACTTAAAAAAAACAATTCGGAGAGAGAAAAAAAAATCCGCGCGTGTCTGTGCTTTGGTCTGTACTCACTAGTGGTGTCTACCAGTTATTGTACGTGGATCATAAATGCAAGTTCTGATCCTCACCGCTGACCGCCAATGTTGGAAATGGGGGTCTCTAGTTAGCAATGGCTGCCGCCACTGTCCAAATAGGGACCCTTCTCCCCAAGTCAGGGCAAGTGGGCTACCCCCTTTGATAACCCCTGCTCAACCCTGTGGTAACGTAGCACGAGCAGCTAGGTCTATCTCAGAGGCAGTGTGTGAAGCATTTATGACCATGCACAATAAGGCAGTAACGACACCACAAAAGGACACAACTCAAGTAGGTATAGAAAAAATAGTATCTTTATCTAAGGTTTGGTACGAGACTCTCAGAAGCGTTTTAACCAGTCATCAGGCATGTAAATCATTAGGGACTTAAAAAAGGCAATACGTGTTCACCAGGACGTGGCACTGACTGAGTTCAAGGCCTGGGTCTACGCAACCCGTTGCGCACCCGATACCTGCCGTTGGATGGGAACCCAGCACGTACCTTCTCGAAGAAGCAGAGACGGTGACAGACGGACTCCCAGCGACCACAGTTCTCGATGGCAGTGGTCCGCAAAGTGCACTTGCAGCAATTTGGGCACTCCGGGACAGGCGGGCCCTCAGCGGCAGCAGCACGCGGCTGCAGCGGCCCGGGCTGGTGGTGGCGATGACTCTCGTCGTGTAACTCCGTGGTGGGCTTGCGGCGGCAGCAGCGCTCTCCTAGCTGCGGCGGCCCACAGGACGATTCACGATGATGCAAGGTTGACAAAGACGTGGGCACTCAGCGGCAGCAGCTCTCTCTTAGCTGCGGCAGCCCACAGGACAAATCCCAATGATGCAAAGTTAGCAAGGGTGCGAGCACGCCACGACGGCAGCTCTCTCTTAGCTGCGGCGGCTCACAGGACAAATTACGAGGATGCAAAGTTAACCAGGGTTCGAGCACTCAGCGGCGGCAGCTCTCTCTTAGCTGCGGCGGCTCACAGGCCAAATCACGATGATGCACAGTTAGCAAGGGTGCAAGCACTCAGCGGCGGCAGCTCTCCCTTAGCTGCGGCGGCTCACAGGTCAAATCACGATGATGCACAGTTAGCAAGGGTGCGAGCACTCTGCGGCAGCAACTCTCTCTTAGCTGCGGCGGCTCACAGGACAATTCACGAGGATGCACAGTTAGCAGGGGTGCGAGCACTCAGCGGCAGCAGCTCTCTCTTAGCTGCGGCGGCTCACAGGTCAAATCACGATGATGCACAGTTAGCAAAGGTGCGAGCACTAGGGGTGGGCGGAATTTGCTTAGTCGTGCTACGCAAAGCTCCGCGAAACTGTAAAAAATCTCCGCGAGCACGCAAAGGTTCCGCGAACACGCGGAATTGCTTGCTCCGCCCGTTCGTGATGCTTTTTTCCTGTTCGCGAACGCTGTTTGCGTGCTCGGGGAGAAATATCTAGCGAACACGCATTTTGAAAGCGTGAACAATAAAAAAATACAGCGAAGCCACGGATCGCGACATTTTTGGCAATTCCGCGTTCTCTGCGGAACGCGAAATTACCCAAATTCCGCAAATTCCGTGAGCGGAACAGAATTTACCGCCCAGGCCTAGTGAGCACTCCGCAGCAGCAACTCTCTCTGAGCTGCGGCGGCTCACAGGACAGTCCACGATATGGCACAATTAACACGAGTGCGGGCATCCAGCGGCAGCAGCTCTCTTAGCTGCGGCAGCCTACACAGCCTCAGCGCAGGTTCTGGAGGCTAAAATTTAAGGCGGGACCTCAGCGGCGGCAGCTCTCTCTTAGCTGCGGTGGCCCACACAGTTTCAGCGCAGGTTCTGCAAATTTAAATTGAGGCGGGCACTCAGCGGCAGCAGCTCTCTCTTAGCTGCGGTGGCCCACACAGTTTCGGCGCAGGTTCTGCAGATTCAAATTAAGGTGGGCACTCAGCAGCGGCAGCTCTCTCTTAGCTGCGGCGGCCCACACGGTTTCAGCGCAGGTTCTGCAGATTCAAATTAAGGCAGGCACTCAGCGGCGGCAGCTCTCTCTTAGCTGCGGCAGCCCACACATAGAGTTCACAAAGGTTACCAGTCTGCGTTTCTCACAGTAGAACTAAAGGTTCCGGATTACTCGACGGAGGCCTCACCTGCAAGTAGAATTCCTAGCGAAGGAATTCGGGCGGCTGATGGGGTGAAGTCTAATGTCCCTGAGACTTCAGCAGGAGGCGCTCTCAATTCAGGCCCTTGGGTAGTTTCTTCAGCAAGCTTGGTGAAAGTTTCAAAGTCTTTTCCTCAGTCCACTCGGACAGAGTTTCGTCTTGACATCCAGAAGGAACACACTTGAAACAGGATTCAGCGCAGCGCTTTATACCTAGAAAGTCTTTGTTCTCTGCAGTCACAAATCGCTGCATCCAGTCAGAACCAGTTCGGTGGGGTCGGGGAGCACTTGGTTTACGAGGCGACATCCTGCCCTTTGGGAATCTGGGGGTCTGCTATCAGACGCCCAGTGGGAGATGGAGCCATCATTCACCTTGCCAGGCACGGCCCTGCTCAGATCAAAGAGTCACCCCTCCCCATACTCTAAATGCCGATCTCTCTCTCTGGCCAGGTCTGAGCCAGCTGGCCCTGCTGCTCCAAAACCAGACGGCCAATACACACGCTAGCAAAAGCCTACAGGAAAGCTTCAGACCAGAAAATACCTCGTTTCTAGTAGAGGCATTTTCGAACACGGTCTACGCTAATAAACCTTACTAAAAGATGCATCTCCATGGTCTGAGCTTACACATATCAAATTCGACGTTTCTATCAGGTTCCTGGGGGCAGGGAGGATTAAGGCATGCAATACTCAGCCTGCACATTCTGGCCTATGAGAACGGGTGGCCTCGCAATAGTGAACAGTGAAATGGAGGGTAACTCGCTATTAGAACATGCTACACAGACATACTTTCAAAGCTGCTTCGGTGGGTAGCGCAAATCAGCGCTGCCGGCCCACCAGCAGTATTTGGTCTATCAGCCCTGGGCACACGCAGTGCACTGATAATGGGACTGACAGGTAAACCAAACGAGCCAATTATGATTATTCCAATTCATACAGTTATCTTTACACAGGGAGCACTCGCGCTGTGTCACTGATTGGCAGTGGCACATCGCCCAGAGCATCTAAATCCAGCCAACATAAAAGGTCAGAAGAGAAAAGAGGAAGGGAGACCCGCGCCAATGATGCCAGGTCTAACACCAATTATTTCTGGGTAATGATCTAGCTATCTACCGAATTTTGTGTAATTCCGTTCAGCTGTGTTTTTCTGTATTGCTGGTAAATTTTAAAACTTACCTTTATCTAGATTTGTGTCCATTGACCCTGCACACCTCCTTATATTTCCTTTTATATTCCTCTGTTTTATATTACATCTTCACTTACAGCTGAGCATGGAAATGCAATGTTAGGTATGGGAGCAGGTATCTTATCTTTTCTTGAAGTGGTCTGGAGGAGTCCATTGAAGACTTAGATACCATTGATGGCTGCAAAGTCTACAGCTGACCCTAAGCTTGAGTTTGTTTTCTTTTTTTGTCACCTCTCACCATTAGGTCACCAGACTGAAATGGCTGTGACCTCCTTGATTGTGTACCTGTGGCACACTCGTCCATTTAAGTTTATTTTACATTAGCTGCAGACCAAAAATGGAAATAAAACAATTATTTTTACAACAAACATTTTTTTTTAATGTTATTGTTTTTTTCTGGAAAGTAGAGCTCAGGGAGGTAATTTGGAGGGCGATTACTCGCCACACCTGTGACGTCTAAGAAATCACCCTTCTTCATGGTTTTGTCTTGTGAAGCCCCCGAACACCGGAGCAACATCAGATGCAAACGAAATAGGACAAAAATGATAGATCACGTTCTAAAAACAGGACACACCCCCAATGATCTACAGTGGGTCATTATTGAGCAGCTTGACTCCCATCAAGGTGATCTTCAAAACCTACTTCTTGAGAAAGAACAAAGATGGGTCTATCATTTAGCTGCACACTTACGGGGTTTAAACAACTATACTATGGAACTCACTAAGTCTCAAATGATCAGGTTTCCCGGTTTGTTAGGAACTATACTAAAGTCAACTGTTGCAAACCAGCACACAGTGAACTAATATGAGACTAATTTGGCTTCTGTACCCCTTGTTCCATTTCTAGTCTACAATACCAAGACGTTCCTGATAGTTCGGGATATTAAATATACTTAACACTGGAGCATCACCCAGTGTCTCCACTAATTCACTGTGCTCACATAACTGACTAATGTTAGGGAGCCATCTAGTTCATTAGGGCCAAGCACAAGTTGCCCTCCTACCCCCGACTACTCAAATTAACATGCTTATTAGGGGTTTATTGTCCATTATCTGGAAAGGCATTAAAAACTTAGCACTGTCTATGCACACACAATGAAAACAAGATTGATGTTCCACACATTGACTGGGACAGTAAGGGTTAACCAACACGTAGGGGCTTGGTATCTGTAGCCAATAGGAGGAGACGATCCACCGCCGTGACGTCTCCACGTTCAACTAGGGCAACGACACCTCGACACAACATTATTATACACAATTTGGCCTGAGACCCGGCATCGCAGGGATCCCGCTTGGGCTAAAATGCAGGTAACTGGGCAGGTGGCAGGCCTTGAGGAAGGAAGTAAACATGGTCACTGGAGGCCATCTGGTGTCCCATCCTGACTCATGGTAGCTATGAGCATTATACCGCCCCTATTTTTCTATTACCCTTCCACGCAGTAATGATTGATTTGGCCATATGTACCTTCTTTCCGACAGAGTGTGACTGCAGGCACCACCTCTCGATGGGATCCATGTTACTCTTAATTACTGTAACACAATCAGGTTTACCCATTACTGCATCCACAGAGGGTAATCAGGCAACCCCTATTCACCACAGGGGGAGGCGCCTGAGCATAATTGTTTGTAATGTTACGACGCAACACCCACAGTCACCTGAACTTTCAGGTGATGATTTGGAGCAAAAAAAAACATATTTTGGGGGCATTCTTTGGCATAACTGAGTCAAATGTTTGTGTTTACCCATATTGTGAGGTGAACTTCAGAAATGAAAAGATCCTCCTATGGCGGTAATGAGTATCATGATTGCATACATTACACTAAATGCTGACGATCAGTGCACGCACCATCGGATAACCTTTACATGAATGGCACTGGGCTTTGAGTGCAGGTTTAATCACATGCTGTACCCAATTCTGCAACCACTTTCAAGTGCCTGATACAAGTCAAAATCATATGTTTGTTTTGTTTTGCTTCCTATTTCTTTTTCAGATAATACTACTGTAGGTGGATCACGTAAGTTACAGAACCACTTGGCACTTTCACACACAGGGTGTGTACATACATGATATCTGCTTGGGATACATGCAGGCCCGGGCACCACTGGTTCTGAAGAAAGCTAACTAACAATGGATGATTTGTCTGAAACATGTACACCACTTCACTTCCTAGGATTTGTGTGAGATAATTTCTCCTCCTTCACATCCATTATTGATTTTGACCCTGCCCCAGGAACTTTCCAATAAAATATCTTCTCGCAATTTGATTTAGTATCCTTGAGGTAGTTTTAAGGTACACACTCACTATATTCACCTACTAACTCAAAAAAATGCCGCTCCGCTGTAGTCAGGCGTCGAAGCACACCTAGGAGGCACTCAGCTCCCTAGATGGGAATCAAATGATGAAGCATGCCACCAGCTAGGTTGGTGGGTGAGAGTTGTTTTAATAACCTAATGGGTTTTCTGTAAGGGAGGCGACTTCTGTGACTGATGAGAGGCTGGTCTTTTGAGACCACCTTCAGCTCGTTCTTAATGTTTATTCATAGGATTTTGGGGAGACAAACGAGCCTCTTAGTTCCATCCTCTCTCTCATCTTTGTTTAGCTTAATAGGGGTTAGTCATAGTTTTACTCATTTTATATTTTAAGCTCGTGGACCTATTCACAAAGAAAGAAGTAAAACTACACTCAGATTTTTAAATCTACGCCAGAGTGTTATTTTACTTCTTTACTGAATTCATGAATTCTGATTGGCATCTGCATGGAAAGCGTCTTCTGGCAGAGGTTTACACATGGATTCCATGGAAAACCATGTCATTTCCATTTGGGATTCATTTATTTCTTTACAGTGTTTTCTGTGGTGGAGAAGTCCAGACAGGGGTATAAATGCACATTTGTAAAAATATTTTTGGGATCAGGGGAAACCTATTTTACCCAAAGAAAAACTTCTATCCCTATACCTCACCAAATTTGGGGATGATCGAGTTGGAAAGGGATTAACACCAGCACTTGGTACATCTCCAACCTTTTTCAGGCTTATAAAGGGGAATGTGAGGAGTTAATATCCAGAAATGCAATATCTGTGGGTATTCACAAATTTCTAAGGCTAAAATTCCCTTGGAACACCGTCAGTCCTACCATCTGAGTGGGATTCACAGGTGCAGAAATCTCTGCACAGATGAATGTACCTACGCCTGCCAGGAGTCCCTTTGAGACTAAGATAAAGTTGATCATATGATTAAGTTTACACCCAAATTTACCTTTGTGAATAGATCCATCAGAGTGTAGTTTGCTGTTGTCTATTAATCTAGCTTGTAGCTGATAAAGTTATTTGCTAAATTCAAATTGTCGTTGTAGTTTGAATTCTGGCTTAAATTAAATAAATCTGTGATGCAGGTCACAATGCGTTTCTGCCAGGGGATTATATAGACTAGCTGTATCCATTGTAGGCCATGGAATTCCTAAAAGGATCTACCGCAATGGTTTTGCAATATATATGGAGAATAAAATAAGTGACAGTTTTCAGTACACTGAGCAGAATGATTCACTAACAAACAGAATACCATATGTACAATCCATCTTTTGTATGGTATTATAGTTGAATTTGGATGCTCTTCATACCATTGATGAGGTGCTGATGTGCGTTTGCAGATGGGAAGCACACTACATGGTGGGGTAGCGCTTTGTTTTAGATTGTAGGAATGCAGGGTGGCTTTAGTGGGAAGTGGATTGGTGTTGTTTGCAAGTGATAAGAACAGTGCTCTTACCCAGTAGCATAGCTGGGGGGGGGCGGTCTGCACCGGGCGGCACTATTTCTTGGGGCGGCAGAGGTGAGCAAGTCGTGGCTGTTGACTACCACCATCCCCCAACTCTCAAGAACTAGTCATCTGTCGCCCACCAGACCCCCCCCCCACCTCCCCCCCTGGAACAGGTCAGCCGTCGGCCGCCACCCCCGCTCTTACCTGCTTATGATCCACCCCGGTGGCGGTAGGTCTAGCTATGCCACTGCTCTTACCTTGTCTTAGGTCGCTGCACCAATGCATGTAATGGGAGAAAAAGGTGTGAGAGATAAAGCACAAGCATGTTACATTCATTTATTGTTGATTCTGCCATATTATTCCTCTCTATGTGGTATAGATCACATAGCATGAGTGTGAAGGCTACTGAAAATAAAGCACTAACTCACAAAAATATTGGGTTACATGAATTCACTTTAGGCACTCTAGGCACATAGAACATGGGCTCGGCTCTGAGCTGTGCCTGCAAGGTCAATCATCATGTGGCCTCTGGTGCAGGCTGTCCTGCACAGTGGAATGTGCCCCAGGAAGGGTTGGGCTGAAAAAACTCCCTTCCGGAAGCACACTCTGCGTGGGTGTTAGGTGAAAGTAAACTGTAAGCATTTTCGAATGGTGTAAAGATGCAGAACCATACAGTGTGCTGGGACACACATTGAAGCATGTAATGATTTCCCGGTTATTTTTGTCTTCTGGGAGAGGCCAGGTTTTTTTGTTTATTTATGAGTTGGTCAATTAGCAGTTATATCCACAGAACATAAAGGTCCTGATTCATAAATAAAAGTTATGCACACTCTGACATATCGGTGGATATGTATGGCTTTTGGGAATTTACACATTAGCAGTAGTATACCTGGAAAGCTGCACCAGTCACAGATTTCCCGTCACACTGCCAGGAATGACTTGTGAGATCTGAATTTTAATTCGAAACAGGGTATACACCTCCATTCCCTGTGCCAAATCCCTTCCTCTACACCCTCTAAAGTCTGAGGGGTATATTCACAAGAACGTGCGCTAAACATCTCCAAAAAATGTTAACGCAACTTTACACATCGCAGTCTATCGTGGGAAAATAACCCCGTGTTAACGTGGAATTCACAACACGGCGGTACCATGCGATAGTTTGCCGAAAACGCGGCCAATGTCCGCGATACAACCACCGCGACGGAGATAAAAACACAAACCCCAACGCAAAAAAACGTGTGATGGGCCAAACCGCGATGAGGAAATCAGTGATAAGTAGCGCCAGGCCTGCAATACACACACGGCAGGCGGGAAACTCACTACAAAATTAGAAAAAACACACAAACACGAAATAACCAACACCGAAGCACCATGGAGGCGGCCGGAGCAGGCGCAGAGGACGAGCAGAACCCCACAAGCACCCCGGACGACCAGCCTGGGACCTCGGGGACAGGGAAGGGCAAGGACAAGAAGAAGAGGAGGAGGCGGTTCGGTCCGCAGGAGAATAGGATCCTGGTCACGGAGGTGATGGAACACCATCAAGAACTGTTCGTCACCTCCAACGTGTCATTGGGCACCAAAAATGGAATATGGCGGTCCATCGTGGACAAGGTGAATGCCGTCGGAGAGCACAAGAGGTCAATGGACGAGGTCAAGAGGCGATGGATTGACATCAAGCGCAAAACCAAGGAGAGACTCGCAGGCAACCAGAAGGCAGCAATGCAGACTGGAGGTGGGAGCCCAGCGCCACAGCTGGAACTGGATGACATGGAGGAGCTGGTGTCGACAGTCATCAGTGTGGAGACCGTGGCAGGAGTCGGGGGAGCGGACACTGCTCGACATGACACAACACAACAGCAACAGGGTGAGTAACCACCAGGTACTGGGGGGACGGGGGAGATGGCCACAATGGCACACATGCACAATCAAGCAGAGCACAGTGCACACCCACAATTACTCTGGATCATGGCCCTGATCTACAGACTGTCACAATGTACATTGCCATGCTGTCTGAATGTGAACATGTACCATGCGGCTACATACATGTGGACACATTGTAATACAGCATCTCCCCTTCACATTGCAGAGGCACCGTCAGCAACTCCTGCAGAGCAGTCCCAGGGACTCTTCACTGATGACGAGGAGGACACCCCCAGCATCTACACCGAGGCCCTCCAAGACATAATTGAACTCATCCGCCAATCACCTCCAGGATCAGGGCAGCCCAGCTGCATCGAGGAGACCCCACCCACTCCACAAACCACCCAGCAGGAGGCACCCACAACCCCGGCTGTCTCCCAGGACCCCCACAAACAACACATGGCCTTCCAACGCCGTGTGTTGGAGGGCCAGAGGGAGATGGCTGAGCAGGTGCGGGTGGGGTTTGACCTCATGGCTACCAAACTTGACGCCATCCATGGGTGTCTAAGTCCCATCAGGGACCACCTCCAGTCCCTAACGGACACCCACAGGCCGCTCCATGGTCTCCAACGAGCCCTGGCTGACATCGCTGGAGTCATGACTCAGAGACAAGAACACCTGTCCGCTCAGAGTGGCTCCAGCGATCTCAGCCGTGAGCTGACACACATGCAGAGGCTCATGGAGGACATGGAGGACATGGTGCGGATGGAGGCGGAAGGATGGCAGCCACCGCTGCACATCAGCAAAATGTAGCTGGGATCTACCATGCCCTGCAGATCCTCATCATGGCATTGCTGCCAAAAGGCGTGGCGCAGATGAATGCTGCTGCCCCTACACCATCCACATCTCCGCCCCCTGGTGTGTCAGTGCCTCACAGTGCGGCAGACATTTCCACTCCGGCACCTGATGTGTCACTGCCACACAGTGCGGCCAACAATCCACCTCCGGCCCCTGATGTGTCAGTGGCACACAGTGCCGCAGCCGGAACTGCACCACCCACAGGTGAGGCAGAGCACACATCCGAGGACGTGGATGGGATTGAGATCAGAAGGAGGCACTAGCATTCATTTCCGCCACCTGGCCTGTTGCTGCCGCACATGGCCCCATGACCTTCCACTGACCCCCGATACACTCTGCTGCACTCACCTTGGACCACGACATGGACTGCCATATCCTGTTTGGTGACCAATGACACGGCGACCAAACTGCGGACTGTACTCTTCCTCTTCCGCTGTACTTGTCATTCCCCGATGGACTCTGGCTGGCCCTCCACGGGCCCATATTGTGAAGTGGGGTTGGCATGGCCCTGTACTGCTCCAGGTGCAAAACTCCACTGGATGTGCATTAAACATTCAGAAACGCACTGCTGTGTCATGTCTTTCATCATTCAAGTATGAATGTGTGGATGAATGTAGGGTCAGTGACTCCCCCTAACGTCAATGATGCTCATCTAGTGGGATTCCAGTCACAGTGTGCTACATTGCCGATTGCGTTCCGGGTGCCGTAGACACTACAACAGGGACACACGCATTAGTCACTTCCTTGTCCGGACATGGACTGAACCATGCCCAGAGCCCCCGAGTCATTGTTGCACGCCCTGCGATGGTCCGGCGTATGCCAGGCCAGACCACTCCGCTTACGCTCCGAGGGAGGGGCCACGTAGCTACATGTCGCAGGTTTACACGCTAGTGGTCTGCAGGTCACTGGTCTAGTTGTCAGCATGTCACGGCCACTCCCTGAGGGCAGGTTTGCACACACACCACACCCATCCGACACAGGCGTCACAGGCCATGTGACCCCGCCAATATAAGGGGCCGACAACGTCACATTCCCCACTGCCGAAGGTGACTGGATGACGGACGTTCCACGATTCTCAATCATAAACGGCCCATGAGTTGTTGCGCACAGGGTTAGTCGCACCCGAAGCCATGCGGCCGTCACGGGCCTACCACCACGTGGCGCTGACTGGAGTTGCACAGGGTTAGTGGCACCGGAAGCCTTGCGGCCATCACGGGCCTACCACCATGTGGCGCTGACTGGGGTTGCACAGGGTTAGTGGCACCCAAAGCCTTACGGCCATCACGGGCCTGCCACCACGTGGCGCTGACTGGGGTTGCACAGGGTTAGTGGCACCGAAATTGCTGAGCGGGTGTGCAGCCTGCAATGATGAAGTGTGCACTGATGTGGTCTCTGCCATTGATGCCTCAGGACTCAGCGTCATGTGTGGGACCTGCTGGGCCGCGGTGCGGGTCCGCATGATGTGGAGCATGCCATGGTGGCGGGACCGGGGCCTGGAGCTTGCACAGGCACGTGGTGTGCCCACTGGTGGACACACCGTTGGCGGCAGGTGAGCAGTGGGGCCTGGGTGTGCAAGGGCGGACAGCCAGCGCTGGCCGGCGGGAGGGGGTAGGGTGCGGCTGCATGTGTGCGCAGGGACAGACAGGCGTTGTTCCCGTGTGCAGTGAGATGGACTCTGCCATGATTGACTCTGGCCTCGATTGCAGACCTGGTGGCTTGCAGTGTATACCGGCTCGTGGTTGGAGACACACCGGTGGCAGCAGGTGAGCTGTGGTGCCTGGGTGCGTGGGGGCGGCAGTCTCTCTCTCTCTCTCTCTCTCTCTCTCTCTCCCCCTCTTCCTTTCCTTCTCTCTCTCTCCCTTCCTTTCCTTCTCTCTCTCTCTCCCTTCCTTTCCTTCTCTCTCTCTCTTCCTTTCCGTTCCTTCTCTCTCTCTCTTCCTTTCCTTTCCTTCTCTCTCTCTCTTCCTTTCCTTCTCTCTCTCTTCCTTTCCTTCTCTCTCTCTCTCTCGCTCCCTTCCTTTCCTTCTCTCTCTCTCTCCCTTCCTTTCCTTCTCTCTCTCTCCCTTCCTTTCCTTCTCTCTCTCTCTCTTCCTTTCCTTCTCTCTCTCTCTCTCTCTCTCTCTTCCTTTCCTTCTCTCTCTCTCTCTCTTCTCTCTCTTCCTTTCCTTCTCTCTCTTTCTTTCTTCCTTTCCTTTCCTTCTCTCTCTCTCTTCCTTTCCTTCTCTCTCTCTTCCTTTCCTTCTCTCTCTCTCTCGCTCCCTTCCTTTCCTTCTCTCTCTCTCTCTCTCGCTCTCTTCCTTTCCTTCTCTCTCTCTCTCTCTCCCTTCCTTTCCTTCTCTCTCTCTCCCTTCCTTTCCTTCTCTCTCTCTCTCTCTCTCTCTTCCTTTCCTTTCCTTCTCTCTCTCTCTCTCTCCCTTCCTTTCCCTCTCTCTCTCTCTCTTCCTTTCCTTCTCTCTCTCTCTCCCTTCCTTTCCTTCTCTCTCTCTCCCTTCCTTTCTCTCTCTCTCTCTCTCTCCCTTCCTTTCCTTCTCTCTCTCTCTCCTTCCTTTCCTTCTCTCTCTCTCCCTTCCTTTCCTTCTCTCTCTCTCTCTCTCCCTTCCTTTCCTTCTCTCTCTCTCTCTCTCCCTTCCTTTCCTTCTCTCTCTCGCCCTTCCTTTCCTTCTCTATCTCTCTCTCTCTCTCTCTCTCCCTTCCTTTCCTTCTCTCTCTCTCTTCCTTTCCTTTCCTTCTCTCTCTTCCTTTCCTTCTCTCTCTCTCTTCCTTTCCTTCTCTCTCTCTCTCCCTTCCTTTCCTTCTCTCTCGCCCTTCCTTTCCTTCTCTCTCTCTCGCCTTTCCTTTCCTTCTCTCTCTCTCTCCCTTCCTTTCCTTCTCTCTCTCTCTCTCTCCCTTCCTTTCCTTCTCTCTCTCTCCCTTCCTTTCCTTCTCTCTCTCTCTCTCTCCCTTCCTTTCCTTCTCTCTCTCTCTTCCTTCTCCTTCTCTCTCTCTCTCTTCCTTTCCTTCTCTCTCTCTCTCTCTCTCTCTCTCTCTCTCCCTTCCTTTCCTTCTCTCTCTCTCTCCCTTCCTTTCCTTCTCTCTCTCTCTCTCTCCCTTCCTTTCCTTTCCTTCTCTCTCTCTCTTCCTTTCCTTCTCTCTCTCTCTCTCTCTCTCTCCCTTCCTTTCCTCTCTCTCTCCTTTTCTTTCCTTCTCTCTCTCTCTCTCTCTCTCTCCCTTCCTTTCCTTCTCTCTCTCTCTCTCTCTCTCTCTCCTTCCTTTCCTTCTCTCTCTCTCCCTTCCTTCTCCTCTCTCTCTCTCTCTCTCTCTTCCTTTCCTTCTCTCTCTCTCTCTCTCTCCTTCCTTTCATTCTCTCTCTCTCTCTCTCTCTCTCTCTCTCTCTCTCCCTTCCTTTCCTTCTCTCTCTCCCATCCTTTCCTTCTCTCTCTCCCTTCCTTTCCTTCTCTCTCTCTCTCCCATCCTTTCCTTCTCTCTCTCTCTCCCTTCCTTTCCTTCTCTCTCTCTCCCTTCCTTTCCTTCTCTCTCTCTCTCCCTTCCTTTCCTTCTCTCTCTCTCTCTCCCTTCCTTTCCTTCTCTCTCTCTCTCTCCTTCCTTTCCTCTCTCTCTCTCTCTCTCTCTTCCTTTCATTCTCTCTCTCTCTCTTCCTTTCCTTCTCTCTCTCTCTCTCTCTCCCTTCCTTTCCTTCTCTCTCTCTCCCTTCCTTTCCTTCTCTCTCTCTCTCTCCCTTCCTTTCTTTTCCTTCTCTCTCGCTCTCTCGCTCCCTTCCTTTCCTTCTCTCTCTCTTCCTTTCCTTCTCTCTCTCTCTCTCTCTCCCTTCCTTTCCTTCTCTCTCTCTCGCTCTCTCCCTTTCCTTCTCTCTCTCTCTCCCTTCCTTTCCTTCTCTCCCTCTCTCTCTCTCTCTCTCGCTCTTCCTTTCCTTCTCTCTCTCTCTCTCTCTCGCTCTTCCTTTCCTTCTCTCTCTCTCTCTCTCGCTCTTCCTTTCTCCTCTCTCTCTCTCTCTCTCCCTTCCTTTCCTTCTCTCTCTCTCTCTCTCTCTCTCTCTCCTTTCCTTCTCTCTCTCTCTCTCTCCCTTTCTTTCTTTCTCTCTCTCTTTCTCTCTCTGCCTTTCTTTCTTTCTCTCTCTCTTTCTCTCTCAGCCTTTCTTTCATTCTCTGTGTCTCTGTGTCTCGCTCCTTTGATGTGCGCATGACACACGTTCTGATTTTGTGCTTTATTTTCCAGGCTGTGACATCAAGATTGTCCCGGACGGACCCGACAGGAGTCTTCCGCATTGGTGTTTTGTGTTGTATTTCAATAAACTTTTTGGTTGTTGCTTCAATGATAAGTGACTGTTTCTCGTTCTTCTGACCACACGTGTTTCTTTTTGTCATTGTGCGACATCATGCGCTTTTTGTGGCTCTTGTGTCGTGCACGGTATGTGTTTGTCCGGGGGGGGGGGCCTGGGAGTGGTGGCTGTGGGGGTTGTGGCCCTCTTGGGTCTCCGAGCTGCATGATCATTGGCTCCATGGCATCTGTGGGTCTTCCGATGTGGCTCTGGGCTGGGCTCCCTTTCGTACTGCAGGTAGTCGTCCTGCTTAACACCAGCAGAAGGCAGGTGTTAATTCCCTGCTGCTACCGCGGCTTATCGCCTGTTTTTGGTTTGCATCGCAGATCTGGCAGCTCGTTGTGAAAGTGGTGTTGTGGTGTTTTCGTGAGTTTTTGCACGGGAACGCCTACTCTGCATCTCATTAGGGTTAGTTGGTGGTGTCACCCATGGAGATAAATTTTGCGGCAGTTATCGCGGGAATACTGGCTATGTCTGCAGTTTGCACCCGCTTGTGAATGGGGCGTTAAATCTATCTCCACTTTTGATGCGTTAAGGTGGCGATAACTGGGCGATAAGTCCTTGTGAATATGCCCCAGAGTGTGATCTGTTACCCCTTCCAGCCGGGAAGAGAAGTTATGACTCCCCTTGGCTGGTGTAAATCTCCGACTATTTCCAAGGGAGGAAAGGGACAGAGAGGAGTTCGTAGATTCTTACAAACTCACAAATTTGTGAGTATTCACAAACTCACAAGTGAAACTTCTTGAATGGGATTTACTAATGCGTAGTTTACACATTATGGAATAAGGTTACCCATTAATAAAAACATTTACGCCTGCCAGGAATCTATTCGTGGATTCCTAAGAGGTGTAAACGGAGCCTGTGGTGACTATAAACTTTCAGAGTTGACAAATTGATTTGTGAATGGGCCCAAAATCTTTAAAGTTAAGCAGAATGAATATGATATCCAGCATTCTCCTTGACTTTGGAACTCCTTTGCTCTCGACTTCTCCTTTACTCTAATTTTCTGCCTACATCTTATTTTCTCCCCATCCTGGTCCCTGTAGATCCACTGCTATCTTTCCCCTCTCTCACTCTCTGTAGGCAGCGAACCCTTTGCTACCTCTCATTGAGCATTCAATCCCTTTTTTCACCCTCTGTCACTGTTTCCTTGTCTTTTTATAATGTAATTATGCCCAAAGACTTGACTTGCAGTTTTCTAAGTACCTCAACCAAGGGATAAATCCTATAAAAGTTGGAGAATTGTATTGTTAAATGATGCAGGAAGTGGCAACACAACCCTGCCGTACCCATGACTTACATGGAGTTTGTCTGTTTTCCAGTCTATGGAAGTCTAATTAGCCATGCAGCTCATCTGCATTATTTATTTGATATCCCCTGACCACGCATCTACATTGCTCCCTTGCCTGTTCGTTCGTTGCTTTTTAATTCATTTTTAAAAACTTTTTAGAAGGGCCTGGGAGCTGTAATATGCTACAGGGCTGCTCCTTTCTAAAAATGCACTTTAGCATGCATTGTATTCATGTTTTTAAATTTGCGTCTCCAAAATGAGTGGCTGCCATCTTGGAATTGTAAATTTCCAAAAAACATAATGGGGGTTGCATCATGGCACATATGTGTTCATGTGTGGTAACACATGCATTATTATAAATCATTCTGTGTCCGCCTAAGCATCATGGCAGAGATGTTTGGATGCATGAAGACCGACACAACCATGCATAGAAATGATTGCACTTTTTTTCATTTTGTTTTTCAGCTTCCACATAGCCAATTTTTTTTGTTCCGATTCTGAAATTGGCAAAACCAAAAAGCGAGATCCATTGCCAATGCTCGTTTTCAGAGTAGAGTGAAGTGCAGTCCATATGTTACATAAAGTGGCCTAGAGAGCCATATGCTTGCCACATGTGAAATTTTCATTGCATGTGTTAAGACACACGTGTATAAAAACGTAGCTTGTGTCATTGAGGACAGTTGTCAACTAGCCTGAACTAGCCAGCATGAGGATCTAAAATTCTCGGTTAAAACCCCAACCATTGGGGGCGTGGCTTGAGCGCCGAAGCAAGATGGCGGACTTCGAGTGAGCTCCGATCGGACGCGGAAGCTCCGGGATCCGTTGGTGCCTCAAAATCTACCAATTTCGTACGCAGATGGTGGGTTTCATGTAAGAATGCGGCGGTGAGTCCAATGACCGCTTTTTACCAATTCCCACATGCACGCTGAGCCTGGAGGCGGCGGCGGTGAACTTCTCCTCATGAAGTCGCGGGCGCCATTTTGAAATGAGGCGCTCGCGTTTTTGAGTTGTAAACTGCCAATACCACCACAGACCGGGAGGAGTGAAATGCCGGCGGCTAGGGGTTATTGCTAAAGGAAAAAAAGTTTATATTGCTCAGTTAGTGCCCACAGAATGTCTGCAATGCTGGGTAATGGCGGTAAGGAGAGGTGCAGTGCTCAATTGAAATGAGGAAGGCTATTGAGGTCATTATATTTATGTGACTACAAGCAGGCATAAATATAGTTGGACTTTTTTGTCTGGTCATCATACACCATGATTTGCAGAGCTATTGAAGTGGAGGGTGTACCCATGGATGTCATCATCATAGGGTCTCATTAAAAAACCGTCCTCTTACATACCACAGTGGTGTTTTTGCTGGATATCCTTCTTATGTAAACAGAGCGCTTCTGCTTACCATCCATCATCAATGAATGACATATTATTTCCCGCACACACTGCAGTCGCTGTGATGGGTAGTCCCTACTGAAACGCATCTTGCCGATAAAGTCAGTGGTGCCTCTGTTTGCCAACGAGTGCCTGCGTGTCTTTAAATAATGTGTGGGGAAATGATCTAAATGATGGAGCAGGATGGAGGTCTTTGAGTGAGCTTCGCTCGAACGCAGAAGTCCTAAGACCTGTTCGTGCCTCAAACAATATCAATTTTGAGCACAGGTAAAGGGAAGTTGTGTGCCTGCATACTCTTGTGCCGTGACTGGGTTAAATACTTACAAACTGGATTCTGACTTTTGATAATGTTCCATCTCTATAATCTGTTGCAGATATGTATATTGTGATAGAGGAAGAATTCTCTATATAATTTATCTTGCACGGCCACCTTCTTTGTCTTTTTGGACTGGGGTCTATGGGGCGCATTCGTCCACTGTTAATTACTACAACTCGTTCCATTCCAAAAACCACAATGGCGACTGATCAACACTCCATGTCTCGATCATCTTCTTCAGGTGCCAAACCAAAGAGGCATAAAAATGACCCACCCTCTCCTATTCATATCTCACAAAACCCTGTTCTGGACTCCATCTTAGAGGAGGTTCGTGGTCTACAGCCTTTCATGGTAGCTACTAACGAAAAGTTAAAGCAAATTGAGGACCGTGGGATAATTATGGAAGGCAAAGTACTGGAACTTGAACAACGTGTTGGTGATCTTCAGGATATTTCTACTAGATTTCCTTTATTAGAACAAGAAATACAAAAACTCAAACTTCACACCGAAGACTTGGAAAATCGCAATTGCAGGAACAATCTCCGCCTGTATGGCCTACCAGAAAATATTGAAGGTTCAGACATGTTATCCTTTCTCAAAAAATTTCTTCCGGAACTCTTAGACCTTCAATCTTCAACTCCTCTAAACATACAAAGGGCACATCGCTTGGGTCGTCTTCAACAGAACTCTAACAAACCACGGGGCATCATCATGCTCTTTTTAGAATTCACTGAATTGATGGATGTCCTGAAAGCTGTTAAAATTAAACGACGCCTCACATGGTCAGGCCATAATATCTTCATTTCTCAAGATGTCTCCACTGCAACAAACGCGCGCCGTAAAGAATTTCTGGCTCTTCGCCCCCAGATGAGACAATTGAACATTCAATATGGCATTTTGCATCCTTGCCTGTGCAAAGTCACGTATGAAGGGAGATCGCGGTCATTTGATGAGCCTGCTAAACTGAGTCTCTTTCTTAATAGTATCTCTACTAGAAATATGGAAAACTAATGTTTCACTTTTTTCTTCAGTCACTAGTTAACCTGCTTTATAGATCCATATGTGTAGCTCTGTATTTCTCCTTGCTTATTTTTCTTTATAATATCATTCCTTTTTTACTCTTTATCTTTCAGTAATGTTACCCACTATTCAGTATTGAGGTTTACCATTTTTTATTCTTCCCTTTTTCTTCGTTAACTTGTTCCGCTGTTCTTGCTGTTGTCGCCAATATTCTCCCCGCATTTTGGTTTCTTGCTTCTCTGCAGATCTGGGTTCTTTCCCTTGATCTGTTTACTTTCTTTTCTTCTCTGTTCTTCTCTTCCTTCTCTTCTTTATTCAATTTGTTTTTCCCTACTCCTTCCTTATTGTTTTCAATGGTGCTGTTTCTATATTTAAATTTCGTCTATATGATCGTTTATTGTACATTTTGGTCTCTGTCTTTATCTAATGAATGGTGTTTTTTTACTTTCAGTTGTCCTCCTGAAGTGTATCATATTCATTTATGTCTTGCTCCTCCCTCCTTCCAATATGTGTAATGTTGTCACGTGGAATGTTCGTGGTCTTGGTAATCCCGTCAAAAGACAAAAGGTACTTTCTCATTTGTCTAAATTAAGCTCTCATATTGCATTTATTCAAGAAACGCATTGCAATGATGTCGAATCACTTAAATTAAAAAGACAATGGGTGGGTCAAATTGTTTACTCTCCAGCTTCTAGTCGGAAGGGAGGTGTGGCTATCTTATTTCACAAGTCTATTCATGCACAAATTTTATCTACACAATGTGACAGTGATGGACGCTGGGTAATGGCTAAGGTTGCTATACAGAATAAAGTTCTTGTCCTATTGAATATTTATGGTCCTGTCAAACCTGACCCAGATTTTTGGAAAAATATTAAAATATTACTATCTTCCATTGACAGTCCAAATATTATTGTTGGGGGAGACTTCAATCAATGGCTCGACCCATATTCGGACAGGCAATCCAAATGCAAATTTAACCCTGATAAAACCCATAAATCATTTCAATCTGCCATTGCCTCTCGTTCATTATATGATGTGTGGAAGATATGTAACCCTGATTCCCTTGAATTTACTTTTTTTTTCGAATGTTCACCATACTCGATCTAGAATTGATTATATTTTAGTCAGTAAACCCCTACTCCCATCCATTCAATCCTCTAAGATTGGTTCTATTTTTATCTCCGATCACGCCCCTGTCTCCTCTTCCCTAGATCTCTCCCTGGGCTCCCGAAATTTGGGCGTTGGAAACTTAATAATTTTTTGTTATCTGACAACACTTTTGTAACTGAAGCCACCACCTTCATTAATGAATTTTTACTTTCAATAATCCCTTACACACTTCCATTACTAATAACTGGGATGCTTTTAAAGCTTCTTTCCGTGCTTTTGTTGTCTCCTACTCGGCAAGAAAGAAGAAAGCGGCTAAAGCCAAATATGACGTATTATTACAGCAACTTAAATTATTAGAGCATAATTACTTTACTTCGTCTGAATCCCCATCTGCTCTCCATGAATTGATCAGGGCCAAATCTGCTCTTGTTAAAATTGCCACGAATGATGCATGCAATGTTCTTCTTAAAATTAAATCTAAATACCATGGTGGTCAAAATAAAGCTGGCAAGATGCTGGCCAATTATTTAAAAATTAAATCTGAACGTAAAAATATAGGCCCTATCCTTAATGAAGCCACTAATAATCTAGTGTCGTCGGATGAAGACATTGCTTCTGTATTTCATGATTATTACCAATCATTATACTCTGATGATACAAACCCCTCTGATCAGAACCTTCATACCTTTTTTCTGGTCTTCCTGGCCCCCTTCGCTTCCTGATAAATTTGAATTATTAGAAAATCCGGTTACTTCACAGGAGATAATGGAGGCTATTAAATCCTTAAAGAAAGCTAAAGCACCGGGGCCGGATGGCCTCCCTGTTGAATTTTTTCTACCTTTTCATCTATTTTTGTGCCCAAACTTTTGGACCTTTTTAACTCATTTATTGTTGATGCCAAAGCCTCTGGCTCATTTATGGAGGCCTTAATCGTCCTCATTCCCAAACCCGATAAGGATCATTCCCTTTGCAAAAATTATCGTCCCATCGCCCTAATTAACTATGACTGCAAGATATTCGCCAAAATTCTCGCCACTCGACTTGAGAACATTGTCCCATTATTGGTTAAAACAGATCAGGTTGGCTTTGTCAAGGGCAGATTGGCTTCGGATAACGCTCGCATGTTTGCTAATGTTATCTCCTTTGGTAAAAAATATAAAACTCCACTAGCAGCTTTATCTTTGGATGCTGAGAAGGCCTTCGACCGCATAAATTGGCAATATATGTATAGTACACTAAAATGGTTTGGTTTTGGGTCAAATTTTATTTCCTATGTCAAATTGTTATATTCTGTCCCCCGAGCTAGTATTTTTGTTAACAATCATTTTTCTAAGTCTTTTGTGTTATCTAGAGGCACACGCCAAGGATGTCCCTTATCCCCATTGTTATTTATACTGTGTCTTGAACCTTTCCTGGAACGGATTCGAATTAATCCAGATATTTCTGGATTTTCACACAATTCCATAGAAACCAAATTGTCAGCATATGCTGATGATATCCTAGTATACATGTCTAATCCTAACTCCTCCCTCCTCCCATTTTTGGATGAAGTTCGACTATATTCCAGTATTTCTGGTTATAAGTTGAACTTTTCTAAAACGGAAGTTTTACCCTTAAACTCTACCTGTTATCAATATATGTTTAACAATACTAAATTTACTTGGTGTCCCGCAAAGATTAAATATCTAGGTATATGGTTTTCATCTACATTATCTAAAACAATTAATTATACGTTTAATGCCTTGATTACCAAAATACAATTGCTTCTTCTTTCCTGGTCCCCCCTTTTTTTGTCCTGGTGGGGTAGATTGGACACTATCAAAATGATGATTGTACCTCATATCCTATTTACATTGTCCATGATACCTTTTCGAATTCCTGCTTCATATTTTTCACAGATTGACTCTATTTGTACAAAATGTTTGTGGAACAATAAACATCCCCACATTGCTCTTCGGAAACTTAAACGTCCTAAGATGGAGGGGGGTGTTCGTTTCCCAGACTTTAAATCATATCATTCTGCATTTTTAATTCGTCAAAGTTTTGCTTTAAGTTATGATTTTGTTGATATCCCTATCCCTCGTTGGATTATTTTTGAACGTTCCCTTCTAAAAGAGTTTTCTTTTGGGATATAATTTATATGTCTAATTGCTCCTTCATAACAGACAACCCTATTTTAAAATATTCCCGACAATTATTATATAATACCCTCTCTGATGGTTTAGACCCATATCGGTGTTTTCTGTCCTCCTCCATTTGGTATAACAAATTTATTAAATATAAATGTAAATCATTTTACTACAAGCATTGGAAGGAGAAGGGAATTATCTTTATCCATCAATTTATTCAACATGATTCTATTCTCCCCTTCCAGGAACTACAATCCCAATATAACTTACCTGACTCTTTTCTTGATAACTATCATTTAATAGCAACTGCCCTGCAGTCTTTTTATCCTCCAACAATTACCCTGTAGCTCCTACATTGCTTACATCCCCCTCGCCTTTACATAACATTCCTCATGATCATACGCCTAAGGCTGCTTTTATTTATAAGCTGTTGTTATCTCATATTTCTGAGAGACCTAAATCCCCGGTTGAATTACTTTGGGAATCAGACTTATCTTTATCATTACCTATTCCCTTCTGGGACAAATTATGGCTAAAGCTCTTTAAAACCTCTGTTGCAGCTCGTATAACCCAATCCCTGTACTTCATTTATAGTAGAGTTGTTATTACCCCTGTTCACATAGCTAAGTTTTCCCCTACTTCCTCTTCACTGTGTTGGTCTTGTTCTGTAAATACGGGGACTTTACTTCACCAACTTTATGAATGTTCAAATGTTTTTAAATTTTGGCAATCTATTTGGTCTAAATGTATGAGAATATTCCAATGTAATATTCCGTTAACAATGCAAAATGTTTTCCTAGGTTCCTCCTCACCTGCTTTTGATGTATATAATAATATTACTTTGTTGTTTGACTTATTTATCGCTTTAGCATTTAAAGTGATTTTGTCCTGTTGGAAGGATAATTCTAAAATATCTTTATTAACTTGGTGGAACTTTGTTTGCGATGAACATAGAATTACTACTGTTTCCTCTCTTACCTTGTCTTAGAAAATTAAATCTGATCTACTTTGGCTACCCTTTACTTCTTATCTCTCTGCACATGCACCTACACCTTAATCTCTAATTCTTTTCTAATCTCTAAAATTCTTTATTCCCCTTCTCTTTCTTTTCTTTTCTTTTTTCTCTTCTCTTCTTTATCTTTCTTTCTTCACTTCTCTTCTTTCTTGTTTCCTCTATCACTCATACCTTTCTCTTACAATTTTTCATTGTAATTTATTTATAATGTGTTTATTGGATTATTATATGTTCTCTTTTTCTGAAAACTTAATAAAAATTATTGAACAAAGAAAAAACCCCAACCATTTGCAAAACTGACCTTCACACTTGTGCTTTCATATAGTCCCATATGAGCTTCTAAGAAGCCACCAGTTCCGTTGAGAGGGACAAAGAGAGAGACTGCTTTCTAGGACTCTAATGAAGTAATGTAGAGCAGAAATACGTGGACGAAGGTCTCCCAAATATGGTTGATACTTTACACCCTTCAATATAAAAATGTCTTTCGGAAAGCACTAACCCTGTAGCCGGGTTCTAAGTGGAGAGATGTGTCCTTCCACATTTCTGTGAATAGCATGGAATGTTCTGTTGGTTAGAAGAAGGCCCAGGGAAAGGGGAATGGTAATAGAGAGAAAACAGAGAGATTGGATATCATTGCTCTTTCCCGACAGCCACCTGGGCACTGTTTTTAATCGGGAGAGCATTGGTACCTATACACAAGAGGAAGTATTTAGGGATTTTATCCACCTTACAACAGCATCTGATTTTTAATATGGTATATGATATACCTTAAAGCAATCTTTGTACCTCCAACTCTCTAGGGTTGATGAAACTTTGTGAAACATGATTACCATTCAATAAATTAATGTGAAGAGGATGCCAGCGCCTTATGTGTTTGTCACAACAGACAACTCCTCTTGCACGTGTTTTTTATTCTAATTTTGTCCAAACCAACAATTTCATAAACTGCAACATATCAAATGTGCATTCGTTTTATAGTTCATGGGACAACAAACAATCACTTTCCCAATGTCTGTACAAAAGAAAGCTTATCAAAATGAAGATATGTGGATCCTTTTTGCTCTACACATAGGGGCATATTCACAAGGAAGTGGGAAGTGAGGCGTTAGCCTCCTTGGCTTCACGCCTCACTTCGCCACTTCAGAAAAGGCAAGGCTGCACCATATTCACAAGGATATGGTGCAGCCTTGCATTTCCCCCTGCGCTGGCGCTAAGTGTAGCAGCTTAGCGCCACGCAGGCACCCTCGCACCATGGTGCAAGGGTGCCTGCGTGCAAGGGAAGATTGTGTATGTACAGGAAGGTCCCCTTCCTGCACATAAACAATCTTGAAATGCCGTTTTGTGACTTCTATGTGTGCAGCTTAATGCAGCACACACAGAAGTTGCAAAACGGCATTTTCAAAAAATGATTGTTTATGTGCAGGAAGGGGGACCTTCCTGTACATTTATAAATCATTGGCCTTTTGCTGTTTTCATGTGTGCTGCACAACCCAGCAGACATGAAAACAGCAAAAACGACGAGAAATGAAACATTTCTCCTCATTGTGCCAGGGTAAGACCAGGTTTTCCCTGGTCTTAATTCTGGCGCTGCCTCCTATTTACGTTGCATTGTGAATAGGAGGCAGCGTCAGAATCAATGGGTGTTGCGGTGGAACGCGCACCGCCACACCCATTGCCCTCCCCTTTCACGCTAAGCGTAGCGTGAAAGGGGGCCTTATTCACAAGGCAGCGTTAAGCCACGTTAAGTGGCTTAACGCTGCCTTTTGAATAAGGTGAAGCCCCTATCACCGCAGGAACGTAGAAAAAAGTGACGTTCCTGTGGCGATAGGGGCTTGTGAATATGCCACATAGAAATAACAAGATGCACAATGTAGTCAAAGGATCACAACTGGAGCAGTGTTTAGAAATAAAAGTTGAAACCCTTAACACAAATAGTTTTCTAGAATACTTCCTTAACTTAGTAAAAAAGTGTTTGTCAAATTTCAAGCATAACAACTGTCTGTGAATTTTGAACACTCTGGCAACAAGGTCATGGCAGCTGCAGGAATGCTCTGAACCATGAGGAATTTATATTGTGATTTCAAAATGGAAGCAATACTTATAAATCTCATTAGAGACCTGTCGCTTCATGGAAGTCATGTATTTCACGTAGCGCATCCAGCAAAAATGTGAAGCCTCTCTCCAAGCAGCGTCAACACTGCACACACTGCCTCTCCAGGCAGCGTCAACACCCTGCACACACTGCCATCCTTTCCAGCTTTTGAATGCATGCATCGTCAGGGAGTTGGAAGTATTACTCCTCCACGCAAATTGAGCAAAGAGGCAAATGTGGGCCACGGCACATGCCAATTTCTTAGTAAATAAAGCTCACCTCGAACATGTTGAACACACACATTTTCGTAATGTGGTTCCTGGTCGAAGAATCCTTAACAGTCCATAACTTCAGTGAAGCGTTTTTGACGTAGAAATGCTAGTTTATTTCCAATGTTCTAGGTATTAAATTTCGTTAGCTGTTTGACTGTAACTCTGTCTGATTCCTTGAATCTATTTGTCCCAGGAATTAGATATTTTAAATTAGATATTTTAAGTTGTTAGCAGTTTGACTGTACACAAGTCTGTGTTCCTCGTCTATTTCTCATACATGAACAATTATGCACTCTTAGCTGTGTCTAAATTCCTAGGCATTTTGTTCAGGCACAAGGCTCCCAAGTGGCCTCATGCATGAGCGAGATTTTCAGCAAAACAGCGCTCAATGTTAAAAGTGGGACTGAAAACCCTAAAATGCTTTTGATTAAACAGCCAGGACACCTGGAGGTGGCACACGTGCAGGCGTGAGATTGCATATTCTATTAGCAGCTTCATTCCTGGTTCTATTTTCCATGTGTTTCAGACATTAGATATTAATAGTAATTTAATTTCTGGACCGTGAACCTTATATTTTTTCATTTCCTGTGTTTGGGCTTGTTTGATGTCCCTTGTTTTTCTTCATTATCATAGAATTTGTTTGATTTCTATTTTAATCTATAATGATGCTGTCAAGCCTTTCCTATGAGTCATGAGGCTCTGTTGGTTAATGGGAACTTCCCAGAGCGGCCACTGTAGTTAATCACTATGTCCTGAAGCAGTTCATTTGCATATTCAGGTTACACACTTTGTACACTCGAGTCTCCAGGTGTATAGAGGGTGAACAGCCAAGGCCTACTCTAGAAGGTGATCACACACAACAAAGACTAAGGGTGTGATTTAGATGTTGGCGGCACCGCGACAGAGTGGACTTTTTTGGCAGTCTTCCAGCCCGCCTACCTGGTGGTCCGCCTGCTCTATTGCAATGCTGGTGGTTTGATGGAGTAAAGACCATCGTGGTCTCGCCGACTCCGCCAGGGATGTTCTCCTGTGTCGACAGCGCAAGAGGCCAAAGCGGCTGTTGGAGGGGGGACCGCCATGTTCACCGCCCGGCCAATCACAATGTGCCTTCCCACCGACGTGACTGTAGCAGTCAAGCCGCCACACCTCAATTGGCAGTTTGGGACGGATATAAGGCATCCACTCACTTTTACTCTCCTTCACATTCATGAACCCGATCTACCAGTTGGTGCTCCTGATCCTGCTGATCGAGGATGAGGAAAATCAACACGTTCGTGGATGGGATCGACAGTAAGCAATACCTTTACCTGTTACCTTTGGCAATTGGCACAGAACTGAAGAGCTGTAATCTTGTTTCAGAAAATCGTACTTACAAGCAATAGCATACCAATGTGCGATGCATATGTCTAAAATGTTGATAGTTAAGAAATTTAAAGAAACACACCTAAAGCAGCACATTGGATATAAATATTTGGTGACAACAAACCAAAGAAAAAAAAATACATACAGGTGTGTTTAAAAAAGTAAGGTAACTGTCAAATCAAAAACATATGCAACACACATTGGGAGAAGTGCAATATAACATGATGTACAAATTGCACTACACAAGCTGGAACCTTTACCTTATTCATTAGCACTAAAAATGTCAGTTCCAATTTGGACGGATCCAACATATACTTCCACGGAACTTTACCCTTTGTCTACTGCAAGTCTTGTACCATATCCAAATTCAATAGTCACAATGCTTGATAAGGTGTAATGCATATTTGCTCAGACTGAGCAGGAATCAAGGTCAAATAAACACACCTACAGTAACACATTTAAAAAACAAATGTTCCACATCAATTAGTTGGCGCAAGTGTAGCTTACTAGGATGAAGGCCTGCACCTACATCAAAAGGCCATCACATAATATGTTAATCAGTGTATGCACTTAACCAACTACACATTAACTAATCTAGCAAGAGTACATGCCACAATGTTAAAGAAAAAGAAGTATTTCACATTTTAGTTAGAAACATTGCTAGTAATTATACAATTGTGAATTTTCATTATTGACTCGACAAACTTGGTGAAAGTAAAACAATATATTTATTTGCAAAACTGAGATAATTTTCTCAAAAAATTGCAAACTGCCAGTCAAAGTAAATAGGTGCCTCTTGCACTCCTGTGCACTGGCACAACCACTTACTTCCTAAGGGACTGCCATTGGAACCTCCCAAGGAAGGGGCATCTATGTGGTGGAGAGGGCACCTCTAGATCTTACATGAGAGGGGGTGGTGTGGGTTTGGTGGGGGGCTTTGGGCTTGGGAGGGGAAGGGGTGGTTGGGTTTTGGCTGGGGAGCTTTTTCCCTCTTTTATCTGAACTTTTTGGCTTGGAAGGGGAAGGGGGGGTTGGGTTATGGCTGGGGAACCTTTCCAGAACTTTTGGGTTTGGGAGGGGAAGGGGTGCGTTGGTTTTCTGGATGGAGGGTTTCTGGTTTTTGGGGTAGCCTCAGGAGGGTTTTTTTTTTTTTTATTTAAATTTAGGAGGGGGGGCAGTCTTTTTAGCAGTCCGGGTGTGGCCAAATAGAAGGGAGCAACAGGGAGGGTGGAGATGGGACTGGGGGTGGTGGACAAGGATGCAGGTGTAACACTTACTGTGGGTCCACCACCTCTAGGGAATGCTCACTGGTGGAGGCCTGCGGAGAATATGAACTAGAGCTGGAGACCTCCACAGCACTCCCCTCACCCTCTGTGAGACTGGGTCCCTCGCTGTCGCTGGTGTTGGCAGCACCGGAACTGCAGTAGCTAGCTGCTTCCCCGCCTTCTTGGCCACGCTTTCCTTCACCTTCTGCGAAGATGCTGTGAAGACATTTACAATAGATCATTGTATCTGTTTAAATGGAACTGATCATGAAATTAGATCACAGTACATTTAACAAGATATCGCATTACACCTACTTCAGGCTCTCCAACTTTGTTTACATATTATAATAATCGCATGCATGTAGGCAATATTTGCTGAAAACATTTGGTCACAGGTTGGTCATTACACATAATAGATCCTATATCATGGATGGTCTTGTCCTCCACCTATCCATTACATTTCTATGGCCACAGTCTTACACCTCCGAATGTTTGAGCTTTGTTGCGTAGAATAAAGAACTTAGTTCAGCATAAGGATATCAACATAAAATATCTTTGAACAATGTATTTACAAGCCCAAAAATTCTGCATCTTTTGCATTCACAAAAAGGGTATACAAGTATCAATGTGTGTCAACAAATACTGCAATGTTGCACCAAAATCTGTATGCACTGAAAGCCTGTTTGCTTTTCACAATGATAGCATTTCCTCCAAGTTACTCAAGTATATGTCAAATGTCTAAATGACTATATGCATCCTGTACTGAAATAGCTTATCAATGTCTCCCGCACTATGTCGATACCTATGCTGTAGAAGATTTATTTGTAACATTCTATAGGCTGAATTGTCCTTTAACCTCCACAGCATAAGTAAATACTTAGGCCTTGATACACTGCTAATACACTCCAGTACATAACAAACATTTTCACATTTGACTCATGAATCTCTCTAGTCATGAGTGGTAAAACGTTTACTAGTGTAAAAACTGTTGTCAAGGGGCGTGGCCAAGATGGCGGCGCGAGCGGACGTGCTTCGATCGCGCTCCGTTACCGCCAGGCCCGTAGCATCACTAAAGCACCCGATCCACCCTGACCTGGGCCCCAGAAGACTCACCCTGCAACGGGGCATCGGCACTGACCCTGGGGGCCGTGAGAGCTGAGTGCGGCCCCCCCAGAAGTGAGTGATCGGAGCCCGGGCCCGCCGGACTCAGAAACGGCAGCCATCGCGCCCAACCTGGACTCGCAGTGGGTGACCGGCTGGGCACAGTGAGCCGAGGTCCTGAGCATCACCGACAGCCGCCCCCAAAGAAAGAAATTAACGTCTCCCGGGACACCGCTCCGAATGTGGCAGGGACGAGCTGTGGAGGCGAGGCCTTGTCAGGGCCGAACACGTGGGTTGCAGGCCTGGGATCGGGCCAGGCGCAGGCAGCGTGACGGAGACGAGCAGGGCCCGTATCAGAGGCATCAAGCGCTTTTTATCGGAGATCCCCCCCTGCAACAGTGAATAGGGACTGTTCCTGGGGATCACGGAGGCAGAAAGCGGCCCCCCTGGAGAAGAGCGGTTGGCGCCTGGGCCAGGCGGGTCAGGAGAGTCCATCAGTCCACTCAGCTGGACTCGGGGGGGCCCAAATAGGAGGCCTGACATAGCGAGGGGGGCCCTACTGTGGCATCGGCATCCACTCGCACGCAAGAAGGGGCGCTCCCACGGGGCATCAAGTCAGCAGACGAAGTGAGGAGCAGGCGGGGAGGAGCCTTGACATAGGCCGGTGCATGACTGGCGGACCTGGGGGCAGTTAGGCCACAACTAGCACTGCAGAGGCCTGCGGGGCTTGATTTGGAGGCCTCTGAAGCGCGAGGTCACAGCAACACGCAGGACGCTCCCCCTATTTAGAAGAGGCCAGTGAAAGGGCCTACATAGACCTGTCCCTCAGCAGAAGACTCCCAGCACTTACAGTGGGACACGCCCCGGAATGACCCTCCCCCTAGCATTGACTGTGGATCAAGGCTGCCAGGGGCCTACTGCCTGGCGAGGAAATAGTTTGGGCCGGAGGGGGCAGGCACCACATACTTTGCCAGTAGCCAGCCCCTGCAACAGCACACAAATCGAAGCAGTAGGCCTGGAAGGGACGCAGACACCAGCCCAGCGAGATAGGTGAGCGCTGTTCGCCACAACTGCCCCCCCCCTGCTATAGGAAGCCTCCAGGCCACATACATGGTTCCAAAGCATTGAGGGGAGGCTGCACACCTACAGCATCCACCCAGACTGAAGCCCCCAGATAGCACTGGACATTGCAGAGTCTCTACTGGCCTACTCCAAGTTCTACTGCTCAGCCCTTGGGGGAACCCATTACAGCGTCCCCTGACCCACTCAATCAAGCCTGGGGCCAATACCCACCCCTCCAATGCACATCGACCCTATGCCTGTCGTCTTTCTAAACGGGACAGCGAGCAGACACAGTCAGGGCTGGACGAAAGCCTGACGCGGCCTCGTGCGTACTTGTCATAGAGGAACGCTCATAGGCCTAAGACAGCTCTGGTTCGGGAGAGGCAAACATGGCATCGGCCAAAGCGAAGAAGGATCGCTCAGTTCGCGATCTGCTCCTGAAGAGCACGGGGGAACCATAAAGCGACAAAGCGCCATTGGGTGAGCTGAAACCGCCTGGCGGAGGAGAGGGAACTGAAAGTCCAGTGACTTGTGAATTCCTGGAGGCATTGTTCGCCTCCCTGGCTGTGAAGACGGACCTGCAGATGGAACTTAGAGAAGTGCGTCAAGATGTCAACACCGTTGGTGAGAGAGTAGTGGCCCTTGAGGAGAGCTCCGTAGCCAGAGATGAAGAAATCATAGCCCTCCAACAGGAAGTCATTCGACTAAAAAACCAACAGTTTGATCTGCAGGCCCATACAGAAGACCTGAAAAAAGGTCCATGCGGAACAATACCCGCATCCGTGTGGTCCCTAAGTACGCGGAGGGCCCGGACCTTGAGGGCTATGTTCAGGCCCTGTTTAGCTTTGTCCTGGGCTCCATGGTAGAGAATGATGTTAAAATAGATTGTGCCATCGTGTGGGCCCTCGCCGCCAGCCCGATCGCCCTCCTGCAGATGTCTTGGTCTGTGTGCACAACTTCAAGGTAAAAGAAGCTATACTCAAGGCGGCCCAAGTTGCTCAGAAGCTTCAATTCAGGGACCACACACCACAACTTTCCAAGACCTTGCAGCCAGCACCTTACAGAAGAGAAAGGACTTTCGGCCTGTAACTAATCATCTGTGAGCATAGGGAATTGCCTACTCATGGGGCCACCCATTTTGTCTTATTTTCCACCATGGAGGCAAAACCCATCAATTACGCTCCATGGCTGAAACTTGTATGATCCTCAACTTAGACCTCAGCGAGCAGGCCCACCAACGATCCCCTGCGGAAGACAAGGCCCCAGAAAGAAACAGTCAAGGATTGCGCACCCTTTCTTCCATGTGGGGAGAAGAAGCGGATCCTCCAATCTGAGGTATTTCCCGGATTTTATGGTGGATTGGTGATTTCGGACTGGTGGGGGCGGGGGCATCAAAACTAAATGCTGTTGGAAGACTCTTACTTCCTTGGTTGCCCCCCCTATGTACTTGCCTTCCTACTATGATGGACTATGCCTATCCCACACACATTAATATTTTTATTTGATTTGTTGCATTGTTGTGGCTTATATTGTTTTGTTGGGGTCCCCCTTCCGACGAGCCAACTTCCTTATGCTTTCCACACATACGAACCTATGGGAGAATTTACTTCCTACCATATATCACTAGCATCACACACAGGACCATGAAGACACTTGCTCAGTTCTTCAAGCCTTGCTCTCTTTCCTTTGACCCTGGAGACTAAGATAATCAGCCTCAATGTTCGAGGCCTCAACAATCCTATCAAGAGATCGGCGGTGCCTTCCTTGCTGGAGTACGGGCAGGGTGACATATGTATGCTCCAGGAGTCACGCCTACTCTCAAATGATGCACACAGAATGCGCACTAAGAGGTTCCCGCAGCAATTCTGGTCCTCGGGGAGGGGGAAGAAAGGGGGAGTGGCCATTCTCCTCTCCAAACACTTCTCTGATACGGTCCTGGGTCCTATTGCAGAAATTAAAGGTCACCTGTTGGCCCTCCAGGTGCAGCTGGGCTCATTTCATTTCACTGTGGCATCACTTTACGCCCCAATGAGCAGCAAGAGTCCTTTCTAACAGAAGCCCTAGCCAGTGTGCTCCATACCCCTGATGCGGCAGTGGGGGTGTGAGGGGACCTAAACATAGTGATCGACGCTGAGCAGGAACGTTCAGGCCTTAGATCTGGTAACAGAGGGGCTCTCTTGGCGGGGGGACAGGAATGGCTGGAAGAATGCGGGATGCGAGATGTGTGGCGCTCCCAGCACCCTGGTGAGTGGGACTTACACCTTTTATTCCGCGGCCCACAAAACATACGCTCGGTTAGATCACTTTCTGGCCTTCCATCCTGCCTGGGAATGTGTGCTCGCTTCCACCACTTGCTCACTCTTGTGTGGGTATGAAACCAATTTACCAAGGTGACATCTGGAACATCCACTGTATCATAATTGCATTGTATGCTATGTCACCTGTATTAGGGCTAAGCCTAGCTCACTCACAATAGGAATGGATCATCACACCTGACACATCAAGAACTAGTGGCCTGTTAAGTACAACTTTCCCTCTTACATCCAAACAAACACTCGTAACTGTTGTTTAGGCAGGCATGTGTCTGCTGAAACCAGTTCATAGGTAGTGAACACAAAGCAGATGGTATCCTTTTCCACAAATTCATGTACTTAACACTTCATCGTGCACCTTGTGCCAAACTTACACCTTCAAAAACTTTCTGCACTGGACATGTGTCAACCTTCATGTAGATGTCAAAAATAGTATCTGTACCTAAAAATAGTTTGTTAACATGTTCAAATCACACAACTTACCTCGTTGCTGCTGCTGTTGGGCTCTCAACTTCCCATCAAGCGCCAGGTAAGCCACAGCAAGAATGCAGGCCATTAGGGGGCTCATTGTGCGGCGCACACGCTTCCCACGTTGGGAGGGCTTGCCGAGCTGGACTTCAGCTAACATCCGGGCCCAGAGTCGTAGGTCCTCTCACCTCTTCCTACAGTAAATGCTGAGCCGCTTGTAGACCCCCAGGGCCTGCACCTTCTGGATGTTAGCCTACCTGATGTCACGCTTCTGATGGGCATTGACCTGTATGGATACAAGAAAAGGAAGTAAAAAGAATGGGTTTGTGAGTTTTTGTTTGTCTAAACTGATGTCGCACAATTTCTCTACACTATCCCAAGCATGACTCATAAGTTAACATACCACATGTGCATCTTACCAAAACAAATATCTAAATGCACACTTTTGTAGTGACCTGTTGACTACCCTCATCCCGTGTCAGTTCCTACACTCACAGATCCAGCACAGTGACATCATGTAGGCCAGAGTCATCTACATTTTCAGTGATATGAGGTACTTCAGATCACTGCAAAACAGCAAAACAGTGTGAGCTACTCACAGCCAAGCAACTTGCACATTGTTAGCTGACTTCCTCATGGTCAGCTTCATTTACATGATGCTTGAAGTCCATAGAGCCAGATACTCAGGTTGGAAGTACATACTATGACTAAGGGCACTTTGAAAGGTCTGCCATGAGTGTCAGTGAGAGTGTGCTCTTTGGGTATGTATGAACATGTGTGCCTAAGGATGGGCTAACATTGTACGGATGACACAGTCTGTGTGGTAAACCTTGTGGCACAGGACACACTTTTTCACATATGTGGTACTGTTACATGGATGACATGAACATTCATTTGTATGTGTATTTGTTTTGGGAGAATGTGAAGGTGCAGAAAATGGTTCCATGTTAAGAAGTGTTTGATAGAATTGTTTTATGCATAATAAAAGTTCCCCAATTTAAATTGGATATACAATTGTTTGTGTCAATCATATAACATTACCACATATGGGAAAAAGTGTGTCCTGTGCCACAAGAGTTTACCACACAGACTCACTGCAGTCTACTTCCTCCCAGTGGCCAGAATTCACTGGGCCATCAGAACTAATGCAAGACACAGCCCTTTTTTAGATGTCACATGTTTGAAAGTGCAGAAAAATATACAATAAGTGTTTGGCTGAACATTTCTCTGCACTTATATCACATCCAACAAAGGACTGCATCTTGTATTAGTAGGTATGGCACACTGAATACGAGCCACTGGGAGTAAGAGGCCTACAGTTTGGAAAGGAAACACTTCAGAATAGGAGTCAAACTAAAATGAAGGGTTTCCTCAAGAAGTGAGGTAACTCTCCATTTCAAATGTCCTCCATTTCTTAGCATACAGGGCCTTTTATTTGCACACACCTTCAAACATGTTGTCAAGCAACCAATTTTAATGACACCAATGCCTCGGTTCTTCAGTGCTTTATGTTTGTAACTCAAACCGAGCCTGGCCAATGATTCTGACTGAGCACTGCTCATTGTCAGGCCCTGATTTCTGCAGCATGCTGATCATGATGTCACATGAACACAGCTTTTCCTTAATTTTCATATGGAAAACTGACCTTGTGCCCATCTAATGACTTACATCAGTCAAGAACTCAAAGGGACATTGTAGCCTTTGTTTCAGGCTACTAGATCTGAAGGCTTTTGATTGTATCCCCTTCTTCCATGGCAGACAGGTGTAGAACTGGAAAAGTCACAATGGCACCGAATTTTTGTGTTATTATGTTTCATACAAATTTGATTAAACAGTAGGTGATGCTTTTTGCTATTTGTATTATGTTGTAAAGGTAGCACATTTTGGAAAACTTTACCTACTTGCAATTCACTTATAAATACACACACCTTTTGTTGTAAACATTTTGAAATGTATGATGAAATGTATAACAATAGCATGAATACAAAACAATAACACCAGTCTTTTCTTTTGTTATCTTTTATTTTATTGCATAAAAGGAAATGAACCAAAAATGGGGAAGAAGCAAACAAAATAATAAAAAGTCAGTCATGGTGAATGAAACCATAATTGTTGAGTCAAAATTACTTGTAGTCCAAAATACACCTGTCATCAGAAAGGTAAATGTGACCAGAAATAGTCCACAAAGTGAATGGTAGTCACACATTGGATGAAATTAGGATCGCAGTTTCTTGCTGGTGGTGGGGGTCCTGCCATCCTCTCCTGGTGGCTGGGATGAACGTGTGCACCTATGGGTGGTAAGTGGATCAACAGTTGCAGGGACTGAGGTGGCTGCAGGTGTTGCCTCTGATGGCAAGACCTCACTTTCTGTGGCTGAGGCTGATGAAGTAGGGTCAGATGGAGTTGGCCCATTGAAAGGGGAAGATGCTGCAGGAAAAGCCGTGCACAGATGGGTATAAATGTCCTGCAGAACCCCAGTCAGGGAGCCCACATTGGAGTTTAGATTCTGCATCTCAACATTGTGCTCCCTCCGTAACTGTGACATCTCCTGCACCCCCAAAGGACCTTGCCCATCATTTCTTGGGACTGCTGTAATGATTCAAATAACTGGGTGATGTTGTCCTGGCTGATACTGACCCCAGTTGCGTCACTATGCTGGCCCGCATGGCCACACCCAATACCCCTCACCCCTCTAACCTGTGGCCTTGGCACAGTATGCCCCATCCCACTGGTTCCTGACTGGAGTGAAGGTGATGGTTGTGTCCCACCGCCAGCCAGGACTGGGGGGCATAAGATGGTGCTTCTTGTACTTTGTCCACAGGAAGTGGAGGAATCTGTTGGCTGTGGTGTTGTTACAGCTGGGGTGGGCGGTGTAGTTGTGGGCCAAGTGAGACTCACTGGAGCGGTCTGCCCAGGCTGATGCAATGGGCCAGCCGTGTCATGTTCATCCGAACTTTCTGCATTGGAGTCATCCCTGGAGGCTTGATCGTGGGCTGGAGTTGAGTGATCCAGAGTGGCAGATGTTTGACCAATCAGGAATGTAAGAGTAAATGTTTCAGTAAATGTGTGGATTATACATCCAATGAGTTTTGAGCAACTATAATGTAGACACCTAAAAGGGAAAAGGAATTGTATATCATGATCGAACCTTTCAGTGTAAAATTTCTTTAGTAGACAAACAGTTTATGTTTCATACAAAAGTAGTTGTAATAAACAGATAAGATGTCCTGAAATTAAAAAAATGAAGCGTTAGTAAGTATACCTGAAATGTAGCAACCATTCAACACAACACAGTAGAGAGGAGAAATGTGAAATTCAGCATTCCAAGGCCTAGCAGGCTAAAATACCGACATTTACACAACTTAGAGAGCTATTTAGCATTAGTCTTCATATAAACAGTGCATAGTTCAGTTTTAAGATATGCCACTTGTATTCTGCATAAAGTTTTAGATGGAATATATTGGTATGGTCAACAAATGTTGTTTTGTGGTACTAATGACCTCAATTCACTTACATCACAAGAAAATGACATGATCCAAAATTCACCACAAACAATTTTCAAAAGAAAGCCTTAAATAGAGATTGATGAATGAAGGACACTTTAGCATATAGGAGCATTTGATGAAAAAGGGGATGATGAGCAAAATTAAATGGCAATATTTTTTTCCCCTACACAGAAACAAGGCATCATGGTAGTTCCAGTTATTTCAAATCAACATTCACAACACTTGCAAAATTGTAACTTGAACATACCTTGTGTTAATCTGCAGTAGTAAGGGAACAGACATTTACTATAAGAAATACATTTATGTTATTTGGAGTATAAACACTTACAAGCACCATCACATCATGTGCAATGTGATGGCTCTTGAAAGCTGTTATCTTAAATACAACTCAATACATTCAAACAAGCCAAAGAAGATGTTACTGATAAATGTAGGTTTCTATGTCCAAAGAATTGTGCATGACACATTAGCAAAAGCTAACGTCATAGCAAATAGGAGATTAGTGTTTAGTGACACTTTGAAAGGTATAACTTACCAGACTCCACTCCACCAGGGATTCCTGTATAGCCTTCAGAGTGTAGGATGGACAAGACCTTATACTTCCACGACATGAGCTGTATTGGGGGATTGGGAGAACCACCACCAGTCCTCTGGGCCAGCATGTGGTGCTTGGAGCCCAAGGAATGCACTCTATCACGCAGGTCATTCCACCACTTCCTAATTTCATCCTGTGTGCTCAGATTGTTAGCTACAGCATTCACTCTGCCAACTATTCTGGTCCACATTATTCTTTTCTGAGACAGGGGAGTGTTTTGGATTTGCGCTCCAAATAATTGTGGCTCTACTCTTATGACTTCATCCACCATGATTGGCAATTCTCCCTCTGTGAAATGGAGATTTTTATGACCAGGCATTATGGAGAGAATTATATACTTAAATGAAATTAAATTAACACAAGGAAACAAATTACATTTAAAAAAGAGGGAGACGAAACAGGGAGAACAACAAAAAAACTGATTGACTTCTGGGAATCAGCTTCAGTTTCATGGTGCTGTGGAATGGCAAAGGATCATGGTCTGAAATTGGGTGTGTTTTATGGTGTAGTAGCCAGGTCTTCACAATTGTGCAATTGACATGAGGTGTTTGATGCTAGCATCACCACTGCATCCACAGAAGCAGTGCAATGCTAACCGTATCCCGCAAAGGACTCATTCCGTAGGTAGACTGCTGCTATGAGACCACCAGCCCAACTGTATTATCTAAATAAGCTCAGTGCAACCCCACTACACTGACGGTGATGGAGTACTATTCACTAACATTGGAGTCCACCGCCATCGGCTGTGGTGAGCCGCGACGGAAGCCATTCCGTCGATGGCAGCTGCGAGTCAGACAGAATACATCTAAATCCCGCTGACGGTCTGCCGTGAGCTTGAGGGAGTACCTGTGACTGCTGCCGCAGTCACGTCTGAGATATGAATAGAGTGCTCCCAAATTTGGGATGATTCATATAAGAGCAGACTCAGCGGCAGAGGAGGCATCATGTTAATGACTTCCCTGCCATTTCCAAGGAAGCAGGAGCCCACGAAGTTGGACTTCCACTGTATTTAATAGGGCACGGGAAGTAGGGGAGGAGGTTGTTGGTGGAAGGCCTTCAGCAGCTTCTGAAGGGCTGAGCAGAGATCAGTTGGCCTGTTTTTGCTCCCTGACCCTGCAGCTACCTCCTCCCTTCCTGCATCTGAGGTCTGAAGCATTCTTTTCTCATCCACCTAAACCAAGCATTTAAAGTCAGTGCCAAGCGGTGATTACTTTAGTGTTAGGGGTTTCTTTTGGTGTCTTGTTTTTGTAGTATTTTTGGGGGAATGGTAAGCTCATGATAGGCAAGGATACAGGTAGGCACCATTTTCATCACACATCAAATTTCAGAAAAATGGTTGTCTTTGACCCACATATATAACTTGTGGAGGGCCCTGGTGCCAGGTGGCTGGTGTGTGGGGTGCTTTTGCGGCTGGTCTAGCCTTTTACTGGGCAATCCACTTTATTGGTCACCAGGAATGGGTAGATAGGGCTGTGCAAGGGGATCAAGTAATGGCCAAGGCACATCTCTCGGAAAGGTGTCACAGGGTCCTTGACAAGGGCGCCACTGGCATGAGTGTTTTCACAGCGGTATAAGAGCTGACCGTGCTCTATGATAAAGTGGTAATAGGTAAGGAAAATGATTTATATTTTTCTATATATTTTTATAAATGGTAATGGAGTACCACAGTACTACCTAAGAAGTACCATAGTACTTCATTTTATTTTTTATTTAAATATATTACAAATTAAAAAAGAACATTACTAAATTATATTTAAGGGAACATATAGTGTAGCACAGTGTCTTTTTTAGATTTTTACATATTTAGTTTTATTTTTTATTTTACACTTAGTCTGCGTTCTGGGTTATAAAGGGAAATATAGTGGAGTACACTGTACTTTAAAAAAAAAAATACATATGTAAAAATTTAAAAAACACTGTACTACACGTTTCCCCTTAAAACCCAGAACGCAGACTAAGGGGTCGATTACGATGTCGGTCTCTAAGCATTTCGACCAAATCGGTTTCGGAATGCTTTCCGACCGACTCGGGTTCTGCGAGTCTGACTGACCCATTACGTTGCTTCCGAACATCATTCGGTCAGACTTGCATTGACTTCAATGGGAGCCTGTGTTCCTCCCGACTACACAGGCTCCCATTGAAACAAGCATTTGCAATGCAATAGGTCTCGCATTCACACGTGTTTGAGCTATTGGAATTGTAACTGACAATGCCTTTTATTTATGTTTTGGGTTATAAAACATAAATAAAAGGCATTGTCATTTACAGTACTAAAAGCTTAAACTCTCGCAAATGCGAGACCTATTGCATTGCAATAAAGGGCCTTCTCGACCGCTTGTTAGATTGTAAATATCAGAGGAAGAGACTGGCCTGCGACGCCTTCAAAGTAGTGATAAATAGTGCAGTGAAGAAGATGTGTAAGTGTTGTAAATTACACAGTCACAGAGTGTGAAGTGAGAGTTTCGTATGATCCGAGCTATAAACACTGACAAAGCGCTCCAACAACTTTCCCTCTGTGATTACACTGTCACGGCTCAGGAGGAAGAGCGGGAGGGGGGGCTATTTCCTGCCCTCTCTGTGATTTGAGTGTGCAGTGTGGCATTGCGTAATGTCATTGCTATCTTTGACCTAATTAAAAAAACTCTCCAGCTGTAGTAGGGCCCTGCTTCACCTCCTGGTGCAGGGCGGGCTGTGCGTTATGGCAGGCATGGAGGGAGGGATGGTCTCGGCTGTAGCTCCAGCCTTGTACAGTGCCCCTGCTATTACTAGTGAGTGACAGGCGCTGAGGTGGTGGTATTGGTATTGGTGGTGGTGGTATTGGTATTGGTGGTGATGATATTGGTGGTGGTGGTATTTGTGGTGCTGGTATTGGTGGTGGTGGTCGTGGCATTGGTGGTATTGGTGGTGGCAGTATTGGTATTGGTGGTGGTGGTATTGGTGGTGGTGGTATTGGTATTAGTGGTGATATTGGTATTGGTGGCACTGGTATTGGTGGTGGTACTGGTATTGGTGGTGGTGGTATTGGTATTGGTGGTGGTGGTGGTGGTGGTGGTATTGGTATTGGTGGTATTGGTATTGGTGGTGGTGGTACTGGTATTGGTTGTGGTGGTATTGGTGGTGGTGGTGGTATTGGTGATGGTGGTGGTATTAGTGGTGGTGGTATTGGTGGTGGTATTGGTGGTATTGGTGGTGGAGGTGGTATTGGTGGTGGTGCTGGTATTGATATTGGTGGTGGTATTGGAGGTGGTATTGGTATTGGTACTGGCGGTGGTGGTATTGGTGGTGGTGGTGGTATTGGTGGTGGTGGGTTTGGTGGTATTGGTGCCGGTGATGGTATTGGTGGTGGTGGTATTGGTGGTGGTGGTGGTATTGGTGGTGGTGGTGGTACTGGTGGTATTGATGGTGGTGTTATTGGTGGTGTTGGTATTGGTGGTGGTGATATTGGTGGTGGTGGTATTGGTGGTGGTGGTATTAGTGGTGGTATTGGTGGTGGTGGTGGTATTGATGGTGGTATTGGTGGTGATGGTGGTATTGGTGGTGGTGGTGGTTTTTGTGGTGGTATTGGTGGTGGTGATATTGGTGGTGGTGGTGGTATTAGTGGTGGTGGTATTGGTTGTGGTATTGGTGGTGGTATTGCTATTGGTGGTGGTGTTATTGGTGGTGGTGGAATTGGTGGTGGTGGTATTGGTGGTGGTATTGGTATTGGCAGTGGTATTGGTGGTGGTATTGGATTGGTGGTGGTATTGGTGGTGGTGGTAGTATTGATGGTGGTGTTGGTACTGGTGGTGGTATTGGTGTGGTGGTGGTATTGGTGGTGGTATTAGTGGTGGTGGTGGTATTGGTGGTGGTGGTATTGGTGGTGGTATTGGTGGTGGTGGTATTGGTGAAGGTATTGGTGGTGATGGTGTTGGTGTTGGTGGTGGTATTGGTGATGGTGGTGGTGGTATTGGTGGTGTTGGTATTTGTGGTAGTGGTATTGGTGGTGGTGGTATTGGTGGTGGTGGTGGTATTGGTGGTGGTGCTATTGGTGGTATTGGTGGTGGTGGTAGTGGTGGTGGTATTGGTGGTGGTATTGGTGGTGGTGGTGGTGGTATTGGTGGTGGTGGTGGTATTGGTGGTGGTATTGGTGATGGTATTGGTGTTGATGGTGGTGTTGTTGGTGGTAGTGGTGTTGTTGGTGGTGGTATTGGTGGTATTGGCGGTGGTGATGGTATTGTTTGTGGTGGTATTAGTGGTGGTATTGTTGGAGGTGTTGGTGGTGGTATTGGTGGTGGAATTGGTGGTGGTGGAGGTGGTGGTATTGATGGTGGTGGTGGTATTGGTGGTGGTAGTGGTATTGGTGGTGGTATTGGTGGTGTTGGTGGTGGTGTTGGTGATGGTATTGGTGGTGGTGGTATTGGTGGTGGTATTGGTGGTGGTGGTATTGGTGGTGGTATTGGTGGTGGTGATGGTATTGGTGTTGATGGTGGTGTTGGTGGTGGTGGTATTGGTGGTGGAGGTGGTATTGGTGGTGGTGCTGGTATTGATATTGGTGGTTGTATTGGTATTGGAGGTGGTATTGGTGGTGGTATTGGTGGTGGTGGTATTGGTGGTGGTGGTGGTATTGGTGGTGGTAGTATTGGTGGTGGTGTTATTGGTGGTATTGGTGGTGGTGATGGTATTGCTGGTGGTGGTATTGGTGATGGTGATGGTATTGGTGGTGGTGGTATTGGTGGTGGTGGTGGTGGTATTGGTGGTGGTGGTATTGGTGGTGGTGGTATTGGTGTAGGTGGTAGTATTGGTGGTGGTAGTGGTGGTGGTGATATTGGTGGTGGTGGTATTGGTGGTGGTGGTGGTATTGGTGGTGGTGGTGGTGGTATTATTGGTGGTGGTGGTATTGATGGTGGTATTGGTGGTGATGGTGGTATTGGTGGTGGTTTTTGTGGTGGTATTGGTGGTTGTGATATTGGTGGTGGTGGTGGTATTGGTATTGGTGGTGGTGGTATTGGTGGTGGTGGTATTGGTATTGGTGGTGGTGGTATTGGTGGTGGTGGTATTCATATTGGTGGTGGTGTTATTGGTGGTGGTGTTATTGGTGGTGGTCGAATTGGTGGTGGTGGTATTGGTGGTGGTGGTATTGGTGGTGGTATTGGTATTGGCAGTGGTATTGGTATTGGTGATGGTATTGGATTGGTGGTGGTGGTATTGGTGGTATTGATGGTGGTGTTGGTGGTGGTATTGGGGGTGGTGGTATTGGCGGTGGTGGTGATATTGGTGGTGGTATTGGTGGTGGTGGTGGTATTGGTGGTGGTATTCGTGGTATTGCTGGTGGTGGTATTGGTGGTGGTATTGATGGTGGTTGTGGTATTGGTGGTGGTGGTATTGGTGGTATTGGTAGTGGTGGTGGTACTGGTGGTGGTAATCAATCAATCAATGCATTTATAGAGCGCGCTACTCACCCGGGAGGGTCTCAAGGCGCTGGGGGAGGGGGAGTTACTGCTCGAACAGCCAGGTCTTGAGCTGCTTCCTGAAGGAGAAATGGTCCTGGGTTCGCCGAAGGTGAGTGGGGAGGGAGTTCCAGGTCTTGGCTGCCAGGTAGGAGAAGGATCTTCCTCCGGCGGTGGCTCTGCGGATGCGTGGTACGGTGGCGAGGGTGTGGCTGGTTGATCGTAGCTGGCGGGTGGGCGTGTAGAAGGTCATGCGGTCGTTGAGGTACTTGGGGCCCAGGTCGTGGAGGGCCTTGTGTGCGTGGGTGAGGAGTCTGAACGTGATTCTCTTGCTGACGGGGAGCCAGTGCAGGTCTTTCAGGTGTCCGGTGATGTGGCTGTGTCGGGGGATGTCCAGGATGAGTCGTGCGGAGGCGTTCTGGATGCGCTGGAGTCTTTTTTGAAGTTTGGCTGTGGTTCCGGCGTAGAGGGTGTTCCCATAGTCCAGTCGGCTGGTGACGAGTGCCTGGGTGACGGTCTTCCTGGTTTCAGTGGGGATCCATCTGAAGATCTTGCGGAGCATGCGCAGGGTGTTGAAGCACGAAGATGAGACGGCGTTGACTTGTCTGGTCATCGACAAGGAGGAGTCCAGGATGAAGCCCAGGTTGCGTGCGTGGTCCGTTGGCTTGGGCGCGGTGCCCAGGGCCGGGGGCCACCAAGAGTCGTCCCAGGCGGAGGGTGATGAACCCAGGATGAGGACTTCCGTCTTGTCTGAGTTCAGTTTAAGGCGGCTGTTCCTCATCCAGTCGGCGACGTCTCTCATCCCGTCGTGTAGGTTGGCTCTGGCGGTGGTGGGGTCGTTGGTGAGGGAGAGGATCAGCTGGGTGTCGTCGGCGTAGGAGATGATGTTGAGGTTGTGTTGGCGTGCGATGGCTGCGAGGGGGCTCATGTAGACGTTGAAGAGGGTAGGACTGAGTGAAGATCCTTGTGGAACGCCGCAGATGACTTCGGTGGCCTCGGATCTGAACGGGGGAGGCGGACTCTCTGGGTTCTTCCGGCGAGGAACGAGATGATCCATTCCAGTGCTTTCTCTCGGATTCCGATGTTGCTGAGGCGCTTCACTAGGGTGCGGTGGCAGACGGTGTCGAACGCCGCGGAGAGGTCCAAGAGGATGAGGGCTGCTGTTTCCCCGTTGTCGGTTAGGGTTCTGATGTCATCGGTGGCTGCGATTAGGGCGGTCTCGGTGCTGTGGTTGGCCCGAAACCCGGACTGCGAGGGGTCGAGGGATCCATTCGTCTCGAGGAAGGCGGCAAGCTGTCTGTTGACGGTCTTCTCGATGACTTTGGCCGGAAACGGAAGTAGCGAGATGGGACGGTAGTTCTTGAGGTCGGTGGGGTCCGCCGTTGGTTTCTTCAGGAGGGCGGTAAGCTCGGCGTGCTTCCAGCTCTCCGGGAAGGTGGCGGTGTGGAAGGAGGAGTTGATGATGTCCCGGAGATGGGGTGCGATGGTGGCGTCGGCTTTGTTGAAGACGTGGTGTGGGCAGGGGTCGGTTGGTGATCCGGAGTGGATGGAGTTCATCGTGCGGGTGGTGTCTTCGGTGCTGATCGGGGTCCAGTTGCAGAGGGTGGTGGTGGCGGGCGTTGGTTCGGCGGTAGGGTGCGTGGTCTGTGCGTCGAAGCTGTTATGTATGTCGGTGATCTTGCGGTGGAAGAACGCGGCGAGTGAGTTGCAGAGGTCTTGCGAGGGGTGATGTCGTTGTTTCCGGCGCTGGGGTTGGAGAACTCTTTGACGATGCTGAAAAGTTCCTTGCTGTCGTGGGCGTTGTTGTCCAGTCGTTCTTTGAGTGCCGACTTCTTGGTGGCACGGATCAGCTGGTGGTGTTTGCGGGTGGCGTGCTTGAGGGCGGTCCTGTTGTCTGTGGTCTGGTCGAGTCGCCAGGCTTTCTCGAGAGTGCGGCAGTTCTTCTTGGATTCCTTGAGTTCGTTGGTGAACCAAGGGGTTTTCTTGCTTCCGGGTCTGCTGGGAGGGTTTTTAGTGGTGCGAGGTCGTCGGCGCAGGCGGTCAGCCACTTGGCGAGGTTGCTGGCTGCTTCGTTTGGGTCCGTTGTGTTAGTGGGTGTGTTCTGGCTGAGGGAGGCGGTGAGCTGCTTGGCGGTGATCTTGCTCCAGCTCCGGCGGGGAACCTGTTGCGGGTGGTGGTGGGTCGCAGTCTTTCTGAAGCTGAAGTGGACGCAGCTGTGGTCGGTCCAGTGGAGTCCGGTGGCGTGGCTGAAGGAGATGTGCTTGCTGGAAGAGAAGACGGGGTCAAGCGTGTGGCCGGCGTAGTGGGTGGGCGTGTTCACCAGTTGCTTGAGTCCGAGGTTGGCGAGGTTGTCCAGCAGGGCGGTGGTGTTTCTGTCGTTGTTGTTCTCCAGGTGGAAGTTGAGGTCCCCTAGGAGGATGTAGTCGGCGGAGGGCATGGCGTGCGGGCTGATGAAGTCTGCGATGTCTTCGCTGAATAGTGTGCGTGGTCCCGGGGGTCTGTAGATGAGGGTGCCTCGGAGGGTGGTCTTGGGGTCAGTGTGTATCTGGAAGTGTAGGTGCTCGGCGGCGGTGAAGGTCTCGTCGGAGTTAGTCGAGATGCGGATGGTGTTCTTGTGTACGATGGCGATGCCTCCTCCCGTCTGGTTGACGCGGTCCTTCCGGGTGATCTTGTATCCGTCCGGGATGGCTATGGCGATGTCGGGCGCTGAGGAGGCGTTCATCCAGGTTTCGGTGAGGAAGGCGACGTCCGGTGCTGTTGCGTCGAGCAGGTCCCAGAGTTCCACGGCGTGCCTGTGGACGGAGCGGGTGTTCAACAGGATGCATTTCAGGTGGTTGCTGCTGGTGCTCGACTTGGCGGGGGTGGTGCAGGTCCGGGGGCAGGTGAATCGGCAGGCTTGGCAGGTGAAGGGTCCGTGGGTGCGTCTCGGGGAGGCTCGGTAGCAGGCAGGGTTCCGGTCGGCATTGAGTGCGGTGAGGGTGGCGGCGTCGTAGGTCCGTCGAGTGGTGTTGCATCGGTGGGATCCAGGGGTCCTGGCGCTGGGCGCGGGCCAGGTGCGGACGGGCGCAGACGGGCTTACCTTTGGCGCACCTTCGGCGCTCCGTCGGTGCTCCCGCTGCGCGCGGCCGCTGCGCGGTCGCTTAGGGGCGTCATAAGTAAGGAGCCGGGAGGGAGGAGCAGCTGGGTGGCGGGAGCAGGGCGGCGAATGGAATCACGGGGGGCGGGGCCGCAGGGAGGCAGTGGCGGGAAAGTCCCAGGAGCAGCGGGAAAGTCCCAGGAGCAGCGGGCAGCGGGAAAGTCCCAGGAGCAGCGGGCAGCGGGAAAGTCCCAGGAGCAGCGGGCAGCGAGCGAAGGAATCTGCAGGCAGGAGGCGACAAGGCAGGCAGGAGCGGCAGCAGTGAGTGGGGCGACCAAGCCCTGTGGAGGGCTGAGCGATCATGGTATTGGTGTGGTGGTGGTATTGGTGGTGGTGGTATTGGTGGTGGTGGAGGTGGTGGCATTGGTGGTGGTGGTGGTATTGGTGGTGGTGGTATTGGTGGTGGTATTGGTGGTGGTGGTATTGGTGAAGGTATTGGTGGTGATGGTGTTGGTGTTGGTGGTGGTATTGGTGATGGTGGTGGTGGTGGTATTTGTGGTAGTGGTATTGGTGGTGGTGGTGGTGGTGGTGGTATTGGTGGTGGTGCTATTGGTGGTGGTGGTGGTAGTGGTGGTGGTATTGGTAGTGGTATGGGTGGTGGTGATGGTATTGGTGTTGATGGTGGTGGTGTTGTTGGTGGTAGTGGTGTTGTTGGTGGTGGTATTGTTGGTGGTATTGGCGGTGGTGATGGTATTGGTTGTGGTGGTATTAGTGGTGGTATTGGTGGTGGAATTGGTGGTGGTGGAGGTGGTGGTATTGGTGGTGGTACTGGTATTGGTGGTGGTGGTATTGGTATTGGTGGTGGTGGTGGTGGTGGTGGTATTGGTATTGGTGGTATTGGTATTGGTGGTGGTGGTACTGGTATTGGTTGTGGTGGTATTGGTGGTGGTGGTATTGGTGATGGTGGTGGTATTAGTGGTGGTGGTATTGGTGGTGGTATTGGTGGTATTGGTGGTGGAGGTGGTATTGGTGGTGGTGCTGGTATTGATATTGGTGGTGGTATTGGAGGTGGTATTGGTATTGGTACTGGCGGTGGTGGTATTGGTGGTGGTGGTGGTATTGGTGGTGGTGGGTTTGGTGGTATTGGTGCCGGTGATGGTATTGGTGGTGGTGGTATTGGTGGTGGTGGTGGTATTGGTGGTGGTGGTGGTACTGGTGGTATTGATGGTGGTGTTATTGGTGGTGTTGGTATTGGTGGTGGTGATATTGGTGGTGGTGGTATTGGTGGTGGTGGTATTAGTGGTGGTATTGGTGGTGGTGGTGGTATTGATGGTGGTATTGGTGGTGATGGTGGTATTGGTGGTGGTGGTGGTTTTGTGGTGGTATTGGTGGTGGTGATATTGGTGGTGGTGGTGGTATTAGTGGTGGTGGTATTGGTTGTGGTATTGGTGGTGGTATTGCTATTGGTGGTGGTGTTATTGGTGGTGGTGGAATTGGTGGTGGTGGTATTGGTGGTGGTATTGGTATTGGCAGTGGTATTGGTGGTGGTATTGGATTGGTGGTGGTATTGGTGGTGGTGGTAGTATTGATGGTGGTGTTGGTACTGGTGGTGGTATTGGTGTGGTGGTGGTATTGGTGGTGGTATTAGTGGTGGTGGTGGTATTGGTGGTGGTATTGGTGGTGGTGGTATTGGTGAAGGTATTGGTGGTGATGGTGTTGGTGGTGGTATTGGTGATGGTGGTGGTGGTGGTATTGGTGGTGTTGGTATTTGTGGTAGTGGTATTGGTGGTGGTGGTATTGGTGGTGGTGGTGGTATTGGTGGTGGTGCTATTGGTGGTATTGGTGGTGGGGGTAGTGGTGGTGGTATTGGTGGTGGTATTGGTGGTGGTGGTGGTGGTATTGGTGGTGGTGGTGGTATTGGTGGTGGTATTGGTGATGGTATTGGTGTTGATGGTGGTGGTGTTGTTGTTGGTGGTAGTGGTGTTGTTGGTGGTGGTATTGGTGGTATTGGCGGTGGTGATGGTATTGTTTGTGGTGGTATTAGTGGTGGTATTGTTGGAGGTGTTGGTGGTGGTATTGGTGGTGGAATTGGTGGTGGTGGAGGTGGTGGTATTGATGGTGGTGGTGGTATTGGTGGTGGTAGTGGTATTGGTGGTGGTATTGGTGGTGGTGGTGGTGGTGTTGGTGATGGTATTGGTGGTGGTGGTATTGGTGGTGGTATTGGTGGTGGTGGTATTGGTGGTGGTGGTATTGGTGGTGGTATTGGTGGTGGTGATGGTATTGGTGTTGATGGTGGTGTTGGTGGTGGTGGTGGTGGTGGTATTGGTGGTGGTGGTATTGGTGGTGGTGGTATTGGTGGTGGAGGTGGTATTGGTGGTGGTGCTGGTATTGATATTGGTGGTGGTATTGGTATTGGAGGTGGTATTGGTGGTGGTATTGGTGGTGGTGGTGGTATTGGTGGTGGTAGTATTGGTGGTGGTGTTATTGGTGGTATTGGTGGTGGTGATGGTATTGCTGGTGGTGGTATTGGTGATGGTGATGGTATTGGTGGTGGTGGTATTGGTGGTGGTGGTGGTGGTGGTATTGGTAGTGGTGGTATTGGTGGTGGTGGTATTGGTGTAGGTGGTAGTATTGTTGGTGGTAGTGGTGGTGGTATTGGTGGTGGTGATATTGGTGGTGGTGGTATTGGTGGTGGTGGTGGTATTGGTGGTGGTGGTGGTGGTATTATTGGTGGTGGTGGTATTGATGGTGGTATTGGTGGTGATGGTGGTATTGGTGGTGGTTTTTGTGGTGGTATTGGTGGTTGTGATATTGGTGGTGGTGGTATTGGTATTGGTGGTGGTGGTATTGGTGGTGGTGGTATTGGTATTGGTGTTGGTGGTATTGGTGGTGGTGGTATTCATATTGGTGGTGGTGTTATTGGTGGTGGTGTTATTGGTGGTGGTCGAATTGGTGGTGGTGGTATTGGTGGTGGTGGTATTGGTGGTGGTATTGGTATTGGCAGTGGTATTGGTATTGGTGATGGTATTGGATTGGTGGTGGTGGTATTGGTGGTATTGATGGTGGTGTTGGTGGTGGTATTGGGGGTGGTGGTATTGGCGGTGGTGGTGATATTGGTGGTGGTATTGGTGGTGGTGGTATTGGTGGTGGTATTCGTGGTATTGCTGGTGGTGGTATTGGTGGTGGTATTGATGGTGGCTGTGGTATTGGTGGTGGTGGTATTGGTGGTATTGGTAGTGGTGGTGGTACTGGTGGTGGTATTGGTGTGGTGGTGGTATTGGTGGTGGTGGTATTGGTGGTGGTGGAGGTGGTGGCATTGGTGGTGGTGGTGGTATTGGTGGTGGTGGTATTGGTGATGGTATTGGTGGTGGTGGTATTGGTGAAGGTATTGGTGGTGATGGTGTTGGTGTTGGTGGTGGTATTGGTGATGGTGGTGGTGGTGGTATTTGTGGTAGTGGTATTGGTGGTGGTGGTGGTGGTATTGGTGGTGGTGCTATTGGTGGTGGTGGTGGTAGTGGTGGTGGTATTGGTAGTGGTATGGGTGGTGGTGATGGTATTGGTGGTGGTGGTGGTGGTGTTGTTGGTGGTAGTGGTGTTGTTGGTGGTGGTATTGTTGGTGGTATTGGCGGTGGTGATGGTATTGGTTGTGGTGGTATTAGTGGTGGTATTGGTGGTGGAATTGGTGGTGGTGGAGGTGGTGGTATTGATGGTGGTGGTATTGGTGGTGTTGATGGTGGTGGTGGTGGTGGTATTGTTGGTGGTATTGGTGGTGATGGTATTGTTTGTGGTAGTATTAGTGGTGGTATTGTTGGTGGTGTTGGTGGTGGTATTGGTGGTGGAATTGGTGGTGGTGGAGGTGGTGGTATTGATGGTGGTGGTATTGGTGGTGGTAGTGGTATTGGTGGTGGTATTGGTGGTGGTGTTGGTGATGGTATTGGTGGTGGTGGTATTGGTGGTGGTATTGGTGGTATTGGTGATGGTGATGGTATTGGTGTTGATGGTGGTGGTGTTGGTGGTGGTGGTATTGGTGGTGGTGGTATTGGTGGTATTGGTGGTATTGGTGGTGGAGGTGGTATTGATATTGTTGGTGGTATTGGTATTGGTGATGGTATTGGTGGTGGTGGTATTGGTGGTGGTAGTATTGGTGGTGGTATTATTGGTGGTATTGGTGGTGGTGATGGTATTGGTGGTGGTGGTATTGGTGGTGGTGGTGGTGGTATTGGTGGTGGTATTAGTATTGGTGGTGGTGGTATTGGTGTGGGTGGTAGTATTGGTGGGGGTAGTGGTGGTGGTATTGGTGGTGGTGATATTGGTGGTGGTGGTATTGGTGGTGGTGGTATTGGTGGTGGCGGTGGTATTGGTGGTGGTGGTGGTATTAATGGTGGTATTATTGGTGGTGGTGGTGGTATTGATGGTGGTATTGGTGGTGATGGTGGTATTGGTGGTGGTTTTTGTGGTGGTATTGGTGGTGGTGATATTGGTGGTGGTGGTATTGGTATTGGTGGTGGTGGTATTGGTGGTGGTGGTATTCATATTGGTGGTGGTGTTATTGGTGGTGGTGGTGGTATTGGTGGTGGTGGTACTGGTGGTGGTATTGGCGGTGGTATTGGTATTGGTGGTGGTATTGGATTGGTGGTGGTGGTATTGGTGGTGGTGGTGATGGTATTGGTGGTGGTGGTGTTAGTGGTATTGGTGGTGTTGATGGTGGTGGTGGTATTGGTGGTGGTGGTATTGGTGGTGGTGGTGATATTGGTGGTGGTATTGGCGGTGGTGGTGGTATTGGTGGTGGTATTCGTGGTATTGGTGGTGGTGGTATTGGTGGTGGTATTGATGGTGGTTGTGGTATTGGTGGTGGTGGTATTGGTGGTATTGGTAGTGGTGGTGGTATTGGTGGTGGTGGTGGTATTGGTTGTGGCGGTATTGGTGGTATTGGTCATGGCGGTATTGGTGGTGGTGGTGTTTTTGTTAATAAAACTGGCTTTTGAAAACAACCCGTCAGGTGCCTTTAGTAAAGATGACATGTAACACAGATGTGCTGTTGTCAGCTTCAGCCCATTAGCACAGGATTATGTGCTACCTGAAATTCACATGACTTCATTCGCTAATCATTTCTAAATCCATTTTACTTGGGGGGGGTTGAAACAGACAGGAGATAATTACCGGTTAAAGTGATTGAAAGCAGGCGCCCGTGTTACGCGGGCGGCCGTGCTGCTTAAAAAAATACATGCGGTTTCAGCTGAAGCAGCGCATGTCCGGCCTGCAGTAAGAGAAACTCAATAAAGTAAATAGTGCTTACAGACTTTATAACAGGTCCCGTGAAACAACCGAAGTGAAAGGGCCAGTCACCATGGGAGTGTACAAATGAAGACAAGGCCGTACTAAGGAGGGACTGACAAGCCTATTAACGAATCCGAAGGCAGCATTAACGAAAGTCAATGACACAAGCCAATGAAAAATATGGGAGGAGAGTGGGCGCTGCTTCTCTCCCATACTCTACTAAAGCAGTCTCGCAGAGCGAGCACCACATTCACACTGCCGCTAGGCTCGACCTAAAACCGAGTGACATGGAAGCCAACCAATAGTAAGCAAAGATAAGTAATGTGCCCCTTTTAAAATTCTTTTTTTTCCTTCACAAGAGATTTCGCAAGTACAAGCGCTGCACATGCAAAACCTAAAGATGGACAGAAGTCAAGATGGAAAGAAAGATAAAGAATGGAAATAAGGACAAAAATATGGAAAGAAATACAGAACTAAAAGAATTATGTAAAAATGAGAGATGGAAAGATGAAAACGGTGTAAGAGAGAAGAAAATAAATGAAATAAAACTGGAAGAAAGAAAGGTCAAAGGAAGATGAAAGAAAGATGAAAAGATATATTGGGGTATTCCCCATAGGTACTTAACAACCCCAGGGCAGATAGGCCTTGTCCTGCATGGACACCACAATCGTAGTAGAGCCTTGTTCTCACCCCTCACTCGCTTACTCATTGCCATTCAGGATATGGTTTTACCTTTTAAGTGGCGCGTATTTTATTTTTCTTACTACCTCCTTGCCTACACGTGCAATGCATGTCAAAGGTGTCACATTCAGAAAGACTAGCTCATGCACTTGCCCAGAATACAGCATTAATGGGTACACACCACCCTGCATGTCCAACATGCATTCTGCAAACCCCAAAAGTCCCAATAAAAGTGATACAGTTGCCCTCCCAGCTCAGAGGAATTCTTGCAGTGCCAAGCCTGATGGGGCCCTCCCGCAGGCTTCATCCCCATGTTCATTGATCCCAAATTGCCTCCCATTTAGACCGGCATGGGGTATTCCTTCTTTTTTGTTTGGCACCCTGTGCTACAATTGACGTCACATATATTTACAAAGGGTAACTCTGAAGCCTCAAGCACTTGTGCAGTGAGGACCCTTATAGGGAAGAGATGCGGCCTAGCGCCAGAGCTGCCCTCTTTGTCACTGCCAAAGAAGGTTCGAGTCTGGCGGCCTCTCCGCATTCTGTGACTTTAGGAAAACCACTTAATCTCCCTGTGTCAAAAAACATAACCTTTTGTAAAGTAATCTGGTGCTCACACAAAGCCCTCCAATGCCCCTTGGCTAAGTTCTCGCTGTATAAAAAACGGCAAAAAAAGACCTTTGACCTGCCTTTCAGGTTAGCACATTCTGTTGTCTTTCTCAAAAAGATCATTATATGCAGAGGGTTGCAAAGCGTTTGAAAATAATACCAATTTGTCACCCTTACGTTTAATTTCACTTGGCATAGATCTTCACTCATTAATTCTCAGCACCCATCTAAAAGTATCATAAACACAATCGGACTCCCCTTCCCCTCGGTACAGGTGCAGCATTCGCCCCAGATGCTATTAACCCATGGTTGTCCAACATGGTTCCAGGAAGGCTGGCTCTCTGCCATAGTTTAAGTATAACCCCCCGACTCCGTGAGTTACTTTCACTGAGTTTCGTTTTATTCACATCTACTTTGTGTGGGTATTCCAAAAGACTGGCATAGATCCTGGCCTCCTGGTCCTACCTCGATCTTAACCAGTCCCGTGCAGCATCAATTGTCATTCCAAGCAGCCCACCACAGTGGTTCTGACTGATAAGTGGCAATACACCCGTCCAGAGGATGCGCACTCGCTGCCTCTTGCTCTGAATTCTATTTACAGTCATGACAGGTTTCAATTGCGGTAGAATTACAGTTTCACAAAGAGGCGGAAGGGAGCACGGGGCAACATAGACACTAGTTTCAGTTGTCACAGGGTAGTTGATACAATGGACGTCTGTGATGCCTGCCACGAGGGCCGTTGTAGGGCGCATGGTGCCTGCTGGGCGGAACGCTTGGCATGTTGAGGTCTTGCGCAGGGGTCGTCGGATGGCCAAGAGTGCTCGCTCAGTGCTGGCCCAGCACTGCTGGGTAGGCTTGCTTGGCATACTGGAGTCTTTGCTGAAGGAAGCTCGCCGCGGGGGCAGTGCTTGGGCTCCGGGCACCGTTCTGCTTCCCATTAGCAAGCCGGGATGCCTCCTTCGTTCAATGTCCTTCCATCAAGCCTGATGATTCTCCAAAGAAAGCCGCAGAATTCGCTATATTCTTTGATGAAAAAGTGAAATCACCGGTGGATCAGGTCATTCATCCTACCCCCCTAGAGGAGCGCAAATCCGTAGTCATTTGGCAGAACTTTGACGTCATCTCTGAAGATGCCCTCCTCAAATGCATCCTCGAAACAAAACCCTCTAACTATTATTTTGACCCCATCCCTAGTGACATTGCCATTGATTTCTACACCCATACTCTTTCCTATTGGACCAGCCTGGTTAACCTCTTCCTCAGCCAAGGCTCCCTTCCTGTTGCCCTTAAAACAGGGCAGGTTACCCCACTTCTTAAAAAACACTCCGATGATGCGAACGACCTCAACAATGTCCGCCCCATCACTAATCTCCCTTTTCTTGCGAAAATCACAGAAAGATGTGTAGCGAAACAACTTTCCCTACATATTAAGGATAATAATCTTCTTGACAATTTCCAGTCTGGTATCTTTCAAAACTGCAGGACTGAAACAGCCCTGCTGAAAGTGATCGATGATGCGCTGCGTATACTCGATTCAGGGGAGTCTTGTCTTCAGATTCTTCTAGACCTTTCTGCAGCCTTTGACACTTTTAATCACAACACTCTCCTTAACACCCTTCAACAGAGAATGGGTTTGGAAGGCACAGTGCTTAAATGGTTTGCCTCATTCCTCTCGGACAGATCCCAAATGATCAAAATAGCGAACAGTCTTTCGTCTGCATTGGCGGTAGGTCAAGGCGTCCCTCAAGGTTCTATCCTTGCACCCACTTTGTTCAATCTCTATTTGGAACCACTGGGAAATCTCCTAAGTAAATCTGGGATCCTCTACCATCTCTATGCGGATGACACTCAAATCTACCACAAGGTGTCTTCCGCACACGATATCTCAATACTCAACTCTACTCTCAACTCTATTCAAAACTGGATCTTAGCTCATCAACTCATTCTGAATCCTTCCAAAACTGAATTCCTCCTCCTCTCTACCTCACTCTCTCCTCCTGTTCAATCTTGGATGGATCAGCTGAATTTATTCAACAACAAACCTATCGTTGTCAACAGCACAAAATCCCTTGGTGTCATACTTGACAAAAGTTCAATCTACTCTCCCACATCAATTCCATTGCAAAGAATGCACGATACCAACTGCGCCTTCTCTGAGGGATTCGACGTTTCTTTCCGGAGCAAGACCTAAAAACCTTGGTCCAATCTCTGGTTCTCTCCAGATTGGACTATTGCAATTCTCTCCTTGCTGGCCTCCCCAAATCCCACCTTTCCCCTCTTAAATCCGTTCTCCATTCAGCGGCTTGGTTTATATTTGGGGCCAAAAGAAATGACCACATCACACCCATTTTGTCTTCTCTTCGATGGCTCCCCATCGAGGCTAGATCAATCTACAAGACTGCCTGTATCACCCACAAAGCCTTGCACACCTCCTCCCCTCGATACCTGGCGAATAAACAGAAAATCTTTGGAGGCTCTAGACCATCTCGCAATGCGGAAAAGTTACTGCTTTAGCCCCCCACCTTCAAAAGGGAAAGATTGATGGCTCAATCCTTCTCTGGCAATGCGGTGAGAATCTGGAACTCGCTTCTTCCACTACTCCATACCACCACCTCTACCCGGTCCTTCAAAACTGACCTCAAATCTCTTCTTTTCGAAAGACACTTCCAGAACTAATTTACCCCTTTTCTTGTCCCGCAAGGAAGTTCTTTCATTATTGTAAATTTGCAATCTATGTCTGTACAATCTTCATCCTATTGTGTTTTTTGTGTGACTTCCATCTATTGTTTTATTTTACCTGTTCTTGTTTCTCGTTTGTTTCTGTAACGTGTAAATATGTATTATTCTCCTCTTGTAACGTACTTGGTTCTATTGTGAAGCGCTCTGACACCTCTGGGTAAAGTCCGCGCTATATAAAAATGCATTAAATAAATAAATGGCATTCTTGTTTCCTGGAATGGCTTCACGTTGGTCATGCAACTCCAGGGCTCGGCATGCTGTCTGCCATGGAAGGCGGCTTTCATTAGCCCAGTTAGACCATGTGACTTCAATCAGCGCTGGCATGCCCCCCTGCGATGAGGCCCGGCTGATTGGCTCTTAATGATAATTAAGAAACACAGGGGTAGGGGCTGGTGAAGATGAAAGGATTGCTGGCGGATCTAGTCAATGGGCCTGGGCTGGACCTGGAACATTTACTGCGGGTATGTAGGTTGTGGCCTCCTCATGCACGTGGCGTCCACTCTCTGTGACAGTAGCTGGATTGAGGGGGGAGTGGCTGTATGGACGGGAGGGGGCTTGAGCAAGAGAATCAGTCGAGCTAAAGAGCCTTTTACTTCCGACGATGATGGTAATATTTATATAGCACACTACTATGTAATCAGTTTCTAGGTGCTGCGGGTGCGAAGGGTTTACCATGCGTGCGAAAGAACAAAAGTTAAGAAAAGGGACAATTTCAGTGCGTCGAAGTATATCAAGTTAGGAAGTTTGCTTTCTAAAGTGTTCCCAAAACGTGCATAGACAGATCACAACTTTCACAGGTCTACCTAAAAAAAAACAAGCATTTGCAATGCAATAGGACTCGCATTTACGCGAGACCTATTGCATTGGAAAAGGGAGTTCGGGCGGGCGAGAAGGCACGAACGGGAGTGGGTGGAGGGGCGGGGGGCGAGAAGTCACGGACTGCGGGAGGGTGGGAGGCACTGGAAGAAAATAGTGTTCGAAGGGGCCAGTAGCCATGGAAGGATACCAATGACGACATGGCCGTCATGAGGAGGGACTAACAAGCCTAAAACCAATCGGAAGGCAGCATGTATGACCTAAGCCAATGAAAAAGATGGGCGGAGAGTGGGCGGAGCTTCCACGGAGCTTCCACGCCATACTGAATACTGCATGCCTCGCAAAGTGAGCAGCGCATGCATGCTGCCGTTCTAGGCTCGACCTAAAAAGGGGTGGGTGTGGAAAGTTGTGCACCCTGTGGCAGGCACCCCAAGGTGCCTGCCACACTGTGCATGGTTGGAAGGAGGGGTCCCATGGGTACACCCATGGGCCCCATTCAGAGGGCCCCGGGTGAAGTGGGCCCTGCTGCGGGCCCCCAAAGTCAGAATCCAACAGCTGATCCGTGTCGGAACAACCGATTTGGAAAGGGTGTCTGAATCCTACATCCTAATCGCTCGTTCGGAAACGCGGTCCGTAGACCGCTCCGATTCACCTACGAACGACTCGATTACTCCGAATTCCGCTCAGAACCGAGTCAGACAGTCCGAACGGTTTCAGAACATCAAAATCGGTTGTTCGGAAATGTTTTGGAGTCGGTCGGAAACAGGGCTTCCGAATCGAATTCGAACTAATCGAATCCCGTTCAGAGCCGTTCCAGACGACATCGTAATCGTCCCCTAGGTGTAGCCCCAAAAATATTTTGTACTTTCAAAAGGGAGAAATATTGTTTAGATCACATTCAGTCTGCATTCTGAGTTTTAAGAGGAAATATTATGCAGTACAGTGTACTCAAAATAAAAAAAAAACATAATATGTCAAAAATTAAACACAGTATTACACTTTATGTCCCCTTAAAACCCATAAGGCAGACTAAGTGTGTTTTTAATCTAGATTTCCTACTTTCAATTTTGGAACGGCAAACTATTATTTAGAACACTCTTAGTCTGCATCCTAGGTTTTAAAGAGAAATATAGTGTAGAACAATGTATTTGAATTTTTTTTAATATACTGTTTTTTTATTTGCATGTACCGCAGTACACCATAAAATTTCAGTGGTATACAGTGACTTAATATATCATTAAGCTTTTGTGCCTTATGTGCCCAATTCACAATGGCAAACTTACACTTTTGTGTAAGTTTACCATTTTTTTCTGTTCACAAAGGCATTTTACTACTACTATATTTATGACTGAAGAGTCTCTGCACATAAATAAAATAGGACTGTCCTATCTTTTTATGTGCTGAGACTCCACAGTCTTAAACATAGTACTCAATAAAATCCCTTAGTGAATAACAAACAAACGTAAACTTACAAAAGTTTTCCTTTGTGAATCAAGCCCTATAACTGTGAACCTACTGAAACAATTTACATCTACTACAGAAAAGGACACATTACATTACCCCTCATAATCTATATTTCTGACATATTTCATATAAATACATTCAGCCATTTTCACACTACGCCTGTTTAAACAATATTCTAAGGCACAACACACCACTCCAGTGTACGACATGCCACTCTACCCGATAACACGTCACTCTACTCTATAACACTTAACTCCACTCTATGACAGTCCACTCCACTCTATGGCACTGCACGCCACTCCATTATGACATGTCACTCGACTCTACCACATGCCACTCCACTCCACGCCACTCCACTCGACAACACACCATTCCATGCTACAAGACACCACTCCTCTCTACCACATCTCACTCCACTCTAGCACATGCCACTCTAGGACCTCCCAATTTAGTCTATGGTACTCCACTCTACGCCCACACGACACTATGTCACATGTCACTCTATGACAAGCCACTCCACTCCAATATATGTCATGCCACTCTACACTGCGCCACTCCACTGTTCAACATGCTATTCCACTCTACTATAGTCCACTCCATGCCACTCCACAACACCCCACTCCAGTCCATCACATGCCACTCCACTTTATGCTACTCCACTCTACAACATCCCACGTCAGCGTATGCCACTCCAATATATGCCCCTCCACACTATGACACTGTAAGACACACCAGTGTAGCACACGTCGCTCCACTCGCCACTGTACAACACGCCATTACACTCTACACCACTCCACAATGCTCTACTCCACTGTATTCCCCTCCACTGTATGGCACTCTATGACACGCCACTCCACTCTACTACACCCCACTCCACTCTATGACATGCCACTCCACTCTACGACACACCACTCCATGCTATGACACTCCACTCTATGTCACTCCACTCCACACCACGTCAAGCCACTCCACTCTGCTGCATGCCGCTCCACTATATGACATGCCCTTCAATTCTATGCCACTCCACTGTACGCCACTGTACGATATTCTATCCCACTCTATGGCTCTCTATGCTCCCCCACTCTACGACACCGTACTCCACTCTATGCCACTCTGCGGCACTCTACTCCACTTTATGCCACTCTGCTTCACTGTACAACACTCTACGCAACTCCCTTTATGCCAATCCATGACACTTAAACTGTACTCTATTATACTACTGCACTATACTCCACTGTACTGCTCTACTACACTCTATACCACTGTATACTACTCCAGCGTACAACATTCTATGCCACTCCACTCTAACACACTGTACAACATGCCAGTCCACTCCACACTACTACACTCTACTCCACACTATGCCCCTCCACTGTATGCTATTGTACTCCACTCTACAACACTCTATGACATGGCACTCCACTGTACGACATGCCACTTCACTCTGACACATGAGTCCACTCTACGACACTCCACTCCACATTCCGACACTTCACGCTACTCCACTCTATGACATGCCACTCCACTCTACGACACACCACTCCACTGTACACCACTCCACTGTATTTCACTCCAGTGCATGCCACTCCTTTCTGCGACACTCCACTCTATGCCGCTCCACTCTATGCTGTTCCACTCTATGCCACTCCACTATATGCTATTCCACTCTACGCCACTCCATTCTACGCTACTCAACTGTTCTCCACTCCACTCTACGCCACCTCACCCTATGCCACTCCAATCTACTCTCCACTGTACTACCACTCTATTCCACTGTTCTCTATGACAGACCACTTAACGACACTACACTCAATGACACTCCACTCTACGATTTGAAACACTTTTCTGTTTAAAAATAAAAACCTTTGAAATTGTATGTAAAAAACAAAGGTTAAAGATTAGTTATAGTTAGGGAAGCTTTGCTTATTCTTTCATGAAAATCAAACTTGAACTACACAAACATTAGCCATTCTAAAGTTAGAGTTGGAGTGGCATAGAGTGGAATACCATAGAGTGGAGTTGCATAGAGTGGCATAGAGTTGAGTGGCTTAGAGTGGAATAACGTAGAGTGGACTGGCATACACTCAAGTGGCGTACAGTACAGTGGTGTAGAGTGGAGTGGAGTGGAGTGGCATAGAGTGGAATGTCATAGAGTGGAATAGCATAGAGTGGAGTGCTGTGGGGTGAAGTAGCATGGAGTGTAGTGGCATAGAGTTGAGTGTCGTAAATTCTAGTGGTGTGCAGTGGAGTGGCATAGAGTAGAATAGCAAAGAGTGGAGATTTATTGGGCAGAGTGGTGTATAGTGGAATAGCATAGAGTGGCGCAGAGTGGAGTGGCGTACAGTAGAATAGCATAGAGTGGCATGGTGTAAAGGGAAGGGGCGTACAGTGGAGTTCGTAGAGTGGAGTGGCATAGATTGGAGTGGCGTAAAGTGGAGAGGCGTAAAGTGGAGTGGCATAGAGTTGAATGGTGGAGAGTGGAGTCGCGTACAGTGGAATAGCGTACACTTTGGTGGCATAGATTGGAGTGATGTAGAGTGGAATACTGTAGAGTGGAGTGGCGTAGAGTGATGTATAGTGGAGTCCCACAGAGTGGAACAGCGTAGAGTGGAATGGCATATAGTGGTATGGCGTATAGTGGAGCTGTGTAGAGATGAATAGCGTAGAGTGGATAGGCGTAGAGTGGAGTGGTGTAGAATGTCCTTGTATAGAGTGTTGTGGCATACAATGTTGCTGTGTGCAGTGTCGTGACATAAAGTGTCGCTGTGTAGAGTAGAGTGCCATAGAGTGGAGTGGTGTAGAGTGGAGTGGCATGCACTGGAGTGGTATACAACTCAGTGGCGTGTTGTAGAGTGGAATGGAGTGTGGTAGAGTGAAGTTGTGTATCGTAGAGCGAAGTAGCATGTCATACAGAGGAGTGCCGTGTCGTAGTGTGTTGTCGAGCAGAGTAGAATAGCGTACAGAGGAGGGGCGTAGAGTAAAGTGTTGTAGAGTGGAGTGGCATAGAGTGGACTGGCGTGTTATACAGTGTGTTAGAGTGGAGTGGCATAGAGTATCGTACAGTGGAGTGGAATACAGTGGTTTAGAGTGGAGTGGCATAGAGAGTAGTAAAGTACAATAGAGTACAGTGCAGTACTGTGTCATAGAGTAGAGGGGAGTAAAGTGGGAGTGGTGTAAAGTGTTGTGCAGTGGCAAAGAGTGTCGCAGAGTGGCATAGAGTTGAGGACAGTTTTGTAGAGTGGAAGAATGTAGAGTGTCATATGGTAGAGTAGAGTGCCATACAGTGACGTACAGTGGAGTGGTGTAGAGTGGAATGGCATGTTGGATAGTGGAGTGGCATGTGGTAGAGTGGAGTGGGGCATCGCAGAGTGGAGTGCTGTGCTGTAGAGCGGATTGGTGTGTCATAGAGTGGCATAAAATGGAGTGGCATACAGTGGAGTAAAGTGTTGTGGATCGGCATAGTGTGTTGTGGCGTGTCGTACAGTAAAGTGGAGTGGTGTGTGATACAGTTCATGTCATAAGGTGTCTTAGAGTGTAGGGGCATAGATTGGAATGGCATACACTGAAGTGTGATGTCGTAGAGTGGAGTGGCATATCTTAGTCTTAGAGTGGAGTGAGTGTGCTAGACTGGAGTGGCATGCTGTAGCGTGGAGTGGTGTGGAGTGTCATACAATGGAGTGGACTGTCATGGAGTGGGGCGTTGTACCGTGGAGTGACATAGAGTAGAGTAGTGTATTGTACAATAGAGTGGAGTGTGTTATAGTGTCTTAGAGAGGAGGGGCGTAGAGTGGAGTGGGTAGAGTGAACTGGGGTGTTGTAGATTGGAGTGGTGTGTGTTAGAGTGGAGTGGCGTGTGGCAGAGTGGAGTGGCGTGTCGTACATTGGAGTGGCCTGTCTGCAGTGGTGTGTCATACAGCAGAATGGCGTGTCATAGAGTGGACATGTGTGCAGTGTCATGTAGTGGAGTGGACTGTCACAGAGTAGGGTGGAGTGGGGTGTCATAGAGTGGAGGGTAGTGTCATAGATTGGAGTGGCATGGTATGATGTGTCAGGAGCAGCCCGTGCAGGTAAGAGCGGTGGGGCGGGGTGGGGGGGATTCGACAGACGACGCAGAGGGAAAATTAAATAAATTGGAGTGGCATACCCTGAAGTGGGATGTTATGTTATGTTAAATGAATTTATTGAGCACTCGAATATCCTGAGGTGTCTTGGCACTAAAGCTCAGAGCACATAAACCATGAGACCCGCAGCTTAGATCTGAAAAAGCCAGGTTTTAAGGCCTTTCCTAAAGGAAGACAAGGACTGCGAGGATCTAATATGCAGAGGAAGAGTGTTCCAAAGTCTTACTGTTCCATAACTCAGACTGCGGCCACCCCAATTTGTTTTACAAAATCTGGGAACAGTCATATACTTAGCTTCGTGGACCGAAGCAGTCTGTTAGGAAGATACCATTTGAAAAGATTTTTAAGAAAATCGGGTCCTGTGTTGTTTAAAGCTTTATAGACCAGACACAAGGCCTTGAACTTGATACGGCTTACCACTGGAAGCCAGTACAGTTTCCAAAGTTCTTTGGAAACCGATTGATATTTAGGCAGATCCAGTAAGACTCTTGCGGCTGCATTTTGTATCATCTGTAACTTTTTTAGATGTTGACCTTGCATATTTAGGTACAAACCGTTGCAGTAATCTAATTTAGATAACACAAGTGCCGTGACCACAGTTCTCCTGGAATTGGCTGGCAGATACGGGAGAATTATCTTTATTTTCCTCATTATGAGAAATGAGGAAGACACCGTGGTGTTTATTTGGTTCACATAGGTTAGTTTATTGTCTAATACAATTCCCAAATGTTTTGCCTTGATCACTGGTTTGGGGGTCTCCCCTAATCAACTGCCCACCACGTGGCATCCCATGTTGGCGAAAGACTGCCAAAAATCATTATCTCAGTTTTCTCTGAGTTGAGCTTTAAACAATGTTTGCTCATCCAGGTACTTATTTCCCGCATGCACTGTTGAAAGCGGGGTGAGATTGAGGGTTCATTTTTAAAAGCTGCGACCACAATTTGTGTGTCATCTGCGTAGGATGTCAAACTAAAGCCAAACTGTTGAATCAGGGGTGCCAATTCCGACGCATAGATGTTAAATAATGTCGGGCTGAGGGAGGAACCCTGTGGAACACTACACAGCAGCACATAGGGCGCTGATTTAAAGTGATCCAGTGCAACTGACTGAGTTCTATCTGCCAGAAACGAAGAGAGCAATTTTTCCCTACTGGGGGATTTTAATTGTCACCTAGAATCCACTGAATGTCGAGACACCATCAATTTAATCGATGGGCTAAAGAGCTTTGACTTAAATCAAATCGTCACCGAGCCAACTCACATAGGTAAACATACTCTTGATGGCATCTTTACTAACTATGCTCGGATCAAATTTAACAGAACCCTTCCAATGACCTGGACAGATCACATTGCGGTTTTCTTTGAGTTATCACTTCCTGGTCAGCCCCTCAAAGAATCAAACAATAAGAGAATGCTTATAACACGTTCCTGGCGAAAAATAAATACTCCAGATCTTGAATCCGCCTTACGCTCCCACAGCCCTAGTCTAAATACAGACCCTGACTCCGCAGCCCTCCACTTTGATGGCTGGATTAACTCTGCGGCCGCTCATATACGTAACAGCAGAAAGCAACCATCAGCCCCTTGGTACACACCTGAGCTTAAAGATCGAAAGAAAAAATGTAGGGCTCAGGAACGAGCATGGAGGAAAGATTACTCGGCAACAGGAAAAAAACACTACACGAAGGCGATTGAAAAGTATAAAGTGGCAATAATCTCAGCAAAATCACACTTTTTTACTGAGAAAATTAGTTCTGCTAAAAACTCAGCCAGAGAACTTTTCAAAACAGTCACTGCCTTATCTAAATTTGCCGAAAGCAAACAATTTAGCCCTAATACAGCAGCGGCGGACAACCTGGATGTGTTGAACAAAGGTGAGGCTACTATGCAGGCTCGCCTATAAAAGTTTAATCACTTAACGCCAGAACGAGTTGAGAGGCTCATACTGTCAACAAAATCGCGATCCCCACTGGACCCCTGTCCAGCTATGGTCCTTCATACGGTCCCCAACATTATTGCAGACCACTTAGCACCCCTCCTTAACAACATCTTGGATGCCGGACGCTTCCCTAACACCTGGAAAAAATCCTGAGTTCGGCCCATTTTTAAAAAACCTTCCTATGATCCTATGGAGGTTAACAATTACCGGCCTATCTCCTGTCTACCATTTCCATCTAAAATTTTTGAAAAAGCTCTTAACGAAGAACTGCTTCTTTTTCTAGAGCCTAATGATAAACTGGATCCTGTTCAACATGGATTTCGGCCTCTACACACCACAGAGTCTATACTGATTGCTGCCACCAAGGAGATCCGTGTCCAATTAGACGGTGGAGGGAAGGCTATACTGCTTTTGCTCGACCTCTCATCCGCATTCGATACGGTTAATCACCAAATACTCATCCATCGCCTGTCCGAAATAGGGATCACAGGCGAAGCCTCTAACATACTTAGATCCTATTTAACGGACAGTGAACAAACCATAGTGATGGGAGAACATAAATCTCACCCCTATGCCCTGTCGTGCGGGGTGCCTCAGGGATCGTCGCTATCTCCAACCTTGTTCAATGTCTACGTTACCCCATTGGCCAAACTCATTCGCCCTCATGGCTTTACTGCCATTTATTATGCAGATGACACTCAAATAGTGGTGTCTTTACCTTCAAAGCCTGAGGACGTGGCAACTAAATTTAATGATTGTATGGTTCATATTATCAGGTGGATGCGTGACAACTGCTTAAAGTTGAATACTGACAAAACCGAAGTGGTATTGTTTGGCAAGGATACTTCCTATTGGAATACTTCCTGGTGGACGGAAGCAGCCGGGCCTTGCCCATCGCCAGTAAAAAAGGTAAAAAATCTCGTTGTCACTCTAGATGACCATTTATCATTATCTGATCAGGTTAACCGCATTACATCATCATCATTTACGCTGAAGACCCTACAAAAAATCTTACCTTTCATTCCTATGGAACTTAGGAAAACAGTTATCGTTGCTTTGGTGCTATCAAAAATCGATTATTGCAACGCCCTGTACTTAGGGGCAAACAGGAGGACTATACGCAAGCTGCAATCATTATAAAATGCAGTGGCACGATTACTGCTTAAAATTCCAAAATTCAGTCCTGTATCCTAAAGTATTCAAGACCTGCACTGGCTCCCGGTCCAGGCAAGGATCCAATTTAACTCAATGTGCATTATGCACAAGACACTTCACGGGACTGGACCTGCCTATCTCATTAAGCATATCAGATGACACGTCCCACAACGCAACCTCAGGTCATCTACGACCTCCCTACTGGTTGTTCCGAGGGTGAAGCCCGTATAATGAGGTGGCAGATGTTTTTTCCATCTGGCCCAAAAACTGTGGAACACTCTGCCTATCAGACTGAAAAGTCAAACCAACATTCAATTGTTCAGAAAATCACTAAAAACATGGCTTTTTGCATCTAAGCCATAGTCCCTACCATCTCCCTCTGGTCTAGTTTCAATGACAGCTAGCGCTAAGACGCCCCGGCATACACGCGCTTTATAAAACTTTCATTTCATTTCAGTGCTGAATCTTTAATGCCCAAGGTCTTAACACACTGCTTCAACAAGCTATGATCTACTGTGTCGATTGCTGCCCATAAATCGAGGAGTATTAGGGCAGCAGACCCGCCTCTATCCATTACTACCCTAATCTCCTCGGTGGCTTTGATTAATGCGGTCTCGGTACTGTGTTCTGAACGGAACCCAGATTGAGTTGAGTCCAGTAAATGGTTGTCCTGAATGAATTGGGCAAGCTGTTGGTTCATCAGTTTCCCTAATAGTTTAGCAGGCAAAGGCAGACGAGAAATGGGACGATAGTTACTGGGGTTGGACGCATCCAAATTGGGGTTTTTTAGTAATGGAAGAATGGAAGCATCTTTCCATAATGTAGGAAACATTCCAACCTTAAACATGGCATTAAAGATGCCCGCAAGAGTAGTACCTACTGTCCTGGCTATTGTTTTTAAAGTAGCATGGGGACATGGATCCAATAGAGATCCTGATTTTGCTACTAGAATTAGCTTTTCTACCTGTTCATGGGTAACCGGATAAAAACAAGAGAACACATTATGTCCCAAGCTGTAAGCAGGACTTTCCTCACTCAGGTCTTTAGAAATTTTGACCTCATATGAACCTACCTCATTCAGGTCTTTAGAACATGTAGCCTCAAATTGAGCATATATATAATTAACTTTCTCCCAAAAAGTAATTGCGATGTTATCGCAGAAAGCTTGGCTGCTCTTTTCAATAGTTTTACTAGGTAGGGTGGTAAGCTTGTTTACCACCTGAAATAGTTCTTTAGAGGAGTTGTTTGGCCTTTTCAATTTGTTTTGTATCAAAAGACCCTGTTTCAGTTATCAACAGGGTTTTATATTTGGTCAATGCTAGTTTGTAATTTTCTTTTCCCTGGTCATCATACTGCGACCTCCATCTCCTCTCCTACATTTTTGTTTTTCTAATCTCAGTGCCTCTGAGAACCATGGCGCAGAGGGCGTCTTCCGGTTGCCTGATCCCTTGCCAGTCTGTATATTCTTTACCTGCTGTCTCAGGATTGGAACTAGGAGTAGGTTGGGATTCATTGAGGCGTAGTAGTAGTTTGTCATAGTCTATTTTATTCCATGCTCTATAAATTGTCGGGTGTGGCATAGAGTGTTCAACTGAGGAGCCATCTGGGCGCATTAATTCAAACAAGATGGCTGAATGGTCAGTCCAGAATAGCGGTAGAACCTCTTTAACCATAATTGTTGGGTCCGATTTAAAAATTCCGTCTAAAGTATGTCCTGCCATGTGAGTTGCATTTTTAACCATTTGTGAAAGACCTAAACTCCCTAGAATATCTGAGAGGGCTGTTGTGTCTTTGTCTTAATCATCTTCTAAGTAGAAATTGAAGTCGCCCATAATGGTGAAATTATTAGGGCATAGTTCGTATTCTAAAAAAGAGTGAATATTACTCGTGAATGAACTCCTGAGTCCAGGTGGGCGGTATAAGAAAAGGCCCTTGAAGGTTTTTTGAGGCTTAATTTCTAACGAAAAATGAAGCGCTTCACAATGTGAGTTAGAAGCCGGTGTGAATTTGGCTCCAAATTTTTCACGATAAATAATGGCCAACCCTCCTCCTCGTTTGAGGGGTCTGTCCAACCTAGTAGACAAGAAACCTACTGGGGACGCTATCCCAAAATCAGAGTCGAATGCGGCGTTAGCCCAAGTCTCAGTAAGAAATAGTAAGTTCAGTTTATGATTAATAATGAAGTCAGCAACTTCATATTTGTGTTTGGCCAATGATCTAACATAAGTGAGAGCACAGCGAACCGCCACAGTTGCTGTAACGGTTGGCCTACTCTCAGCGGGCCTAAAGCTTGAGGCACGGCATGATTTTGCCATCGGCACTTCCGGCAGATAAAAAATGTAGTTACATCTATAGGGATGTTGCAAACGGGTACTTACTGGCTTAAAGCGGCTGCAATTGCTGCTCATGATCTTACTATTCAGATCTAAGAGTGTTGTGGAGTGTCATACAATGGAGTGGACTGTTGTGGAGGGTTGTACAGTGGAGTGGCATAGAGTGGAGTGGCAAGTTGTACAGTAGAGTTGAGTGGCGTGTCATAGAGTGGCATGTGTTAAAGCATCTTAGAGAGGAGGGGTGCAGAGTGAAGTGGCGCAGAGTGAACTGAGATGTCATAGAGTGGAGTGGCGTAGAGTGGCATGTGCTAGAGTGGAGTGGCGTGTGGCAGCGTGGAGTGAAGTAGTGTGTCGTAGAGTGGAGTGGCGTTGAGTGGAGTGGTGCCGAGTGCCATAGAGTGGAGTGGCATATTGTCGGATGGAGGGGCATGTGGTAGTCTGCAGTGGTATGTCGTACAGTGGAGTACATCACTGATGACATTATCCAATCTTTATTTTCCCACGTATTGCTGTATAAATTGCTTTGGCTTTACACATAGCATAGTTCACATTAACAATCAACCACAGATATTTTGGAACCTCTCATTGAGGACGGTATTCAATCTGCATATAACTATTCATAGAAAGCCAAAGTAGTGAATGCCAATTCCACAACTAATGCCCTACTGCAGACAGCTTTTATCTGTATCAAACCCCTGATACACACCAAACTTACATTAAGAAATGAAGTTGATATCAGTAGAGAACTGCATACTGTAAACAGAGTTAATTCTATACCATACTGTTTGCAAGCAGTGAAAATCTCATGAGAAATACACCAAAACTTTTTCAAAACAATCTACTAAGAATAGTGTACATTGTAAGCAACAGTGGTCAAAAGAGTCTATTTGCTAAAAATAACCAAGATCTGAATGTGCTAAAGGTCATACTACCTGCACCCTTCATACTGTGGTTAAAACTTTACAGATAGCCCTTCTTCTGAAACATAAGAAGCATGTGTGCATAGGTTAGTACCGGGTGCACACACTCTTTCATGTGGAGTACAAATTATCAAGCTGACATAATTCTCTTTAATAACTCAAGGCTCCTTACAAAAGTTAGTATCTACTACATAGAATCATTCTCCTTTTGAAAACTTTTTCTGTGGAACCAAAATCTTATCTGAAGCATAATGTCCACAAGTCAACTGTCACCTGTTGCTCTGTTACTCTTGAATAAAATATTTATAACATGTTTAGTACCTCTACTCAGCTCTGGTGCATTAGGAGCACATGCATGTTGTAAACATTTACACACATTAGCTGAATCCAAGCTGTAGAAAATTATGAAGAAAAGTAATATGAACAGATACCCATGCAATGTAAACTATAAAATAAATTAGCACATTCATTGGATGATGTAATCAATGATGGCATTTGAGATATCATCACTGATGTCATAAATGATGCCATAGAACATGTCATGAGTAATGTCATATGTGAGGTCACAAGCTGTGCATGGCGGGGGCGCATATTAAAGTTAGTGCTACTAACTATAACTGCTGAATTTCTCTGTTTTTTAGTTTAAAACGTTAACGAAATTTACCTTTGCTTTTTTTCAGTGAATTTCTAGGTTGTTTTGTTTAAAAATGGAAACAGATATTTTTATCACACCTAACTATAACGTTACTTTAACCACTGTTTTTTAGTGAATATATATAATATATATACACACACACACATACATGCTTAGCTATTTATATTTAATTGTATTTTAGTAGTCCATATTTTGACAATATTTTTCTAGCCCAATATTTTTGTGCTCGATATTCTGACATACAACCACCAGGTCAGTGGTTAAAACTCACTCAGAAAATGATCATAAAAAAGATGACCCTACTGGTCGACATTGCTAAAAACTGCAAAGAATTTAATTAAGACTCACTGGCAGGTGTCTCCTTGTTTCTAATGTGGAGGGTGTCATACACAACCTGAATGGCAGTCATATTGTACTGGAGTAATGGCAGAATCCTTGTATGCATCGAACACGAGTAACACATTTATTTATAGCAGTACACTTGTAAGAAAGAGTAAAGCACTCCATGGTGAAATGCTGCAGTGCGCCAGTAACAACAATGTGAGGCACCTAGGTGACAATGAAGTCAACAGAACATGGTCACAGATGCACCCATAAATTGCAGATTTGTTGCACAAAAGGCCACTGGTGTTGCTGTTACATTTTGTGCTATGTTATGCTATGTTTTGTTTTGCTGTGCTAGACACTATTTCTTTAGCACATGAGCATCATTTACGAGAACAGGACGAGAGCCAGTGAAAGCAAAGACTACAAAAGGTATGGCTATAAAATTCCCTTATTATTTGGAAGTAAATTGTTTAGAAATGTAACCCTTCAGTACACAATATGGCATGTGATCAGAACCAATGGGAGCACTCACTAGGCACCACCTGAAGCATGTGCTGCACTTGTTCAATGCAGGGTGCACCAAGTTCTAGGGCCACATGTGCTTGGGAAGAGGGGGAGGGGACATTGTCCTCCCCATTTCTGTTTCTCTAGAGACTTTAACTGCTGCTGCTCACACTGTTATGTTGAACAACGTATTTTGCTAGTTTGCTAATTAATGTGAGATGCTAGCATTTGCATCTGAAATGCTATGACTGCCCTCTTACCCGCTGGAGTGTTTAATCCATGATTGCCTACAAGAAAAACAGCAGCAGGCCAGGACCATTTTATTTTGCATTACACAACTTTGTGCTTTGATATCACGACATTGGATACTTTCATCTATTTTTGTGTTTTTTTCACCCAATGGCGTGTAACATTTTGTGGCTTGTTGTTTTGGATTTAACAGTTTTATTATGGGTTCAAAACCCCAACATGAAAGTGCTGTTAGCTGAAATGGCAGAATTGGCTGGAGGTATTAGACAGGACATAGAGCCTCTTATCAGTTATGTTTTAAAATCTTTAAAAGTCGCCTACTCCATTTAGAAAAACAACTGCTTGTTTCACACATAAAACCAAAAGTAAACTCTGCTCAAATATTATGTAAGGATTCACTCTTTCACTCACCTCATGTATTAAAAAAAGCATTGGAAATGTGGACTATTTTTTCTTACATGAAGTGGAAAATGTTTTACCAAGCTTCATAACACAATAGAGGTACAACATGGACAGCAGCAGGGCAGCCTTCCCTAACACAAAGAAAAAGCAAAGGACAAGTGGCAGTAGCAGAAGGACCACCACACAATTCTATGTCAGGACTGTAATTTTAAGAGGAACTTGCCAGGGACGGTGCCCCCTTTGAGGCCTTACTTGGCTCTCAAAGTGAATTGTCACAAGCTAATCGTACAGACCCCCAATCAACAGAGTAAAGAAAACCTTCCTTAAAGACCCCTGTAGGGGCATCAGTCTTGAGGTAATGGTGAGTGACTTAGCGTTTGAAGGGGTTGACAAGTGTCTCTCTCAACCCTAGAGAGTTTAAAGACTTGTGCACCGAACACTGAACATTGGATGTGCGCTTCCAAGTCGCACGAGTGGGCTGCGCTCTCTAGGGGTCTGTGGGCCTCACCACCCATGCAGTCCCGCCGGCAATTATACTGTTGAGATTCTGGCTGTGAAAGGAGTGTGGAGTGCTTTCCTGCAGTCACACAAACAAGCAAATGTGTTAACAATGCCTAAAACAGTAAAATCAACATTAAAATGACCAATAAACACTGAAAGAAAGATAAGGAACCTTGAGGCAAGTAACTGTGGCTGCAGGAGCAGCAAAGAAAGAGAGAGCATAGAAAGTGGCATACAACTATACGGTCGCTCCTGGCCCATGATTGTTTCCCTGATGTTTCTGGGAAAGTTAGTTTGTTAATGTTTAAAATGGCTGCTGTTTATGAAATATGTTAAAAAAGCGAAGGAAGAAAGTATAGTCTGTGCCTCCATGTCCTTAACAGAATTGAAACTTTCCATTACAAAAACTAGGAAATGTTATATTCTCTCACACATACAGGACACATGTATCTTATACGCTAAAGAAGGAGCTACAAGATTTAAAGGAATGCTGTAGGATTCCTCAAACAGACATAAACATACAAGAAGTACAAAACTCCTAGAAGAAACAGCCAATCCTCCTATGGAATTACCGTACATTCCCACCGTACATACCCATTTTGGATAATGACCCCTCACCCACCTAGTGTGGTATGTTTCATCAGTAGATTCCACATATAGCACTGGTCAGCATCTGAGAGTACTACTGCTCGCTGTCTATCATTGTAGTTATGGATACCTAGTTTGGGTGAGGGTATGCCCCTTACATTAACATGTTTCCCTTTGCTAAACTTTCAGATCTATATTAAATTTGTATGTGGATGAGCTAAAGACAATTTTTACTGGTGTTTTCCTAGCACAAGATTAAAAAATGGAGGGCCAAGCAACTGAATTCTCCTTCCATCAACATGTTTTGGTGCTTGAATATTGACCCTGTAGGATCAGGCCTCTGCCCCTGGAATATAGGTAACGCACATCAAATATTGTAAAAAATCCCTGTTTATAGGTCACAGTCACCAGCGTCAGAAGTGGGGAGGGTGCAGTGGGGCACATTTCCTCAGGCTGCACTCCTTGAAGAGGTGTTGCGATGTGCTATTTGCGAGGCTGTCAGCATATCACTGCAAAGCCTCTCTTGCAGCAGTTTGGTTAGGGCGGTGGATCAGTATAGGCATTGTGACTGCAAGCCACACAAGAATTCCAAGCATCTCCTCACTTGCTACCAGTGCTAATACTGCAGTGGTAGTGAGATGATGAAATCCAGGTCCCAGAATTCACCACAACCTCGCCTGTTTTGCATCCTGTCTGCAAAAGCAGCCTGGCAGACACTGAGGAGCATGTGTATGTTGGATTGTTCTAATTTACCACATTAGATTATATCACTGGACCGATTGATCTTTATTAGAATTAGTGAACAACAGCCTTTCTGCCCTGGTAATTTTATTAATGACTCAAAAGCAAGGCGAATTGTCTTATTTCTTCTATATAAGCCTTTATTTTTATAGCTGGAAAACATTTATGCCTATCAAACAACAGTGATGGTATTGTGCATCCTGAACTAAATTATTTTAAAGTGTTCTCATATGCAATGTTCATGGAAAAGGGTGCAATGTGAAGGAAGGTAATAGGTTGGTCCCACTGTTTGGTCAAGCTTGGAAGCCAGGATTGAAACCAGGTTTTCTGATTAGGCATTGAGAATTTCAAATCCTGGATGGGTATCACATTCTTTCCATCTTCTGTCCTGATGACAATTTTATTAGTGATCCAAAATGCAAGTCGCTTGCCTTGTGCCTCCTAAACAAGGCCTTTTTGGTGTTACAGATGGAGCAACATCATTGTCTATTAAACCATATACAAGAGATTTGTACTGGGCACATCCTGAACTGAATTATTGGACGGTGATCCCAAATGTTATGGTCATGGAAAAGCAGGACAAGGGAAGAAATTTAATTTGCCATGGTCATACAGTTTAGTCAAGCTGGGAAGCTGTGACTGAAACCAGCGTCTCTCCGTCAGTTTTTGCCCTTGGTCCAACAAATGCTTCTGACTGGATTAGGCATATTCTGCCGGTGCATTCAAAATATCCTTTTTATGTAAAGAGCAACAGCAGTGCAAACACCTCTCTTTTTACAATAGATACTCCTTGGGCAGAAACAGTGCAAGCATCCCTCCTTCAGAGGACAGGGAGAGCTAGGGCAGCAGTAGTGCAAGTTATTCCCATCACAGAACAGGTACAAATCAGACAGAAGTATTGCAGTTTTACTTTCTCAGAGAACAGGGCTGCATAACAGTAGCAAAGCAAGTTTTTCTCCATCACAGTTGGTCACTTGCTGTTTGTGTTGATTCTTTGGAGTTACATTTGTTGAGAAGTAGCTGTTGCCTACTAGGTCATTGGTATATGGAGCAGCCTTGCCACAACCTAAGTGACTATGGTCTAGACAGGCAAACCTACCTACTACTACTGTGCAATCCCAGCCTTGGTGCAGCACCATTTCAAAACGTTGAGGGCTGCCAGCGATTAGAACTAATCTGACAATTGCATCAGCATACATTTGTAGACACATCACAAGCATAGCATCAAAAACAAGGCCTATTGCCTGATATCAAACTGGTTACTTGCGCACTAGGCTCCTCCCAACAAAAAGTAGGCAAGAATGCAGAGAAAACCCAACCAGCTAGTGGTAATGCATTTCATTAAGTCGTCAACACCATTACAACTATACCCAGGAAAATATGTGAAAGAAACAAACATGGAGGCAATGAATGGCGTCTACATAATTCAAAATCTATCACTTTATCAGTTTTATACATGAAACTGGATGCAAAAAAACACAGCTTTGTTAGTTCACACCAGAAACATTGTATTATGACACATGCTAATTGCATTCCTGGATACCTCAATTTGTACCATCTCCTATACTTATCCTGTGCTATTGTAGTAGGGACTATCAAATTCAAAATATCAACGGGTCACAATTCTGCCATCATAATATCGAGGAACAAAATATCAAAAAAATAAGTGCACAGAGGGAGGTAAAGATTTACTATTCTGAATTCCACACATATATATATATTCCACCAAAGTACGTATATGTTGAGTTAAGTATAGAAAATGTATACATACTTACCTTTTGATATTTTATCCTTTGATATTCTGTTCACGATACTCTGAGCCGTCTATATTTTGGATTTAATATTCCCAGCTCGCACCATGCTGTGCAGCTGTAGTATACAAATGAGATAATACTATCTCATTTTTCCAGGGCATTTTCAGCTCTCTCGATTCCATTCTGCAATAAATTATCATAATGTTTTCTGAGAAGGCGGGTCTTGTTTGAAGAGTCACTTCATAATGAAAGGCTACAGAGAAAGATAACTAGGGCAGTATAACTCTGCTGATTACAGTTCACTGAAACCTTTGCAAAAGGAATGGAATATTTTTTGAAAGCGAAATCAACTTTATTTGCAGGCTGCTCTGGCAGCGGATATCCTGCATTTGAGACGATACTGAAGAGCAAGGATGTCTAATTCATTCACAATGACTCTTGGGGCGTGCAAAGTTGTAGAATAGCTCAGTGAGTTGAACACTGCAAAAATGCAGTGATCTTTGTGTCACACCTTTAGTAGAGACAAGGCCAAATCAACTTTTCATTACTCCGGGGCCAATCCGTTGAGTACCTTGCAATTGTTGCGATGGCCCCACCAAGGGTTTTTGTGTGGAACAAAGCCTCAGCATAATAAAGTTCAGAACATTTCTTATTCAAAGTTTCAATCTTTAAGCTGGGTATAAAAACTCTAACACAAATATATTTTGCACCCAGGAGTTTAGCGCTCCGAAGAAATGAGGCAGTAGGTCCAGTTCAAACCACAAATGCGAAAGAGTTATTGTTAATTAGCACTTGTACAGCACATAATCAGCCATTGTGATGCCATTTGATAAATTGGGCTATAAGAAACAAAGTTGTTTTGGCCTTGGTGAGAAGCTTAACACTTGTTTGGTGATACCATACATCTTTGGCTCACCTGCCTTATCAGCTCATCTTGTCAGACCATGAAGCAAGATAGAGTTCAATATCTCCCTCTTCTAGTGACCCAGAGATTAGGAGAACCATAGAGTTATTTATTAAGGTTTTGTGAAGCCGCTCACAAGCACAAAATAATGCAAAGCATTGCGTCGATTTACTTACCATTGTAAAAGGCTGCAGAAACAGCACAAAATTATGGGGCACTACAAGAGCGCTGGTGCTACTGTTAAAAAAAAGCAGCGTCAGAGAAGTGCAAGATTCATGCCGCTGGAGTGCTGAATCTGAAGAATTATTAATCCACCCAATGAGAATAAATTCTTTCCAAGTTGCACGGGGAAGTGCCTGTGCTGGAGCGAACATTGCACATATGTAAGAAGTCACTTCCAAGATCTATATGAAAAAAGAGACTAAAAATATATATTTAATATTACAGAGTGTCAAACCCTCCAACTGGCATAACCATCTCACTACAACAATTTTTACTTACTTTAAGTTCCTAAATTCAGCCAAACTCACTTCAGTGAATTCATGTATATTTCAAAATCTTTGTGGGGAGATATTTATGTATGATAGATATTTTAGGAGTTGATTTTCACATGCCGGTCAAGTGGCTGATTTAACATTAGGGGCCTCATTACAATGTCGGTCGGAAAGGCTCCCAATGGCATTCGGTTTGACCGAACCCGTGTCGGAAGCCATGTTTCTGACCGATTCGGAAACATTTCCGACTGACCGATTACGATACAAAGTAGTCGGTTGGTCATTCTGAATCAGTTCCGACCAGTATTCGGAGAGTCCGAGTCAGTCGGAGCTGAATTGTAGAGCTCTACGGGCCACGCTTCCGACCGACCGATTACGATGTTGGATTCCGACAGCCGTTTCAACTCAGTCTGTCCAATACGGATCGGCTGTGGGAAACTGACTTTGTGGGCCCGTAGCATGCCCCCCTTCACTTGGAGGCCTCCGGTTGGGGCCAGTGGGAGTACCCATGGGTCCCCTCTTTCCAACCATGCACAGTGTGGCTGACATCATGGGGGGCCCGCCACAGGGTTCAAGGTTTTCCGCAACCACCCCTTTTTCAATGGGAGCCTGTGTTGTCGGTCGGAACACAGGCCCCTATTGAAGTCAATGGGAGTCCGACCGAACGGTGTTCAGAACCATCGTTATGGGTCGGTCGGACTCCCCGAACCCGAGTCGGTCGGAAACGATTCCGACAATGAGTCGGTCGGAATGCTTTCCGACCGACATCGTAATGAGGCTCTTGGTGTTTACAGAAACTTTGAGTTCTGGAGGAAAAGCTAAATCCAATGTGATTCCACCTATGGAATTTCCTCCAGGGTCATCACTGTTACTATGGCATTGGAAAATGACTTCAAAATAAACACAAAGTACACTTTCAAGAAGATAAAAAAGATCTTAATTACATTTTCCATTGCATAACAAAAAATAAACAAAACATGCCCACTTGCAACATCGTTGGGCTTCATGGGACGTTTCAACTTCACCTCTCCAAGCTTTGTGGGAAGTAAAATGATCATCGGGTTAGTGCTTAATTTGAAAAAATAACGCAGGGGGCCAAAGTACTTGTTAGCCATGTGCCACCAGAGCTGCAGAATGAAGTGTTGAGTCTTGATTTCTCCTGATGCCTTTTTCTTTCACCTCTCTACACTTCCTGTCTCCTTATCTCACTCGTGCAGGTTCTGTAGCCGGTACCAGTGATTAGCGAGGTAAGGGCATTAGTTGCACCAACTCTTTGAACACACTGGCCCACATTGTTTAGTGCCCCTCCCCCCTAGCTATTTCTGTCATCAGATTGACTGTTGATGGTCAGAGATAAAGTGACTCCGGAAGAAGGGAGGAGTGTTCTGGACCTTCCAGTGGTGGTGGTCTTTTGCAGGGTGGGACAGGGTTATAAGCCCAGACGATCCCCATTGAGCCCTCTTTGTCTCCGCTCTTGTCTGTACCTACACAAAGCAGAAATGTACTCCCCATCCAGCCCCTAGATTCCACAAAGCAGAAGATTTTTTGTTTTTGCCAAAATGCGGTGAAACCAAAGATTATGGAAACGTTTATGGCACCTGCTGTCAAAATAAAATTGATATAATCTGACTCAAATGTGAGTTACGGGCTGGCTTGAGGTGAAGTGGGGTCTGCTGGTAGACTTTGACCTTTTAGCTCTGCTCTAGGGTTGCTCACATCATGGTGTCTTCATTTGCTGGGAGGCCTGTGATATGTTTTTTTTTTATCATGGGTGGTTCTCCCTGGTTATTTTGGCATCATTGTGGTGAATTTCTGATATACCACATTGTAAAGAAATGAGATAATTTGCATGATGATTATATATATTGACAACAATGATAGAAAAGAAGGGTACGCCATGCTGTTCAAGATGTTAAGACATGCAATGCTGCCATGATGTCAAAGTCTGCAAAATGTGTTATCACTTTCATTTGGTCCTAATGCCTACCATGTCTTATTCCTCACATTGCAAAGTGTCTACACAAGGTATTGGGAGCAAGTTAAAATCGTCTATTGTTCCATAGGCTGATGTAATAAAATAAGCTAAATGCTGCCTAACACCAAATGGTGGTCATGTATTCTTATGTGTGTGAAAAATGCTTGAGTGTGTATACCATTTCTCATTCCTGCTATCTCCTAATGTTTTCATATCTTTCACTTTCTCAATTCCACCTTTCCTGCCTTTCACTCTCTTACTCTGAGTCAAAGTCTAATGCTGAAAAATAAGTCCTCGTTATCAATTACGTGTGGTGGTACCCATCACCAGCAATCACTTTGAAAATTAGGTACAACCATCTTCCATCCAGGTATTGGGAAGTCATTAGCACTTAGAAAGACTTTAAGAAAAGCTTTTCAAAGTGCTTTATGACTAAGTATCACCTTCATGAAAATAACCTGAATGATTGCATCCCGTGCTTTGAAAGCATGGTATACTTATTCATGTTCATATTCATAATAACGTCTCATGCAGTGAAATTAGGTGGATAAAAATAGAAAAATGGTTCTGTTGGGGTTTTCAATTGCTTAGATAAGTAGTGACAGCATACTTCCAACACATATTAATGATTTGAAAAAGAATAATAAATATGTAGCACACACCAAAATTAGAGTTCAATTTTGTATTCCGAAAAAAATAAATCAGACAAACATGGCTGTCGCAATTTACAATTTCAATTGCAATGTGAAATACGTGACTGTGGTGAAAAAGTGACATGTGGTGATTAGTGATAAAGACAGTACACTATATACAGAAATGATTGAACGTGCAGTAGAGGGGGAGAAAAATCTTTTCATATGTCCTTATTATTTTTGCACATATGTTGCAGGACCCAATGTGAAATAGAACTGTGATCCTGGGCGTTGTGTGGACATATACAGTACGCTGACGTTTCGACCCTAAAAGTTGCGCAAAAGTGGGATGCGTCAAGGTGGGTCTTCTTCAAGGCAGGAGGGGGGGGATGGGCAGCCAAAAGGCAGATTATCAATTTCCTCCAACTCAAAATATGGGTTTGCGAAAAATCCACATGTACCTCCACCAGCCGGTTGGAGCGCTTATTCAGTAAAAGACTTGCACCAGTCGTTTGAAGTCCTGTTTAGGTGGAAGCAATGCACGGTCGGCAGCCACAGGTTTACCCTCAAATCCCCACGGGATTTAGTGGGGAATAATGGGCACTAGATGTCTGTGCACTGGTAATGAAGGGAGTCTGGGGGTACTGTTAACTCCCAGAGAGATAGAGGTACCAGTTCATAATTAGTTGGACACTGAGGGTCCTCTTAGAAATGAGAAATTACCTGTAGAATCCTTAATTTCAGTCTGGACTGCTCTTGTTATTCCGTCTTTCCTCCTGTTATTTCATCCTGGGACTCCACCTGCTTCCAGCTGGTGGAGTCTGTGTACATGAAACACAGACGATCTGTGGAGTTACAGTGAGTCATGTAATTCCGATAAGACCTGTAACTCCTGCTACTAACCACATCAAAATTGAAAAGCCCATAGAATGAGGGCCCTTGCAACTGACAGTTGGTGGTAAACCAAAGTGGGAAAAAATGGGCAAAAGGTGCAAATCTAAAAAAGCAGAACTCAAGTATCACTTACAATGGCTTTTCCACTTTGTACCATCCTCTAAATCAGCCCTTTTTTAAAGGAAATTGAGACTTCGAAGTATTATGTTTTAAGTTAAAAAGAACAGTAAATAACCAGAAACCTGCAAACTCAGAAAAATAGACTAGTGGAAGCCAAGTAATAGGGGCAAATGTAAAAGTCAATAGGAGAATTTTCGACTTAGGGCTGCTCCTGTGAAATAAGTAATCCAGTGGCAGGGCCTCCAGGCCGTTGTGCTGCATGTGACAGTAGTACCAGTCCCAGGTGGAATGGCAGGCGCTTAGCTTCAGCAGAGGTGTTTGGGGTATGACACCCCTTAAATGCATTCTTGGTTTGGTAGTTGGGTCCGGGGTCCCTGAGTTGGGCTTGCTCTGCCTTTGTCCGTTTATCTTGTCATTCTCATTTCACTAAGAGGTATTATTTGTTCATATTTGGATCAGGGTCTTAAATATATATAGTGGCTGATTTATCAAAAAGGTTATAAATCTGCACCCATAAAAGTACTCCATGAATGGGTTCAACTTTACAACTTTTTGGTATTAACAAATATTGGCAGAAGTAGGCTTGGACAGAGGCTCCAGTCTCAAGTTTCCAGGCCTACTACTGGCAATCAAACACCAGAATTGTGATGGGATGAGTGTCTGCTAATAGTCTAACTAGTGGCAATTGCTCAGGGTAGCATGCCAACTCAATTTTTGTCTACTGGGCCACCCTAGAAGAGGCCCACCTAATACAAATCAGTACTGACCCTGTTCCTCATGGAAACAGTCCATCCCAATTATTGGTCATCTTACCCCTCCTCCCTGAAACCCACTGCTTTTTAGTTGGGAAATTTGAGATTTGCACTCCCTGAATCTCACTGACTAAGCTATGCCCCTGAACACAGGCTCCAATCCTTGCAGTTTTACACCTTTCTAAGAGGAATCAAAATGTTGTCAGTGAGTTCAGTCAGATTTACTGCTGTTCATACTCGTGTCATGATAGTCAATTTAGTTTCTAGTGTGTGCAATTCAATTTACTGAAATATTTACAATAATAAGAACCTTTGAATATGGATTTTAGTGCCTTTGAAATGGGTTACTGTTCTTCTATGGCAGACAAGTATTTTTTAAAGCCCACTCACGTATTCGCCCCTCTCCAATGTTAGAGAGTTGAGAGGACCATTATTTTACAGCAGGAACATAGGACGAGTTCTTTCTTCTTCAGAGCCAAATTTGTAAAACAATATAAGTGCAAGTCCCCAGAATTTTTCTAAGGGCACTTTGCGAGTGTGTGTGTGAGCCAGGAGATAGGCCTTATCTTCTTCACTTTCTGTTCAACACATTCTATGGTAGCAGCTGCAGCACCCTGACCATCAGGAACCCACAATCATCTCTGTCCTCTGCACTTCTGTCTGCTGTACAACTAGGCTCCTAAGCAGCATAGACATGGTCAGGGAGGATAGTAACACTCCTGTTATTTCCATTGTTGTTTGTGGAAATAGAAGATGGACTGCCAATGCACTGAATGGAGAACAATCACCGTATTGTCTGTCCTCCTTCTATTTCTATGGCCTATTATAGAACTAAAAAAAAAGAGGACTAATCTGCCGTTTCCTGCTGCGCTGTAAATTAATTCTGTGGCAGGACCGGAGGCTCAGATTATGCTTCAAATTTCTTTACTTTCTCTCACAGTAGCCAATAAACATAAACTAAGATACCCAGTAGGCATGTGAAAAAAAACTACAGTAAACCACGTGACCCATAATGTCCAATTACAGCGCTATTAACCACATAAATGGTTCTGTCTCAGTCCTTCCTCCTCTTTATTTGCTGCTCACAGCAGCTACACATAAGTGCCTTTACAACGAATTACTTTACCTGACATAGTACTTTTATTTGGCTGTTGCTAATATTAACTGTGTTTAGTCTTACTAATTGTTGTGTTTGTGATCGCTCTTACTGGGTATGATCATGGCTCCAGTGCAGAGAATTTATCCACGCCCTGCCCCTGACGGCAGGTGGGTGCACTGGCAGTTCTATCTCTCAGCTTGCAGAGGCATGTGTGGGCTGTAGCAGGGCACAACTAGAGCAAAATTTTGGGGTAGGGCCAATACTTCCATCAATGTGGCAGGAGAAGAATTTCCAGAAGTGGAGTACGAGCTATCTTCATAGCCAATATGAGAATAACAAAGTGACAAACTGTGCAATTTAAACATATTGGACAAACTTGATATTGTAACAAGCATGTTTTTGTAGATTTTACACTGCTCCTAGGCTACTCACAGTGATCTTTCAAAAACAGATTACATTGTTCCTAGGCTACTCACAGAGATCTTTGAAAAACAGATTGAGTGCACTGACAATTAAAAACAGCTTCTATAAAGTTGAATCCAAAGCACATAAGACATGTTTTCACAAAGGTATTTCAAGCCAACACCCTTTTTGCTAATTCCCTATTTCCTTCTGTGCAGGACAATGTGCTTGTGAAATATTTATAATTGAAAGTCCAGAAACATGCTCCTGCCCCATAAACGATTGAAGGCACAATTTAAGTTTACCCAACTGGATGTTGTAAAATGTTCATGGGTGAAGCTTCCCTTACATACAGGTCTCAAAATATTAAGCTTAGTGGCAGTGCCTAATTTGAACCAGTGGATGCAGGTGGAGCCCACTTGCACCAAATTTTGGGGTCCTGCACTAATGTTTCCTCATCAGACTTTGCTCCAAAGCAAGAGAGAGAAAAACACAAAAGGGGGAAAGGCAAAAGAGAAAGATGGAAAAATTATGACAAAATGAGAAAGCTAAAATTAAAAAGAACTTGCAGGAGTGAGATAAGGGGACAGGGAGTGCCCAGTGGTAGATGAAAGTGGCACACAGTAGAATCAAGCCTTGGCAGTGTTCAGCGGCGGCTCCTCCATTAGGGCGGAGGAAAGCCCCACTGCTTTCTCGCAGTGCGAGAAGCAGAACATAAAATGGTATTTTAAATACCATTTTATGTTCTGCTTCTCGCGCTGCGAGAAAGCAGAAGGCAGGGGTATGCCTGATTGGGGGCGGGTCGGGGAGGAGTGGCTTGCTCCACTTTGAGTGCCCTGACTGCTTGGTCGGCCCTGGGGCCGACCAAAGCAGTCATGCGCATTCTACATTTTCTCTATGTAGGCTGCATGCAGCCTACATAGAGAAAATGGCCTCCGTAAAGGTGCCCGGCTGGGCGCCGTCCGGGACTCTGCACCAATCACAACGCTGCCATTGCAGCGTTGTGATTGGCTTAGGGGGGGAGGGAGGATGCATACTTCCTTCCAGTTCCAGGAAACCCCGGCGGGACCGTCACCCGGCCAGGAACGGAGGCGGCGCGGGACCGGTAAGGTAAGTTTTTAATATTTTTTTCAACCCCCCACTGCGCGAACCCCCCCCAGCGAGAACACCCCGCTAATCATGCGAGCCGCGACTGAGTGTGATGTTTAAATTAGCCTAAAACATATGTAAAATAATAATTGTGTTTACATTGAAATAATCCGTTTTGAGATGAGTGGGTTTAATGCCAGCCTACGGAAATGAGCACAAAGGTTGCCACGCATGCTCAGTGCCCACCTAGTTGTTAGTTCTGTTAAAAACAAACGCTGGCTACTTGGGGGTCAGAATGAAGCCACCCTGCTTTTCTCGTAAACAACAGTTTATTACAGCCAGGCATGAAAACGTGTAATCTTTAATGAGAACTGTATGCTGATTTCACTACTAGAACATTTGGTGCGCGGTGTCAGGGGGGAAAGGATAACATCCAGTAAAACTGAAGGTTTTTATTATCACATCGTACATGGACAAATGGCATCGGCCAATACAAAGGAGCTCGTGGGGTGCAGGGAAGAAGTGCCGTTATTACACACAGGGTGTTGCTGCCGAGGTGACAAACAGCATATTTACCGAGGTGTCAGTTATAGGCCCCCTCCCCTGCGTCTTTTTAGGCCTCTTTCCCTTTGATACACAATAACACTGCTGTAAAATTCGCTCTAGCAACCCAACTGCGACCCAGTTGAAAAAACATAAAACACGCCTGGTATTTGTAGTGCATAAAATGGAATCAGCAAACTTTAGGATAGGAAACGAGAATTCGTATCTCCAGAATTTATTAAAAACCTGTCCTGCCTTAAGGCCGTTGGACTCTCTGCCATCTTCAATGACTTCTTTAAATTTAAAAGACGTCTGTCGGCTGCAGAATATATTTTTCAGACACACGGCAGCTGTATTACCAGTCTTGAAATTCCCGGAGTTAGAAATGGTTTGGTGCGGGAAGAAAAATGCCAGCGGAAGGTGATATTGTGATGCCCCATTAGAACAAGCATTTGCAATGTAATAGGTCTCGCATTTACGCGAGTTTGAGCTATTGGCATTGTAAATGACAATTACTTTTATTTATGTTTTTGTTTTTAAAACGTAAATAAAAGGCCTTGTCATTTACAATGCCAATAGCTCTAAATCTCGCAATTGCGAGACCTATTGCATTGCAAATGCTTTTTGTTTCTGGCTTCTTTATGGTGCTAGCAGTCTTTGGTAGGAGTGAGCTTTATCTCCGAGATGAGCGAGTACTTAAGATGACCATGATGTATGCCTATGACTATGCTGACTCTAACTGCAATGTCAATTGAGATGTTGTCAGTGCAACCATGTGGAGGTTACGATGTGACAGTACGCTCTGACCCGGCTAGGTAAATATTATAACCCACAACAGTGACAAGATGTGCATCAGATCTGCAAGACGAGAGCAGTCTACTACAATTCGTGGGTTTTAAAATACACCAAGCCACGTGAATCAAGAAAGAATGACATAAGCCTTGCCCAAATGCAACAAGCAGTCCATCAAAAGTGACCAGCACCAGAATCCACCCAGCGAGCAGACATGCAGCAGGGCCGAGTAAAGATCGGGGCATACGTTATAGAGACTGGCCTTGTAAAAGGGCCATATTGTGACATGTGATCGAAGACAACAGCAACACTGTCTCAATGTAGGTGCAAGGTAGAGGCATTCATAGCATTGTTTGAAAGGTCCTGGGGATCATTAGGGGTCTCCGACCAAAGGTGCTTGCCTGGTACCACCCACTACACTGAGGGACAGACACTGCCCCTCCTTCCCAGTCCCCAAAAGCATACCATGCCTGCCACTCCTACATCAGCAGAACCCCTCCCGCCCCTGGGTCCTCTAACCTTGACCGTTCCCAAGAACCCTTCCTGCACAGAAGTACCCCTTTATTTAGTGTTTACCCACATTCAAAACACCCCCACCACCTGTGGCGCGACTCTCCTCTCGAGTACAGGCACCGTGGCGACTCGAGGTCTAGGTCAGAGCTGAGTAGAAAGATGAAGTCCGAGGGCATCGCAGCACGGCCCGGCCGGAGGGATACCACCTTGGTCCCTGGTGAAGCGGCACGAGGCGCCGGGTTGTCCTCCACCGCGGCCCACTGGTCACTAGCGCGTGACCCTCAGAGCTCGACCCTCCACGGAACCAAAGAACAGGGAGACAGACAGAGAAGAAGGTCCTTGGCTACTGGTGGACGTTCGGGGAGCAACACAGCAGAGGGGACAGGGTCCGGGAGGGCATGTGCGGGCTCGGAATGAAGAGCCACTGTTTGTCTCTCTTCGGAGCGGAGACGCGCAGCCTAGAGTGTCGCTGGTCCCGTGCCATTCGCCGTGATCCGCAGTTCTCAGGCAGGAATGAGCAACTTATGGGATATTTAATGTCTCCGACTTGAAAATGAACACATCTGAATGAGCGTGTTTCAGTCTGTCCTGGGACCTGAGATCTTCGATGTTCACAAGCTTTATTGATTGGGCTGTGGTAATGAGACGACGTTTCTAAACCGTTCAGTGTGAATCTGGAAGAATCAAGTTATTTTTAACCAGTCTCACTACCACGTGTCACGGAGACGACCCTGGAAACAGGCCACGGTTTCCTTAAACTCAGATTCAACTTTTAGGTAATGACCAGCTCAATGAGGTGTGCGAGCCTGTATGTTATGAGGCCAAGTAGTCTGGGCCGCCCTCGCCTCTTCGTAGCAGTGCCTTTAATAACAAGTGCGCGTGCGACCATCCTACGTCACTGGAACAAAGATGGCGTCGGCCTGTCCAGATGGGCCGTCCTAAAAGTGGACAAGGCGGTAACCCCAAAGGCCGGTTTTCAATAACGTGCCAGCGTTTAACATAAACGCTGACGCGAGCCAATTAAAAACAAGGGCGGGGCTTAAAGTTCCTTCCGAAAGTGTATTGATTACAAAAGGCAGAAAAAAGGCAGTAAGGGATACTTCAAAGCCGCACCACCTCGCTATACACAAATTATATATATACTTATGAGTTGACGTTGCCCACCTCCTTAGTCCACTGCCAAAGGACCCTACAATTATGGTACAATAGAAAAAACACTGAGAGGCAACATAGATATTTCAAAGCACAAATGCACAAAACACGAATCAATCCGGACTCTTCAGTGATATCAAATATGATCTTTTAATGGATTCTTGGACCACTCGTGGCGTGAGATGATGGAACAATACAGCCAACGCGTTTCACCCTAAATGGGGCTTCCTCAGGGCAATTATCAGAACGCTCCAATCCTATAATGGTCACTGAAGTCCCAGGATCATTATATCATAGTTCTCCAAATTCTTATGACATCATTTCATTAATACAGATATCCTCAAGGAAACACTTTCGGTTAGTCTCCCACTTTAATAGAAATTCCACAGTCACTTAAATCACGGCAAAAAATGTTCAATATGCACAGTGCATTCCAAATTCCGAAATTCTTCTGTTCACTATGATAGGTGACAATCCTAAGAATGAAAAAGGTAATCCGCAAATGTTACTGCATTTCAGCCTCCCGTTAACTGTCGATTCCTTGGCCTGCCGTAAACCTTGAAACGCTGCTAACGCCAGGCGAGACCTAAAAACGGTAATATAAACACTAATGAAAACTCTCCGCGGACGGGTTAGTCCATCATAACTGTGACGGATATCCCGTCCACTGAAATATAAACCCCATTACATCCTATGGGATTTATATTTCCGCGGATGGGATATCTGTCATCGTTGTGACAGATTTACGCAGACTCCGTCATTAGTACAAATATTTTCACTTATAAAACAAAGAGCCATACCTTTTCGCTTTCTGCAAGCGTGTTTTAATTGATTTTATTTGAAGAGGTTAAAATATTAGCTGCCTTAAACATTCCGTTCCGCGAATTACAATGTGTCTGCGTAAAAATGTATAGTGACACCAAAAATGTGCGACAAAAGTGTTGGGGAGCTGTCTCACCCTTTCCTAGTTGGCTCAAATTGCAATCTGACTCCCCCAAAAAATTTCAAACAGATCAGTGGACTGTCTTTGCCACATAAAACTTACCACTCTTAGTACCGAATGATTAAATTAATACACCCGTTCCACTCAGACAACGGCAGTATAACCAAATCCCTTGGGATGGGCTGGGTGTAAAGGGACTGACCCTCTCCCCTTCCTCAAACACACAAAGGGGCAGATTTACAAGCCCCATGCGCCACTTTTGCGTCACTTTTCCAATGTTAAAAATGACGCCAAAGTGGCGCAAAGGCCTTGTAAATATGCCCCAAAGACTGGAGCGTGTTTGAGAGACATGCCTCTGCGCACACAAAACAACACCCAGAATTTTTAAAAAAACAACAACAAAATGCCCAATGCACCTTTCCTTGACATGAGTGCACGTGTAACGCTAAAAGGTGATGCAGTGCCGTTCAGTACAGGTGTGTGCTGACACCCGGCAGAGGTATTTACAGCCAGATGCAACCTCAGATAAAGCCTGGCAGATTTCATGTCGTAATGGTGTTTTTCAAAGACTTAATTTGTGGTAACTCGTCAGCTTGGTCTTAATATTATTGACACTCTAATTTTTGGCATTATCTTTCATTGTAGTAAATGCGCTGATTGTTTATATTCTATGGTAGGTGCATTGGTGGTATTTATATGGCACGTCACACCCATTAAGAGGCACCAGGTGCATTTGCGGATGGTACCATGCTACTTCGTGGCCATGCTTGGATGGAGGAGTCTGGACTCTGAGGTGGGCTGTAGCGGAAGTCTGCTGATGTGCGTGAGGACAAGCACTGTGGGCACAACGTGTGTTTTTTTTCACCCTGGCATACAGTGAAGCAAGAGGAGTTCTGAAATAGGACTCGCCGGCTCGGATTCCGAGGTGGTAGCTGTTTTTCATGCCCTGCACAAACTCCTGTTTGCAAAGGGGACAGAATTCTGAGGTAGGTGGTATTTAACGGACCTGGCAATTACTAGGTGCATTAAATACTTCACCTTTCGCTAAATTTCTTCAGGCAAAGTCTGCTGGAATTGGTTATTTAGATTTTAAATGTAAGTAACTATTCAAAGGCTGCCTGCTTCTTGGAAAAACACATCTACGGTATTTTTAGAAAAAAGTTTTGAGTGGAGGAGAACATCAACTTCCAAATTTACATTATTCCAAAGGTGATAAAAGGAGTGCTATTGAGTTGGCTAACAATCAGCCAGCGTTGAAGGGCATACCTTGGGAGACTAACTCTTTTTTGTTTTGTGGAGATACAAGTGACCTGGGATCAGAACAAATGGATTGACTTAAACCTGCATTGGATCTTAGCGGATACACAGGGAAAATTGTTTACTGCCCTTATCAGTGTCTGGCAGAACAGCCATCGTAAAAATGTTGGTGTTTCCCAGATGCCTCTATCTGTTTCAGTGCAGCATGTTCGCAATCCTGGTCAATACAGTAGGGGAGAACATAAGATAACATGTGTATTTGTAAAACTCGAGGGTGTGGAGGAGAATTCCACACAAAAAAATTTGCACACTAATTAATGCTAGAGAGTCGTAAATGAAATGCCTATGCTGTGTTTAGTATTATGTAGTTCTGGATACGTACATATTAGCATGGTAAGAAGGGACAGCAAAACAGTGCAGGCATCGCAGGATGGGATAGCAAACATATACTACAAGGCGGCATGTAGATGAACATAGAAGAGAGATGTACAGGGCTGTGCTGCTGCGTGACAGGGACCTAGCAAGGCGATGAACATAGAAGAGAGATGTACGGGGCTGTTCTGCTGTTTGCCAGGGAAACAGCAAGGCAATGAACAGAACAGAGAGAGATATGCAGGACCTTGCTTCTGTTTGATAGGGACATAGCAAGGCGATGAACATAGAAGAGAGACAAACAAGGTTGTGCTGGTGTTTGACAGGGACATAGCAAGGCAATGAACATAGAAGGGAGATGTACAGGGGTGTGATGCTGCTTGACAGGTAAATAGCAAGGCAATTAACAATTGCTTTATTAACCTTTCTCAAATTTGCTTGAAAAGGCACCATTTGTCCACTCTTTTTTCAAAATTTTCTCGGGGGGGGGGAACCCCCCCGAACCCTCCGTAGGTAGTTTGGGCTCACTCGCTACGCTCGCTCGCTGCAGTGCAGTACAATAATTATTTTCGCCTCACCACTTTCAAATCTCACCAGCCGCCACTGGCAGTGTTGGTATTCAGCTCTCCTAGCATTTGAAATTGCCGGGCACAGGATCCTGACCAAAGGTTTGGGCCCCCGCCTTTATGATTTTATAAATTAAGGACTGCTTTGTGGGATCCCACACGTGAAGTTGGGGTAGGTAGCTGGTAAATCATAGGGTTAATTCCCCAAATACCATTCCTTCTTACGCAGTTGTGTGCCAATGATTTGATAATATCAGTGCATGTAAATGTTTCGCCACACAGCTGTGCTACACAAAAAAAACAATGGTTATTGTTAGCACGCCACCTTGAACAGTTCCCATAAATGTAAACATATTGAGCCACATTCAGTAGGAATGCACCAGGCGGTTGTCGACGAGCTGGCAGAAAAGTTGGTTTGTAGGGAGTATTATGGGCAGAGGTGCCATTCTCAATGGCAGAGGCCTAGCTAACTACAGATACAAAGTTATGTTTTTAAGATCAGTTGCAGAGTTATTAACGAGGATATTCTTGCATATATGAGCAGGGCATATTTTTTTACCAGTGATGGTGCTGGTCTACAAGCTTTTGCAGCTTTATTGAAGTCCTGTGTGGTCAGAAGGTTGAAGGTGGGTAACTGGTGGTTGTTTTCATAATTTCTTTTCTAGTGAACTGTGGAGCACTGTTGGAATTGATTGTGATTGAGCATTGGAGAGGGATGGAGGGGGTCTAAAATCATTTGGAGGTCTGAAGTAATGCAGGTGTGCCAGGCACACAGCAAGGGAGTCCAGAGGCCTTTGACTGTGTTGCCAAGGCATCAGTATTTCCTAAGGTACTGCCACTTCAGTTACTGTGGTTAGAGGATCATTTTACCTGTGAACCTTTCCAGTGGGTTTGACATCTAGAGGCCCATTGTCACCTCCCCTAATCAGATCACCAGTCTCATGTTTAGGTCTCTTGACCACGGTCTACTCTTCAGGCCACAGGTCATCTCTAGAGGACATAGGACAGGTTCCTCTTAAGCAAGGCAGGCATCAGGTAATTTGGCTTTAGTCAGCTTTCCCTGCTACCTACTCATAATTCTAATGCATAGTCCGACAAGACAACTGTGCACTACCTAGCTCTATGGTGTCACTGTCATTCACTTATTAAGATTTCAATGAGAGTCCAAAGCACAATGGGTGCATATAGGAACTGCATAAGATTATTGGCAATAAATGCATGAGAGGAAAGAAATGGAAACTACAATTTTGAATAAAACTGAGACGGTTAAAAAACCACTGCACTGCTTCTGGATAGTGAGTTATGTCATGGCAACCCATGACATAACTCCATGCAGCAGTCTGGAAAAATTAAGATACTTGTATAGTGCTGTGATGTGCCTTTTTTTTTAAAGTAGTAACACTATTGGAAACAAACTAATCCACTCTTCAAAAATTCATATCACAGCATCCAATGAATCTTATGAAATGTTTGACTGATTTGGCAAACATGTTTTTTTATCCAATAACACTTTCCATCTTGGGATTTTCAGACTCAACATACAATGTAAAAAACAAACAAAAAAACACTCTATAATGAAGCATTGTGGTGAATGTAAAGCCAGGAATGGCTGTAGGTGTCATGGCAACTATGCAAAAAGTTTATAAACAAGTTTAACTTTCTGATTTTTGGCCTAATTATTTTGAACCAATAAAAAGCTATGCAGCGAAATGGTGAATGCACAAAGATTCCATGTCATATGCAGATGTTAGAATTCAAGTGATAAATGTCAAACATTCAAACTCCTCCAAAATACTGAAGCTTGCTAAAAATGGACTGCCCACCACAGTGACAGGTCCAAGGGGCTATTGGACTAATGCTATAGCATCACTTGCAATCCTTTGGTCACGCTGTGTAGCAACAGCAACTGAACGTGTCTGAACTGAGAAGATGAACAGAAAACTTCAATGCTGGTGCCTGTGTTCCCATGCAGAGCCGAAGCTTTGGTGTGCTTTCACGAGCCCCAACCACTTAGCTGAAATTTTGTTGAAACGTGGGCCCAAGTGCCCTAAAGAAACTGGGGCTGGTGCGCAAAGCCTCAGACAGTTCTCCACTGTGGTACCTGCCGCCACAGAGCACTGCCACTACGCAGGCCAATAGTTCAAACACTGATCTGCGCCGTGGCTTCAGCAACAGTGAAAACACCAGCTCCCTCTGCAGGTCAAGGGAGCTCAGGTGAAGGATTAAAAATTAACTCTGGAGCCAGTGCTACTTCACCAACTGCAATGCACCGTTGACCTAAGTCCCCACTCTATTCCATCACTAGCTCACAGCCTCTGTCGTATTGCTTCATCCTTAACCTCTTGTGCCTGCTTCGCGTTTCTGCAGCATTTGCCTGCTTTCTCCTCCTGTACCAAATAAACACTTGCTCCCAGCTAATCCCCATAGCCTCAGACTGATCCTCAGTCCCTCACCAAACCCCAAAGCCTCAGCCCGGATCTCCCTCCTTTTGCCATCACTCTCCCCTCTTACACCGACCACGTAGTTACAGATGGGACTGACTAGGTATCTAGGGACTCATTTACAAGGCCATTGCGCCACCAATGCGTCATTTTTTTGTGACGCACCGGCGGTGCAGTGTGCCTGCTCCTATTTACAAGGCCATGCAAAGTCACCGTGTGTGACTTTTCATGGCCTTGTAAATATGGGCCCCTTTCACACACTACTCTGCGTGAAAGGGGCGTTATATGGGTGTTGCTGTGGTTGTTCCCAAGCAACATCCATGGAACCTGACACATTCCCAGATTTACAAAGTTTTGTAAAGCTGGGAATGTCTTAGATGCAAGGGTGTGCAGTTCCTTGGACAAGGAAAAATGCTAATAGTCTGTCAGGTCAGTGGAATATGCTCCAATAGGAGCAAGTGCCCTCACACACCCCAAGAGGTGTCATGCTTCATCATCTGGGTAGGCTTCTCGTTGGGCCGGCGTTGCAATGCCAGATGGGCACCCGCAAAGGGCTCTTTGCCGGAGATCTTTTGATTATGCCGTTTGATGAGTGTGGGTATGTGGGGTGTGAGGAGTAGTGTAGTGAGAGGAGTGATTAAAATAAAATAGGTTTAGTGATGCTGGGTTTGAGTAAACTTTATTAGTGAAGCTCACTAACCTAATTAAAACCTGTGCTGCTCGTGTGGGATACAATGGTCCTAAAGAGCAGTCGTGATTAGTTTAAAAAATGTGAGGTCAATATGTTTCTTGCCTACTCCAGCCCCTAAGGGGTCTATTGGCAATTCATCAGGACTGCAGAAGAATATCCTACACTACTACGTGACTGATTCTTCAATGTGTGCAGATAATTCAAGTAATCAGTCACACCATAAGTGACAAGGCAAGATTCTACCTTGTTTATCAACTGACCTGAAAGACAAGAGGGACAGACAAGACATAAAACAAATACAAAGTCTGTTTAAAATTTGTGGTAAAAGTTGGGCAACGTTAAGTATAACGAGTTGTTGTTTCTTATGCAGATCACCTTATTTCTTCCATGCCCCATAATGTAGTTCAAGGTGACAGTTTCTGGAAACATGCATGTAGCACCACCAATGTGCAGGACTCGGTCCTGATGAATTGCCAACAGAGTGAGAGGAATGAGTGCAAGGTGGGTGGTGTGAGCGATGTAAATTCAGAGTGAGTTATGTGCCTGTGTGCGTACTGGGGGACCAGTGTGCCTGTGTGAGTGCAGAGTGAGCGGCATGAGTTAAGGGTGAACTGTGATAGTGAGTGCATGGTGAGAAAAGTTAGTGCAGGGTGAGTGGTGTGTCCCTGTGAGTTCTGGCAGACTATTGTGCCTGTGTGCCAGAAGAGTGAGCTGTGTGAGTGATGGGTGAATGCAGTGCCTCTGTGAATGCAGGCTGAGCAGTGTGCCTGTGTGAGTGCAGGGTGAGAGAAGGGAGTGCAGGGTGAGTGGTGTGAGTTCAGGGTGAGTGTTGAGCCTGTTTGAGTGTTGTGAGTGCAGGGTGAGTGGTGAGCTCATGTGAGTGAAGGGTGAGATGTATGAGTGACCAGAGTGCCCATGTAAGTGCAAGATGAGTGATGTGCCCGTGTGAAAGAAGGGTGAGAGGAGTGAGTGCAGAGTGGGCGATGTTAGTGCAGGGTGAGGGATGTGCCCATTTGAGTTTGGGTGCAGGTGAAAGTTTGGAGGTGAGTTGTGAGACTGCAGGGTGAGCAGTAAGAGTGACAGGTGAGTGGAGTATCATGTAAGTGCAGGGTAAACAACATGTGTGCAGGGTGAATGGCCTGAGTGTATGGTGAGCAGTGTAAGTACAGTGTGATCGCTGTGAGTGCAGGGTGAGTGGTGAGACTGCAGGGTGAGAGTGACAGGTGAGTGGAGTGTCATGTGAGTGCAGGTTGAGAGGTGTGCTCCTGTGGGTGCAGGGTAAGAGGAGGGTGAATGGCGTGGGTGCATGATGATTGTTTGAATTACAGTGTGATCACAGTGAGTGCACGGTGAGCATTGAGAATGATGGGTTAGTTGTCTGAATGCAGGCCAGGCACTTTGAGAAACTCAGCATATTTGTTATCCATGGTAGCGAGTGGAGTCTCAGATATAATTTGTATTATGGCATCCATCAAGGATGGAGGGTGTAGGAAATAAATAATCTGTGGGTCCTGCAACAAACTTTCAGACTATTGATATGCCTTGATATGTTGTATATTGCTATGGCTCGAAAGTGGAAAGGATGTGACATAACTGGTGGAGCTGCTGGCTTTGAGTTTGTGAACAAGTTTCAAGTCCCAGCGCCAGCTCAACATCATGTGATCTTGGGCAAATCACTTTAACTCCCTGTGCCTTCAAAAATGAATGTGTCCTTGTATAATGTAACTGGTGCTCATGCAAAGTGCATCAATACCTTTGGGTGGAGTTTGAGCTATATAAAACTGCAAGAAAACAAAGCCTAATGTTACCTTTCAGGAAATGCATTCTCACACTGTGGCAGCAAAAGTAATTTGCAACTTTAAGGAATAGGCAGAGTGGAGATGCAAGGACTCCAGGAAGAGGTGAAAAAACAACAAAGCATTGTTATCAAGTAAATGGTCTTTTAAAGACCTGTGAAATACTCGGGTGCGGCTGCGATAAGAAGCCAGACCAGTCAGCCCACAGCAGTTCAAGAACTCTTATCTCTTTTATCATTAGGAGTGTAGTTAGTCAGAACAGGCTTTTGGCACTGTGTGTAGTACCCTTTCACTACATCACAAATGGCTGAGGATCACAGCTAGGTCCACCAAGATGCGGACCTAGAATCATCTGAGGTAGAACCTGAACTGGTCCTCTTGATTGATCAAACTGTCTCCTGCTCTTTTGATTCGGCCTCTGACAGGGCTCTTAAATAGGTTCTGGGCACTCCCGTCCCATCCCGACAAGCTTTGCAGAGTGGTCCAGTGTTGACGCGCTCTTCGGGGGCAGGATAGGTCCCTATTGGAGACCAGGGGTTAGAAAGCCCTACACATAAGGCGGACTCCTCTGCCAAGTTACGGCTCCTCATCCAGATGTCCCAATGGGATGTAAATTTGAGGGAACTACCAGGTCCTAGTGGAGCTTCTCTTTCCCTTCGTCCTCTTTTCCCTGAAGGTAACAGGACGGATGATCATGGCGAAAAAGACTCTCACACATCTGATGACTCTGACAGTTAGACCAAACAATTGAGGGATTGGCATCCTTCAGAAGGGGATCACCAAGAAATCAAAAAAGGGTCTGGACTAACCCTATGAAGACCGGAGTCAACATACAGACCTGTTTGGCCCGGAGGACTTTAGACATCCTCGGTATAGTCTTGTACCTCAAACAGTGGCTTAGGCAGTCACTTGACAAGGAGGGGCGTGACAACTTAAAAGCGGAATGCCCCAGACCTGCAATTAAGGGAAAGATGGCCACGACTCCTTAGATTGACGCCACCATGGTCATGTTCCTTGGGAACTGATTAAAGACCCTAAGAGAGAGATTGATCACTGCTGGCAGGCTTGCCAGGACAAGCTCTTAGATTTCGCTGTCCGCCTTACCAAGATCATAGAGTTAGCTCAGGTGTTAAAACAGTCCAGTGAGCTAGTGGACCCAGAGATTCTAGCAGGCTGGGCCCAACTGGCCCTTTGCATGCTTAGCAATTCAAACTGTGCTATTTCAACAGAAAGGAGACACTCCATCCTGCTGAGATTAGACCTCAAACTAGGGGACGTTGCAACCACAGAAGTGAGAGACTAGGTGAAGGGTAACCTCTTCCGAAAAGACTTCCTTAAGGACTTGTCATCGTTTTTACAAGCCTTTATGGCATTGGACATGGCCCCGTCTTTCCTGGAAAAAGTAGTCTCCCCTAAGGTTTTTGGATGGGTCAGACGTGGCAGGGCTCGCTTATCCAACTACCCTTTTACTTCTAGTCCCCCAGGAGCACAGGGCAATAGAAGTGCAGATTGGTCAGAGCAAAGACACTATACCCATTCTTCCCCTCCTGGAACAAGTATCAGCACGGACATGCAGGTAGAGGTTCAGATAGAGGACACCAAAGTGAACAAGGTGAGAGTTCGATTTTCCTCCCTAAAAAATCTAGGGGAAAGGACAGTGCTATGTACCCCAAAATGGCAGTAGATTTCCTCAAATGCCTGGATCCTCCAGACAGCAAAGGGATTCCAAATAGAATTTTGAGGTTCGCCGTCTCAGCCCATGAGACCGAATCCCATAACTATTTCACGAGAGATTGTCTCCTTAATAGGAAATCCGAGAGCTTGAAGGACAAAGGGGCCATAGAGGAATCTTTCCAACACCGAGGAGTTTCCTCAGCGATCTGTTAGTAGTCAATAAAAAAGACAAGTTATTGAGACTAGTTGTTAGAAATTGGGTTTCTGGTTGGCAAAGGTATGCACCCTCTCCAAGCAGGAACCACAATCCTAGTCAGGTTAAGTGTAGTACACACTAAATGTTTACCTGTGCTCACCCTCTGGTAACTTTAAACAGAGCAGTCAGACTAAACTAAAGAGGCAATGTGTAAAGTATTTGGGCGCACACACACAGTAACACAGTGAAAACACCACAAAAGTACTCCACACCAGTTTAGAAAAATAGCCAATATTTATCTGAGTAAAACAAGGCCACAACGACAAATATTCAACATACACAAGTCACGATATGAATTTTGCAAGATTAAATGAAAATACAGTGCTTAGAAGTCAATAGCTCCAACTGGGGCTATCTGTTTTCACTTGACCAGGGCAAATCCACAAGTTCAGTCTGACCGCGATGGAGCACGGGCAGGATAGAGGAGTCACGCACACCTGCTGACAGTACCTTGGATGCGTCGATGCTCGGGTACGATGCATTGAAAAACCGAGGTGATGTGTCGTAGGCAAAGCAACGGTTGTGAAGTTGGGAAACATCGGTTGATGTGTCGATGTCAAAAGCACTGTGTGTCGCTTCTGAGGTGTCGATGTTGAACCGCTGGGCTGTAGGCGATGTGTTGGCTCAAAGCCGCGCAGGGCCGGGAAAGTGTCAGAGTCAGACACAGGGCGTTGCAGATGTCAGCGATGCGCTGTCCGAGACTCACATGGCAGCGGTGATTCATAGGCGCTGCGTCAGCAAAGTCGGGGCTGCGTTTTAAGTCGATGTTGTTGTGTCGCGCAGTCGGCGAGAGGTGTCCAAGGCTTTGGTGCAGGCAGCAACGATGCCTCGATATCACAGGAAATGCGCCAGTTCTGAATGATGCTTCAGTGTCGATGCGCTGCGTTCCTGGGTTGCAGCACCAAACATCACTTCTAAGGGCCCGGGGCTGGATTTGGCACCACTTGGCAAAGCAGGACTCACAGCAGAGGAGCCCGGTGCTTGTAGAAAAATGCAGGTGAAGCATGTGATATCCCTGAGCAGCAATCAGCAGGCCAACACAGCAAAGCAAGCAGCAAAGTAGCAGTCTCTCCTGGCAGCACAACTGCTCTTCTTCCTGGTAGAATGTCGTCAGTTCCAGATGTGTTCTGAGTATATGGTGTCAGAGGTCCAGTACTTATACCCAATACTGCCTTTGAAGTAGGGAGACTACACAATACCCATTTCAGCCATTGAAGTAGGGAGACTTTGTACTCCATAACACCTTCCCTTCCCTAGCTCCAAACACACTACAGGGGGTATGCAACTCTTTGTTTGGGGACAGGCACAACCCTATTCAGGTGCACGTGTCAGCTCCTCCCTCTCACTCTAGCTCAGGAAGACCCATCAACCTGGTGATGGGCCATCAGGATATGCAGGGCACACCTCAGCTCCCTTGTGTGGCACTGTCTAAAGGGAATGCACCTAGTCCAGCAGTCACCCAACACACACATGTATTCCAGAGATAGGCAGAGGCACAGAGTTGTTAAAGAAAGAAAATGACAACTTTCTAAAAGTTGCATTTTCAGACCTGCAATTTAAAAACCCACTTCTCTAAAAGATGCAACACAAAATTTACACTTCCTATCTTTTCCCAATTGGAAGTTATACTTGTAAAGTGTTACAAGGATGATCCAGTGCTAACCTATGGGAGAGATAGGCCTTGCTATAGTGAAAAACGAATTTTGCAGTTTTTCATTACCAGGACTTGTTAAACTCCAAAGTACATGTCCTACCTTTTAAATACACTGCAACCTGTCCCTTGGGCTATCTAAGACCTACCTTAGGGGTGGCTTTTATGTAATAAAAGGGAAGATTTGGGCCTGGCAAGTAGGTGAACTTGCCAGGGTGAAATGGAAGTTTAAAACTGCATACATGGGCTCCGCAGTGGCAGGCCTGAGACATGTGTGAAGGGTTACTCATGTGGGTGGCACAATCAGTGCTGCATGCCCAGTATTAGCATGTGATTTACAGGCCCTGGACACGTAGTGCACTGTACTAGGGACTTATCACTAAATCAAATATGACAATCATAGAGAAACTAAATGTCATTCCATTTTAGGCACAGAGTACATGAACTTTAGTACTGGTCAGCAGTGAAAAGTGCACCAAGTCCTAAAGCCAACAAAAAAAATGTTCTGCACACAGTCAAAAACAGGAGGTCAGAAGGCAAAAAGTCAGAGAAAACCACAACAAAAGATTACTGGTCTAACACCAGTGATGGCTGGTCTACAGATACTTCAAGATTGGGGCACCCATCTCTTGAGGGCTATCCTCTGGAGAGGCAAGTAGATGATCCGTCTGTATCTGAAGGATGCCGACCTGTCCATACCAATATTTCCACCTCATCGTCGTTTCCCCCAGTTTATATGGAAGGACCAAGTCTGGGAGTTCAAGGTCCTTCTTTTAGGCCTGTCATCAGCACCATGGTGCTTTTCCAAGAGGCTGAAACTGGTGATGGCCTGGCTGCACTCCCAAGGCTGTTGGCTAATAATTCACCTGGACAACATGATCATGAAGTCAGAGAACCCTCAGGTATTCCTCCATCAAGCTCAATTGGCAATTGGCAGTTTCTCTTCTGTAGGACCTGGGTTTTCTCATAAACACAGAGAAATCAAACTTAATACCCAAACACCAGTTGGAATTCCTAGGATTCATGATAGATGAGTAGAGATATATCTGCCATTAAAAGGGAGTTACGTAACTTCTATCACAACAAACTGTATCTCTATGAGCAATCACCAGGATGTTAAGCCTACGTCTACATTGATAGAAGTGATTTTTCCAGGTCCACTGCACTACAGACCCTTACAATGCCTCAAGGTGCCTACTCGGAGGAAGTCCCTCTCAACCAGAAGGTCAGAACGGAGATGTCCTGGTGGCTTGACCACAATGGGGTGTGGAACTGCCATGCCATTTTCAGATGCACACCAGATGGTGAACTTCCTAGCCCAGTTAGCGTCCACAGGCAAGGCGTACTCTACCATACAGATCAGCGATCTCGATGGGGCACTCTCTAATTGCGGGCAACCTGACTGGCTCTCATTCCCTCATTTGTAGACTGTTGAGAGGCATCAGATTATCACTTCCTCTGACTCCTAGATATTCCAGGACTTTGGATGTCAGCCTGGTTTTTGTGGCTTTTCAGCAACTGGCCTGACACTTCTGATCTTTCGTGTAAGCAGCTGTTTGCAAAGCTTACTATGCCTAATTACATGCAAAGTGTTTCAGATATGAGGTCCTTGGACCTCTCAGGGACACGCTCACAGTGCATTACCCTGCCTTTCCTGATAATCCTAAACACTGCATAGTTAGGTGTCTAAGGGAATACGAGGATATGTCTAGAGCCCTCAAACCAAAGAGGGGTCAATCAACTTCTCATTTCTATCCTTAAACCTCGCAAGGTAGTATCCTCCCCTACCCTATCTAGATGGGTGATGCAGGGATTGTATACAAGGTGGGGTATGGAGTTCCTCAAAGGCAAATAACAGAAGAGAGGAGATACTGTGAGGTGTGAGTAGTAGTAGTATTAAGGTAGCTACTTGCCAAGTCAAAGGAAAAGGCAAACTAAGGGGGGACACCCCTTGGTGGAACTAGGGCTCTCACACACCCAGCAAGCTAGGTGTCATGCTTCATCATATGAGCCTGCCCCTCGTCCAGTCGGCGCTGCAATACCGGACGGGCTCCCGAACCGGGGCTCTTTAGCGGGGATCTTCTGTTCCTGCCGGTGGGTGCAGTGGGAGTAAGAGGCCTAGTGTGTGTAGACGTGAGAGAGTAGTGAATTAAAACAGGTCAGTTAATCCTAGCCATGATTTAATTTTTAAGGTAAACCGCCTGGCTAAAAATATATAGAGAGGGACAGTGCACTAGATGTAATGTGTCTAGTCATATAGTCCTGCTCTCAGATGATCGACATGTTTCGTGCCTCTAATGTCAGGGGGATCTGGGCACTTCCTCAGGATCAGAGTGAAAAAACTATCTACACTACGTGGTTAAGTGACATCTACCTACCACGTGTTAAGGTCGATGACCTATCCTGCTGTCTAGAATTGCTAGCAACAGTACTGGCGGTAATGAAATGGACACCGTTGTGGGTCCCGCGTGTGGCCACGCCAAGCCTGCGACCTACCCTGCCGCCGGAACACTACTACTACTCACACCTCACAGTATCTCCTCTCTTCTGTTATTTGCCTTTGAGGAACTCCATACCCCACCTTGTATACAGTCTTCCCGGGCTTGTACGTTGGACCTCGTTAAACTAGCCCGCCCGCGTCCCCCCTTTTGTTAATCATCTGATGCAGGGATTGACACTTCCTTATTTGGTGCCAAATTTACCAAGAGTGCAATGTCCTCCAAAGCCAAGTTTTTCATTAGAGCAGCTCACTGGTCATCGGATTCTACTTTCAGGACGTTTTGTTTTTCAAACCGATTTCAGGAATGGCTACGTTGGTGGTCAGTAAGCTTTAAACAAGCATAATCTGAGCCTCCGATCCTGTTGTAGAATGAAAAATGTCCTAGCAAATGTAAAGGAAAGTTTAAATTCTGTTAAAGATACAGAGGTGAGGATTAGCTGTCCTGGAAATGGGTATTTTTTCCCCGATCCCTTCCTGGGGATTGTGTTATGTATGGAGTTGCTCTAATTACAATTATATTGACTACATCATACATTATGGCTCAATTTATTGTATTGCAGTGTGTCTTAAAATCACATTCAAACATTCATTTTTAAATTATAATCTGCATTATAGTTATTGATACCTGTCTATGGATAGACACCTTGTGATCCTTTTGTTTGCTTTACAGCTCCAGAGGAAACAAGCATTTGCAATGCAATGGGTCTCGCATTACTGAAAGTTTGAGCTATTGGCATTGCATTATTATTTGCAATGCCAATAGCCCAAACTTTCAGTAATGCGAGACCTATTGCATTGCAAATGCTTGTTGTCAATTGTCCTAAAAATTTTCTCAACTGCCTTTTATAATGTTATGCCGTTTTACTCTTTTATCAAATTGTTTTTATTATGTTTTATATAGCTTTTACTTTATGATTATTTTAGCATGTATTGCCCGCTTTTATGACTAAAATTGTCAAATAAAGCAAATGAAATGTAAAATCAAAAAAAGTTTCTCTAAATTCTATTCGTCCACGAGTGGTAAAAGTATCGAAAGGGTCAGTGAAGGTGGAAGATGGACGCTGGTGGGGAAAGAGGAATGTGGTGTTGGTGGAGAGCTGTTCATTCAGATGAGAGGGAGCAGAGAAGTAGTGGCTAAAGTTGTTGGTTCGGAAGGTGATGATGCTGGTGCGAGTGGTCATTTTTGGACTACTTCAGATCTGTCTAGTGCAAGGAAAGATGGAAGTGTTGCAGATGACAAGTCATTAAGCGGTCAAAATATGGGTTCTAACATCGGTGGAGGAAGATGTCAGTTCAGAAACTGTGAGTTGCAAGACAGTGATGATAACGAGTTATTTACAGTTATGTGCACACATTCTCCTATAACAATTGTGCTAGAGGACTCTCGAGATTTATATTCCATTATTATTAGGTTTTAGCTGGGTGCTCTGTTCTGACGAAGGCAGCGCTGGAAGTTGCTGGGAGCGCTCCACAGGGAATACGCACCCAGGCTTTTATGCTTCATATTTACCAAATAAATTTGGAACTGTAAAAGCAGCTTCTGTCTAGAGAAGTTCTTTGTTACTCGCACTTCACAACAGACCCAATCTATATTGTACATATTAATGACACATCGAAATGAAATGTTTTGCACTGATTTACATGATGGTGAGCCAAGGCTTGGATCGTAACCTAGTTCTCCATTATCAAGAGTCGGCAGCGCTACCTATTGGGCGGGACACATACCCTAACATTAATCTCAGCTCGCTTTGGCCTCGAGGTTTTAAAAAGACCTCAAACCTGGCTCAAGCTTTCAGTGGTTTGTCGACCTTTAGTTAGCACTTCCGTTATATTAAATATGCATTTTCTAAACTTGCTCACATTTTAAACCTGAAAAACACAAAAGCTGATTTTCTTGGTACAGTCCTAAACTAATAATATGCTGGAAATACGGGCAGTGTTTAAATGAACAAGAATTTGGACATGGTATTCAAACTGATCCAGTATGAGGCTGCACAAAGTGTACCTATCACCTCCAGATTTGCGCACATCGCACACAAAAGATCCCTTGACCTGCGGAACCCCGCAGCACAAAAGTCAAGCAACTAAATGATCAATAGTCCACCGTTGCCACCGACATATTGGGCCTTTCCTAACAGACACGCCCAGCGACAAGCAGAGGCCACCAGTCAGAAATCGAAGTGAGGCCACCTAGCCAGAGTGTTCTACCGCAGTTGATTCGCCTCTTGCTGCACCAGCGAATAAAAGGTTTAAATTTGTTTTTTTCCACTGTAGAATAAGCAGTTAAGAAACTGGAAAAAGCCACCTGGGCGGACAAGGCTTTGTCCCAAATGGTGGCCATATTGTGGTCAGGCAAAACGTCACGGTAGATATAGTATTTTACGCCGTGGGTGCCTAAATCATTGACAACATGACATCTACCCCCCCCCCCCAAATTGACCCTGTACGATAGACCCAAGAATGGTAGGTGAATAAAAACGTCCCACATCTAGTCAGAACAAACACACAATTTGAGGAGGGTGTCATAGATTACAAAAAAGAACCATCAGATACAGCCATTACATCTGATCCAGGTGGTATGTGCGAAGAGCAGGCTCTGAGTGTGGTCACGGCTTTAAGTGGGCCGGGTCCTGTCGGTGCCCAGCACCGGCAGTTCTAAAAAGCAGGTGCTGAGATGGGTCCCTGTCGGGCTCTCCACTTTTGCCCTCACCCTCAGGACGAAAAAAAAATCTTAGCTCTGCAGCAGTACCACTGCTCAAAGACTTTGATGCAACTTCAAAGAGACTGGTTATAGTTCTTTCACAGTGTCATAATTTCAGAACAAAAGCATTTTCAATATTCTATACAAGGAAGCCATAGTTGTTGCTTATTTATCTTATGCAACTAACAACCATTGACAAAGCCAATAGTCCTGGCTTGTTGTAGGTGTAATGTTACTTGTATTATATATCTGGATGTAATGACAGAAGCAGCAAAACACCTGTTGGGTGGCACACTATGCTAAGCACAGGTTTTTAGCTTACATGTTTTTCAGCTATGCCCTTAATTACATTGGCCACGCCCTTTTGAGAGACCCCCCAGTTTTTTCATCCCACTTAAAGCCCTGCGTGTGGTGCTTGGCTCTGTGTGTTGGTTGTCAGGGGCGTGTATGCAGAGACCAGACAGTATGCTAACAAGTGCCAGGGTGCACCTGCACAGCTGTGTGTGAGTGCGCAGTGACCAGGCTGCAGTGTTTGTGCACGGGCAAGTCTGCATGCCGCATTGGACAGGTGCTGAGTGTTTTGTGCTGGGGCCAACCTGTGCATATGAATGTCCAGCACATACAACAGGCTTTGGTGCAGAGGATAAACCACTGGGGCTGTGTGTGCTTGGGGCAGAATGTGTGTGTAGCTATCAATCTGCATGCATGCATGCAGTGTCAAGGATGCACTCGTGTGTGTGCATGAATGGGAAAGGTGTGACAGTGTGCATAAAGTTTACATTAGGCTGCCTTTTCCAGCGGAACAGGCGTGGGGAAGGCTATTAAGAGATTAGGGAAACCGGCCTTCCATTTCTACCTATTTTGTGAATAAAATATTTTTGCAGGCACCAGGAGTCTCTATAAAGAGCTAATAGCGCTGAAGGGTGTCTGAGTAGCAGATGAATGCCCAACAATGCCACTGATGCTTTTAAAGTCCTGTCTGTAGAGTTCCAGGATACCTCGGGGCCTCCGCGACTGGACAAGGTAGGCCTAACACGCAAAATACATAAAGAACGCCACACACACAGTGTTACAGTATGGGCCAAGACCCCGAGCGGTCATGCACCCTTTTATTTATACCTTCGGGCGAGCCCACCCTCCGGGTGCATGCAAACTGCAACATGTTATAGTGCTCCGTCACTACATTCCTCCTTTCCTTTAGATGTAATGCTGCCGAATGTTCACACATCCATCTTTGGGCATGCAGCATACAAAGTCTCAGAGTTTCTGGCTGGGGGCAGGGTTCGGCCAGAGACCATACCTCTGGCTCCGGGAGTTGTTGGTTGTCCCTGTCCCTGCCGTGTCATCTACGGATGATGAGGGGCTCGGACTGCTCATTGGCTGCTCTCTAGCTGCTGGTGTCCGTTCCTCTTGGTGTCTTGGTGAGGGGTCTCGGTTTCCTCCTGGGGTGCTTGGTGGCGATATTGCTTCCTCTCCTTCTTCTTCACCTCCGTCATCACCTCCGTATTCTCCGCCTGGCCTGGTATTCACTTTCTTGAACCAGGAGACGTTCCTTGCGATTGTGCGACATCCATGCCGAGCTGACACCATGGTTCCCCGCACCTCTGTGACTTCCCACACCTCCGGTTCGTATGGGGAGCGATATTTCCATCCTGGATGTTGATCTTTCACTATGACACAGTCTCCCACTCGGATGCCAGTCACCTGTGCCTTTCGCGCCTTGCTTGCCTTTTCATTGGTGGTCATTCTCCTGGCTTGCACTGCTGCTTGATTTAGATCTCTTGGACACCACGAGGAGTCAGCGGGAATACTGTCTCGGGGGGCTTTCCGGAACAGCAAATGTGCAGGGGCACACCGTGTCGTGCAGGGCGGTGTCATCCGATATGCCAGCAGGAATTGTTGTAGGCACTGTTCTGCATTTTCACCTCTCTCAACTCCGATCCGCAAGGCTCGGTTCAGGGTCCGCATGAAACGCTCCACCTCTCCATTGGCTTGCGGCCACTGTGGTGTGATTTTGCGATGCCTGATGGCTTGGGACGCCAGATACTCCTGGAAGTCTCTCCCCTGGAAGGGCGGCCCATTATCCGATCTGATTTCTTCTGGGAGTCCCATCATCGCGAAGATTCGGTCTAGGGTGGTCTTGACCTGGGGAAACGCAGTGGATGACACCACCTCTACGACTGGGAATTTGGAGTGAGAGTCTATGAGGGCGAGTGTGTTCCGCCCATCGGGGAATGATCCAAAATCCACACTGACGTGGGTCCATGGGTCTTGGCATGGATCGTCCGTTATAATTGGATGAGGTGCAGGGTCATTGCTGGTGATGTTGCATGAATGGCAGGCGCAATTGGTGTCATCAACCATGGTGTCCATACCAGGGAACCATACTTTTTTCCGGAGATGGGCCTTTGTTTTGGCTATCCCCTGGTGTCCCACATGTGTAAGGTCAACTACTCTCCTCTGCACATTTCGGGGGATCACTATTGTGGTGCCACGCAGAACTACTCCATGCGTTCCTTCACTTAGCTCGCTGCAAACCCTCCACAAGTGTTGGCGCGACATTCTTTCCTCCTCCGTTAAGGCCCGAGCTCCATCAAGGAAGTGTTGCCAGCTTCGGTCAAGCAGCGTTCTTTTCACCTTGGACAGACCCTCATCGGCTGAGGTGGCATTCCCTACCTCCTCTAGAGTGAGTGCCTTCAGGCAAGCTTCCTGAGATACCATCCTTACAAATTCCTCTGTTTGCTCCTCATCTGTGGACTGTCCGGCCGGCGCAGTCCTGACTGGATGCCCCGACAGGAAGTCGGCGGGGTTGTTGACGCCAGGGCAGAAAACCACTTCGAACCGGTAGGCCTGCAGCTGGACTGCCCATATCTCGATTCGGAGAGGTGCCAGCCGGGTGGTGCCTGCAAAGAGGGGGATCAGTGGCTTGTGGTCGGTCACCACACGAAACTCCTGCCCATAGAGGTAGAAGTGGAAGTGATGGCATGCCCACTTAATCGCCAGTGCTTCTCTTTCTATCTGGGCATACCGCATCTCGGTCTCTGTCAGAGCTCTGCTAGCGTAGGCTACCGGGACCCACTCCTTTGCTGACGTTTCTTGAAGGAGAACGGTTCCCAGCCCTACAGGACTGGCGTCCACTACCATCTCAGTGCGTCTGCTGGGCTGGAAATAAGCCATGACAGTCTTGTCCATGAGGGCTTCTTTGACAGCATTAAACGACGCGTCTTCCTTCGCAGTACATTCCCAGGGTGTTCCAGCCTTCGTGAGTTTTCGGAGAGGTTCAGAGAGAGACGCCAGGTTCGGGATGAAGCGTCCACAATATGTGGCCATGCCCAGAAAACTGCAGACCTCTGTGGGCGATGTGGGCCGCGGAGCAGAGCGTATGGCTGCAGCCTTCTTCGGGTCGACTTGGAGGCCGTTCCGTGAGAAGATGTAGCCGAAGAACTCCACGGACTCCTGATAGAATGAGCACTTGGCTTGATGAAGAGTCAACCCACTGTCTGCAAGCCGCTGGAGCGTGTTCCCTTAAATGTACGTGGTTGTATTCCAGAGTTTTTGAGAACACCAGGATGTCGTCACTCAAGTTGATGACCCCTTGTAGCCCTGAGAGTGTCTCTCGGATGGCGTTCTGAAACACCTCGGCGGCTGACGACACCCCGAAACTCAGCCTCTTGTACCTCCGCAGCCCCACGTGCGTGGAGAACGTTGTGATGTTTCTGCTCTCCGGGTGAAGTTCCAGTTGGTGGTAGCTGGCGTTGAGGTCCAGTTTCGTGAACCCCTTGGCCCCATTGAGATCCGCCACGATGTCATCCATGGTGGGCGTGAGGTGCCGCTCCTGTTTCACTGCCAGATTAGGAAGTTGCATGTCGACACACAGCTGAATTGCTCCGGGTTGCTTCGGCTTGGGAGCGACAACCAGGGGCGACACCCATGGGGTGGGGCCCGAAACCTTATCAATCACACCCAGCTGTTCTAGTTTCCACAATCCTTCCTCCACTTGAGGGCGTAGATGAAATGGCACCCTCCGGTGCTGGAGCGCAGTTGGTTTGACCATGGGATCGATGTGTAGCTTGAACAGCTTTCCCTTGAGGCAGCCAAGCCCTTTGAACAGCATAGGGAATTCCTTGAGGATGTCGTGGGCATGTAGGTCGTGTACCTGGTTGGCAAAGAAGACCAACTCCAGGTCCTCCGCCGTGTGACAGCTAAGGAGTGTACCCCTCTTTCCTTCGGTGACAGGGAACCAAGGTTGGATGCGGTGTCCTTCTTTGGCCACTTCGACCTCGAAGACCCCTTGCAGGGGAAGCGGCTCAGTACCTCCGTACGTATAGATTTTTGCTTTCGAGGGTGACAGTGGTGGTCGTGGGGATAGTCATTCGTGCTGCTCACTGTCCATGACATTTACCGAGGCTCCGGTGTCTATGAGAGCCTTGACTGTGGATCCTGCCACCGCGATGGAGCACATGGGCAGGGGTCGATGACGTGGGCCCTTCCGGCTCACGAACGATACTACGAAGACGTCGTCGTCATCTGTGCCCAGATCGTACCCCAGCAGGGCGGAGTCCGTCTGCTCCAGTGGGCCTTCCAGCAACAGATGTCTGACTGCTGTCGACATACCTCGCTGTCCTGAGGCATTGGTTCTTGTTCTTCCACTCCGACACACTTTAGCAAAGTGGTTTAGCGTCCCACATCGGGAGCAGGTCTTTCCCCTTGCAAAACACGGGCCAGCTGGTGGGTGTTCGAGGCCGCAGTTGCTGCACATTCCACTTCGCGACGGCCTTCTGTTCCCTCGAGGCGCCGCTGGGCGTCTCTGAATGATGTTTTCTCTCTCTTCCTTTATCGCCAGTGGCCGAGGTGGTCCTGTGGGGTTTGGATGTCGGTTAAGGGCTGCTTCCATTTCATCAGCCCGAGCGTTCGACAGCTCGTGTGATCTTGCGAGCACCAGGATCTCATCCAGTGATATGCCTGGTTGCCTGAGTATCAGGCGGCGCAGCGTTACCGATTTGCAGCCCTGTATGATTTGTGCCCATATTTCTTCCCTCTGGTCAGGGACTGTACAGGAGCTCGCCAGCTTCCGTAGTCGTGCGTAGAAGACGTCTATTGATTCCGTCTCTCCTTGCCTCGCTTGGCGGAGCTTAAAACTCTCAAAATCGGCGTTGATCTCAGGGTCGAAGTGCCTGTTCAAGGACACCACTGCTGCATCATAGTTGTCATCAGCCCCAGTGCTCTGTAAGGTTTCGAACAGGTCATATAATTTGCCTCCTCCGTAGCACATGAGTAGTGACCTTTTCACCCTTCCGTCGGTCTCTCTCATCCCCACGAAGTAGTGGTCCAAACGGCCGATCCACGACTTCCAGCGCGACGCGGCCGTGGCAGGATCAACCAACTCACTGAAAGGGGGCAGAAGACGCTGCTGTGGCGTGGCCCGGCTGCTGCAGGGCTGGCTGCGGTGCTTGCTGTGGGGCTTGCTGTGGGGATTGTTGCAGAGGCTCCAGGGCACCCGCCCCATCCAGATCCGGGGCGCTCATCTCGCTTGGTGCACGTGTGCTCAGTGGCGCCTGCGCTCAGGTTGGCTCGTGCTTGCCTTTGCCAATGTTTGATGGGGTCACCACGATGCCTTCAGCGCTGTGTGACAGCGTGGGATCTGGCACACCTGGTTCCACGACGACGACCTGATGTGGATGTCCCCTCCTCCACACAGTAGTCCCAGTGTACTTGCCTTAGCCAAGGCTCATTGCCGTGTACCTGACAGTGCTTGCTTTCTTGCTCTGTCTTTACTTTTCTCAGGCCGTGCAATACTTCGTTGGATGCGCTGACTCAGGGCAGGCGCGCGTGTGTGGGTGAAGCTTGAAACGGCAGAAGGATTCAGCTGTGTTCTGCGTGTCCTCGCTCCTTATCACCCCCTGGCCTGGGGTAGACGCGCTCGAGCAGGCCGCTCTTTGATGAGTAACGCGACCGTGACTCGGGCTGTGCGCTCGCTCCCTGCGCCTCACTGACCTTGCAGGCACCGCCGCCTGAGCTCCTTGGCACCGCCGCGCTCGCTGGGTGGGCACCCGCAGTCCGGGCTGTTGTCGAGGCTTCTTAGGGCCTAGGGCACAGCCTCATGTGCACGCAGCGGCCGATCCGTGCCGCACTTTGCCTCAGCGGGCCAGGTGATGGGCTCAAACTGGTATGGCAGAGGCGTGGGTGGGACCCGCCTCGTCGCCAGTGTAGAGTTCCAGGATACCTCGGGGCCTCCGCGACTGGACAAGGTAGGCCTAACACGCAAAATACATAAAGAACGCCACACACACAGTGTTACAGTATGGGCCAAGACCCCGAGCGGTCATGCACCCTTTTATTTATACCTTCGGGTGAGCCCGCCCTCCGGGTGCATGCAAACTGCAACATGTTATAGTGCGGGCCAGGTGGCTCCGTCACTACACTGTCCATGTCTGTAAAAAATGAAAACAAACAAGACAGAGAAGCTCTGCAATCTGCTCCGCGGAGCAAACAATAAATTCTCTGTTCTGTTTCCTGTTCCTTATGTACCCAAGACCCTGTCCGGATCACAAATTGCTTGATTTAAATCTAAGACCACCCCAATAGTTCCTACAGAATGCCAATGAGTCTGGGTGAAGTGTGTCAGTCTGTTGAGAAACAGCCTACTAAAGGCAGAGTCGGAATCTAGCATACAAAGGGAAGAGGCTGTCAGGGTACTAAATCACACACTGCATTATGGGTTTTACATGGGAGAGGAGACCCCGGGCACCCTTTCCAGAAATGCACCCCTATGGCAGAAAAACTAAACCACCCAAACAGAAAACCAACGTTAATTCATCCAAGCAAAACCACCAGCGCGAACGCCTGCAGCTTGTCAGATGTAGTAATAACTAAAAAAAAAGATGTATTTTTTACTACTTGTCCAAAATGTTAACTCCTAAAAAGTTACCAAAGATGGCCTTATCTAATGTTTGGTTAAATCCAGTAACCAGCCGCCTGCCTCTAAAGTCGTTACTTCTGTTGACAAACACTTTACCTTATATTGTAATTATAAAAAAGTAATATAGTGTGAACCTTATCAAAATGGTTTAAGGAGCCCCATGTATATTTGAAAAAGCGTTAAAAATTACATTTCCAATCTTCTAACATTACCTATTCCATCACCAAAAATCATCATTCAGATTACCAATGATTACCGATGTTATCTCTTGAAAATGACATCTTAAACAAAAAATGTCACGTTATCCCCCAAACATGACCATGCTATGTTGCCACCGTGGGGTCAAACATACAATCTCTCAAATATCATCCATGTGAACCTAAAACACACCTAACCCTCAAGCGTGAGAGTCTATGGCCACAACCAAGGGGCACTGAGGGGTTGCTCTCTATTGTTCACTGCACCACACCTGCACAACCAAGGCATATCCTGCCCTCAAAACCTACACAAGATGTGTAATATGAAAATCATATGCCAAAATGTATGTCTTGTCCTGAAAACAAAAGGAATGTTTGGGCGACTAGTGCGAACCTGTATATGAAAACACAACTAGAGATAATTTGCCGTTCAGGCAATTCTTACGTATCAAAAGGAATTGTTTGTCAACTGCTAAATATCAGGAACATGCACAGAATTTGGCAGTCCAGGTAGAAGCTAGGCATTATCCGAGAAAACTTGTAAAAAGATCTTTGAAACGCGCAGCCAACAATAACAGGACAGCATTCTTAGAGGCCAGTGAACCTAAGGAGAATGACAACAGACTAACCTGCGTGAATACATTCTGCAGCTTTTCAAACAAAATCAAGAAGAGCATTCTTTCTAATTGGAAGATATTGAACATTGGGACTACACCACTGCCACGCCCACTTTTTGCTTTCAGACGAAGTACTAACATTAAAGATCGATTAGTACACACACGACCGCGTTGGACCAAGACAGGACAACAGGATACTCTCTGGGGGTTACCTCCCGTGAAAGGACATTTTCCATGCGGTTCGTGTGCAGCCTGCCCACAAAAGACTCACACTACTGAAATAAACATTGGGTCAACAAGACCCTGGATACTTTCTAACCATACAAATTGCAATAGCGAGAAGTTGATTTATTTAATTACTTGCCCTTGCACACTCCGATACGAGGGCATGACTACTCGTAAAGTTAAAACCCGCATTCTGGAACACAAAAGCACTATCCGATGTAGAAAATCCTCCACTAAATTGACTAGCCACTTTCTTGAAGCTAATCATTCCCCACAAGATCTCAGATGGACAGTTTTGGAAAAACCGTTTATTCCAACTCATATCACTGACATCGCTACATACCTGTTCAGACGAGAGCAACGGTGGGTGCACAAACTAGACAGTGACAACACAGGTCTGAATGACGAGATCCCATGGGTCTCTTTATGAGGACAATTGGTGAGCGAAGTCGGGACACCATTCCTCGCATTGATTACTATAGTAATTCCATCGAGCATCTGTTAGGACTCGTTCCAACATTAAACTACAACTCCCAGCATACATATTACATGCTGCGCATGCACGGCCGATTTGTTAACGTATATTTGATATAGAATCGTTAATCGGGGCTCTACAATGGCGTTCTTCATTTTCAGAGTAAACACATTAAATATCTCATAATGACGTGTTTTTAAACCATCACGGAATGTAACAACGTTTTCTGGCATATCTACTCTGTGAGGCGCATGTGCGACCGATAAGTATTTTTTTATCGGCGCATGCGCATTATAGTTTGAGGGCAGGGTTTCACGCCCCTGTTGCTCATTTCCTTGAGGATTTACACTACAAAAGAGAGCGGTTTTACTGTAGACACTCACCTCCGGTTACAGGCTCATTTGGGCACAGAGTACCGACGGAGAGGTGAGTGTCACGGCGGGGCTCTGCTATAATTTATCTATTTGCCTTTTCCTTCCTAGCATTATGGAATTGTTCTAAACTGTGTTAGCGCTAGCCTGCTCAGGGTCCCCCTCCCATTTTTTATGGATTACATTAAGCAAGGGGATAAGCGGCTACGAGTAGGTTGCTCTTATAGTCTTTCATTTAAAATGACCGGATCTATTTAGCAAAATGTAGATATTTCCTTGCTGAAGGGTAGGTCTTTAAGTGTTCTATAGCGAGTTAGGCCACACCCTGTTGTTTGGTGCATATGAATACATCTAGAGGGTCCTACCTATGGGATTAAACCACCGCCAGACACCAGGGTGAGACTGTGCACTCCATCAGGTTCTCCTCCATTTATGCTCCTTGATTCATGCCTACCTTAGTTTCCTGAATTAGGAATACTGCTATAAGACTATGGGTAGTACATGTTGTGTGAATGACACATGCACCGATATTGATTTGCTTTTCCAGAGCGGTGCCCCCACCCTGAGCTGTCGCCAGGTTGAGGTGGAGTCCCTTACCCAGCAGTAGCGGGTAAGAGCTTTCTTCCTTATTTTCTTAGTCTCACATATTGAATGTAATTATTAAAGCCACCATTTATACCACTCTCCTACAGGTTGTTAAAATCTGATTGAATGGTTCTGTTTCCATTAGGTAAAGTCACCTTCCGAAGCAGATGAACCATGAAAATTTCTGGTTCACATATCCTTTTTTTGTTTATTCACTTGAGCACTTAAAGCAGCAGCATCTGTACAGGTCCTGACGAAAGCCTTGCCCGACTGAGTGGCATTTCGGCTGAAACATGTTGACCACCACCTTCCACCATACAAATGCGGTTTAAATCCATACCGCTGGTGCACTGTTTTTAATCCTGGCAGTGGGTGCACCTGAATAAATCTTACATTCTGTGCTCGCCAGCCAGTTTTATTCTCACATTCTTCACAGTATACATTTTCTTTGCGCTGCGCCCTCGCTCACTCTATTTTGTTCATCACATGTGGATTTAGAATATCCTGATAGAGTAGATATTAAAAACATCCCTGAGCTTCTCCCTCTCAGAGAGGGGGTTGTAGCCCTCAAAGGAACTAAGGGGCATATCTACAAGGCCCCGCGATAAAATTATCGCCGCTTTAGTGTCCGTTAAGTGGGCGTTCCTCTCCAGAATAACGGGAGAAATGTCGCTAAGCGACATTTCTCCTATTATCAAGCCTCACGCTATGAAGCATAGAGACAAGCAAAGTAGCGATGACCTCTGTTATCGCTACTTTCCTTACGCCTGCTTCAAGACTGACTTAGCCATGATATCCTATGTAAGGTGGATATCATGGCTAAGTATGTCTTGCCCTATCAGCAAGCTATCGCCAAACCTTGTGCGATTATCGCTGTATTTCCAGCGATAATCGCACAATTGGCAGCTTGCGCTCTGAATTTTATCGCTTTGGAGATAAGCGTTGCTGATAGCATGCTATCTCCGCGATAAAATTCAGAGTTGGCCGGCGATAATTATCCTCGCGCTAAGAGCGCTGAGCGATAATTATCGCATGGCCTTGTAGATATGCCCCTAGGTTATTCCTTTGAGAGGAGAATCCCATATGATGAAGCATGTCACCTTTGGTGAGTGAGGGATTTCGTCCTAATAAGGGAACTTCCCACAGCTAGGTCTGTGTGTTATAGTTTGTGGCTTTTTTGTAGTTCTTCACATACAATATCCTTTCTTCGACTTTCTGTTTAAAATAGACCCAAGGATTCTACATTCGTTTTTGTCTGATACTAATGGGGATATAATCCTTTGCAGGTCTTTAAAATTTCCCTAGGACCCTCCTGCTTGAAACCTTCTTGTTGTGTTAGTATGAAAACACAAGCCCATCTTCAAAAATCAAAGAAAGTACTGCTCAGAACCAGCCCTTCAAAATACATTCTGTCCAAGAATCAGTCCACCAGAACGTTCACGGTAATTCCAACTAGTGTGCTCTGGACCATATCCAGTGCACGCTGGAACTAAGTCCTACGTTCTTAAAACGGAAAAGTTAAAATGTACTTAAGGCAGTATTTCCAGACAATATAAACATAAAGCTGTCACTTCCTCGAGATTTACCGAGAGTTACGTCTCGTTCATAGCCATTCACAGTCAATGTTTTACATCAGAGACAAATATATATGAATAGCATAGATTACACAAATATGGACACACATCATCCGTGCCAACACATCTGATTAAATGTTCAGTCTTTCATGCTACCAAATCTTGCCAAACAGACGCACCGACGCGCACAAATGCAAATGAAGTTCACAAAAAATAAACAGAATTAAAAAAGGCATTCCAATAACCCGATAGAACAACCAAAAAAGAGAATACTTATAAAAAAAAAACATAGGGGCATATTAGCAAGACCGGCGATAAAATTATCTCCGTTTTAGCGGCAGGAAACTGCCGCTAAAACGGCGATAATGGGCTTGCTAATATGCGTAATGGAATTCCAATAGAAGCCCAGGTTAGATGTGCAGGACATCTAACCTGGGCTTCTATTGGAATTCTATAACGCATATTAGCAAGCCCATTATCGCCGTTTTAGCAACAGTTTCCTGCCGCTAAAACGGCGATAATTTTATCGCCGGTCTTGCTAATATGCCCCATAATGCCTATTCATTAGGCGATAGTTGTTAAAACAAGAGAGTTTCCGAAACAAAAGCCCTACTCATCTGCGACCCTAAGCAATACATAGAACGCACTCAACGCCCCTTCCCACAAAACATGTACCAATTGTTTTCACTCAGAACCCCGAGTATATTCTCACATTTTGTTTTGCAGGAGTTGATTAAACAGTACTTGGAAAAATTATCTAAAGCAGCAGCTGCTGGCCAAACAAAGCGTGTTTACAAAGCTGCAAAGCTGCCAAGTTTTCAGATTGCTTTGTGTGACATTTTCATAATTTCAGTGTAATTATGAGTGACATTTCAACGACTATAAGTGACACTTTCTTGTTAACAAAAATAAAGCAATGAACAGGAGGGAAACATATAAATATCATTAATTACACCTATTTGAGCAAAGGGAAACTCTAATAAGATCTTAAACCTGCTGCAAACGTCTGCGGCTGCTGATTTATATTTACACTGAAATTATGAAAATGTCACATATAACAATCTGAAACCTTGGCAGCTATGCGTCCATTCATTGGATGAATCAGGGTTCCATACATTTGGAATGGTCATAGGAGAAAAGCTAGAGAAAGTGAACAGTTAGAGGGTCTGTTGGCATCCATGATTCCAAATCAGATTTCGGGGATCGAGTTAGGTTTTTTACATTAAGCATGATTACAGTGGGGATTGATTCACTTGGCTGCAGTGACCTACGGAATCCAATGACGTAGAAAAACCTTTGGTTTCAACGATGCCAACAGGCCTGGCTCAGGTAGGAGGCTCTTGACTTTTAAAGACAAAAATCTACTGGCAGCTGCCACAGAAAGTGTCAGTGACACTACACTTGCGGAGCGGTGCTACTGTAGTTGCTGAAAAAGCAACATGAACAGGCAAGACGGCCATGTGGAATCTCATAAGGGCACTCCCGCCGGGGCTGATCCGATAGGCTGTGCCGCGCCTCGGGTAACTTTGGCACTCCTCCTACCTGAGGCTTCTGTGGCAAGTTGAAGGAATGCCAGTGGGACGAAGCGCTGTGCAGGGTGTGGTGCTTCCTGGCCCCGGCACCACTCCGGCGCCACAGTGTGAGTCTGGGTGTTATTGTCAGCTGCATTGGGCCGAGCCGGATCGGGTCGGCCGCTGGATTCATTACCGCGGCGCTGCGAGTTTATCAGGCAGCAGCCACTACTCTGAATACAACAACTGCCGCCCACTCACGCCCTTGGAGGCAGCCTACGCCACGTATCGACCCATTCGCCCTATAAATATGAGTCTGACAGAGCTCACACGGACTCCTCAATGTCACGGTATTAACCATTGGCAGGCACGACTAGTAATTGACATCACGTTAGTGAAATATATGCTGCTGAGCCGGTAATTGAATCCTGTGCTACTTTTTGTCATTAAGCAGCTCAACCAGCCCCAAGAAGGCTGTCGAACAGCGCGCAGCGCGCGCGCGGCCTGCCTCTACCATTCAACTTAGTGCTAATATAATAATAAGCAGCAAGCGCTCCGGCAGAAACCCTTCACAGGCACAGGCGCATCTGAGCAAACAAGTTAGAGGCAAGCAGAAGTGAAACAAAAAGCTGTATGGAGCCACTACGAAAATGAAACTAGCCGAGGAATAAAAACCAAAAACAAGGAGGAGGGGCCATCACACGCTGTACAGTGTGATGGCCAAACAATACGTTCTCTGAGTGAAATCGCCAGGGACAGAACTAAGCAGGTAAAGGAGGGGCATTTACACAAATGCACCAATGAAAAGCCAGCATTTGTGAATGGCACAGATAGCAACCAATGGCAATCAGTGGGTTTGCCAAACCCCACAGAAGAGGTACAACAGGTCGATAAAGCTCGACCTAAAAAGGGGTAGCTAAGGGCTAGACGGATACCTTCACAAGGGCTGATTACATTGGCACCAGTTATTGTTGTAGCCTCGCACAAAGAAAGAGGATGAAGATCTGTGACACAAGCATTTATGTGGTTGATAGAGACATGATTCAACATGTGGTTTATAGAGACATGATTCAACATTATAAGTGAAGTAGTTTGCTGTAGTTTTGTTTCACATGCCTATTGGATATTGTAGTTTACGTTTACGGGCTGCTGTGAGACAAAGTAAACAAAGTTGATGTATAATCCTCGCCTCTGTGTCCTTAATAGGATTGGAACTTTCTTTTATGGTTGCTAGGACATTTTTTAATCAGTGGCAGACTGGACAGTACAAGAGATAGAAAAAGTCTCAGTTCCCTGAAATACGTGCTGGTGGTGCCCACTGGCAACCTCTGGCACCAAAAGTGCACTGGGATGACAGGGGTATTAACAGGTGCAATAACGGAGCCTATGTAAATAGTGACCAAATCATATTCTTGAAAACCAGCAATATCCTCAAATGAGGGACAGCTAAGCTGGATGCATGTCAGTCAAAGAATATGGACATCACAGTTGAAATTATGCACTCTCATCAGAGTACAGAGCTCTTGGATGAGTGAGTGAATGCATGAGTGAGTGAATGCGAGAGTGAGTGTGTGAAACAGTTAGTACATAAGTGAGGGAGCTCGCATTAGAACTGACTGAGCTAATGAGTGAGTTAGCGAGCATATGAAATGAGTGAATGAGTGAGTATGCATGTGAACTGAACGAGCACATGAGTTATTGAGCATGTTAATTAAACAAGCACAAGAGTTAGTGAGTATGTTAAGTGAGTGAGTGTGCGAGTGGGCTCATTTAATCTGTACACGAGTTCACAGACTATGGACATCACCATAGGAAACATACACCCTTTGGTCTAAAAAAAAAGAAAAGATCATAAACTCCCTTTATGCACTGCAGAAATGTGCAGGTGGATGCAACGATTTAGAGAGCTCCAGGTAAAATAATATTATCTTTAAGGTAACACTTAAAATACACTGAAACAATGATTGACAAAGTTAGTAGTTTTGACTTTTTTATGATACAGGCACACAGACAAACAACGTCCATGCACTTATTGATGGAGATGGCACATGTTCAGCTATGGGTTTCCAACTTTTCCTGTAGTGAGAGCTACTTCTGATCAGTGAAAATCATTGTGAGCTACTGAATTCCAAGCCACTTGCACAGAGCTACCAGACACTTCCATGCCCAGCTTCATTGATTTTAAGCCTAATATCTATAGAGTCAGACGAATCACTGACAAAATCTCGAAAGACATATTATCGAGCTACAATTATATCGATACAAAATTATCGATAACATTAATATCGACATCATATACCTATTTAAAACATTACAAAAATATCGAGGATACAATATCGAAGTACATAAATATCTATTTCACAAATATCGCTAACATACTTATCGAAATTCAAAAATATCGACCTTCATTAAAATACATTAAATAGGTTAAAAATATCGTACACAAAAATATCGACAACACTAATATCGTAAAATTAAATATATCGACTATATAAAACTCTAATAAATATAAAAATTAAACGACATATAAATGATTAATTTACTAAAAACACAATACTAAATTAATAAAGCACAATAACTATTTTACTAAATTTAAAAATCAATTAACACAGCAATAACATTACTAAAATATTATTAAAAATACTAATACATTAAACATTAATAATATAAAATATTACTATTACAATTCAATTATATAATATATAATACATAACAAAAGCTATTTAAAAATATATACTAATTTATACATAACTTACTACTAATTAGCGTTTTCCTTATTTGGAAACTAACTACTAAATGATTTTAAAAAAAATACAAATTAACCAATAGAAAAACTGCAAATTCAAACTAACCAATAAAATCGAAATTACAACATCCAACACACTATATAAACAGTTAAACTTCATTTCTACTCCACACCCAAAAGAAAGAAAACTAAAGAAGGAGAAACTCTACAGGAATTCAACTACAGATATAAGAAGATCAACATATACCAAATAATTAACTCTATCAAAAGTAAGTAAACTAAATTAAAATATATAATACTAAAAGTAAAAAACTGTAATTAATAATATACATAACCTATAAATTAATGAATGTCTTCTTTCTATTTTATATTACCACTACAGGAAACTCTACAGGAAACTAACAAACTACAGAAAACACCAAAATAAATATACACGTAACAAAGTAAGTATTTACCAACAAATTTTAAACAAATTTATTAAACAACAACAGAAAGTCAAAATCAATTCCAAATCCCCTACCCACACCGTATAAAAAATTATAGAAACAAATAATAAAACAAATGTATTTTTTTTCCAGACAAACAAAATACAGAAAGAACATTCCACAACTAACCAAGAAAAGTCATCAAACTAAAATACATAAAGACCAACTTTGTAAGTATATTGTAAACAAATGCTTATTTACTTAAATTGAAATACATAGAACAACATAGTTAATAACAATAATATATATTTTTCATAGATAAACTTATACATCAAAATGACTGAAGGAGCTGAATTTATAACAAGCCAGAAAGGAAAAATGTTACTATGCTATATGGGATACACTTACACACAAGAAAAACAATTTGGATTAAAAGTGAACTGGAAATGCTGTAAATACTACTCTGATAAATGTTATGGGCGTGCTACAACTAGGGAAACAACAGTACTGTATACTAGAGAACATAACCACCCACCAAACATAACAGAAATAGAAGTCAGATCTGCATTAGAAACAATAAAGGAAGCTAGTACAAGTTCTCAAAAACCTACAAGTGTAATTTTAAAAGAGCAGCTTCCCAAAATTCCTAAAACTGCTACTACACAAATGCCATCTGTAGCTTCACTAAAGAGAACTATAGCACGCACTAAAAAAAGTACTACTACTTCCACCCCAATTCCTAAAACATACAGTGAAGTTATTATAAGTCCTAAACAAAGTATCACTTTAAACAAAGAACCATTTGTCATTTTTGATAATAAAAGCAATGACAAAAGATTAATAATTTTTGGAACTGCAACTAATCTATTAAAACTACAAGAATGTCAATACTGGATGATGGATGGGACTTTTACTATATGTCCCAAGCCCTTTTTCCAACTGTACACAATACATGGGCTACATCACAATTGCAATATACCATTAATTTACGCATTATTACCAAACAAACAGAACTCCACATACATGGAACTATTAAATACAATAAAACAAAAAACTAATGACTTTTCTCCACAAAAAATAATCCTAGATTTTGAACAGTCAATGATTAATACTATATTAAAAACACACCCCCATACCTGCATCCAAGGCTGTTACTATCATTTTAATCAGTGCTTATGGAGACACATGCAAAAATCTGCACTAAGCATAGAATATGCAACTAACTTTTCTTTTGCATATCAAATAAAAAAATTAACAGCCCTAGCTTATGTACCTGATACAGACGTCACAGAACATTACAACATCTTAATAGACAGCACCTTCTACAAAGAAAATGAAGCAAAACAAAGTCCACTATTAGACTATTTTGAAGATACATGGGTCGGGAGACTACACAGATCTGGCCACAGAAGAAACCCTAAATTCTTAATACCCTGGTGGAACGTATACAGAAGCACATTAAGGGGCCGATTCCGATCTCGGTCGGAGGCGCACTCAATACCATTCGGTCGGGAAAAAGCCATGCGAAAGCCTGTTTCCCGACCGATCCGCTACAGCACACCGAACGAGCAAGTACGATGCGCACAACAGCAAAGAATCCGGCCGAGCCGTACTCACCCAAACCAGGTCCTGTTCTCCGACCGAGGCGAATCCGGAAATGCCGAATCGAGTCGCACGGAAGGAAAAATGCAGCCCCGTCCGGCCGGACAAGTACGATGCGCATTCCGTACGCGCCGAACCCGTCGCTACGCACAGCACGTCAAAGCATCCGGGAGAGGCGCACATAAGCTCCGATCCGCGCCACAACACGATCCACGGCTCCGAGACGAACACGGCAGCGACGAGGACGACGCGAAGCGACGAGGACGAGGCGAAGCCACGAGGACGAGGCGAAGCGACGAGGACGACGCGAAGCAACGAGAAGGACGAACGACACGAACCAACCATGAATCCCTTCGTCCCGATCATACCAATATTCTACATATACTACCGGAACAGGCACGGACGCGTATGGCGCAGAAGGTAAGCCAGACACCAACCACAAAACACATACAACACGTACACGACACATCACACACACACAGAGGGATGCAGAATATACTTACACCAGCAACAGCAGCACCATAGGGGCGTGATGCCCATCACCAATGCCACATATGCACACAGGGGCCTGAATGCGCACCACCACCCCTACCCAGGGGGGGCAGGATGCCTACCACCACTACCACCCTCACCCAGGGGGGGCTGGATGCCTACCACTACTACCACCCTCACCCAGGGGGGCAGGATGCCTACCACTACTACCACCCTCACCCAGGGGGGCAGGATGCCTACCACTACTACCACCCTCAACCAGGGGGGCAGGATGCCTACCACTAGTACCACCCTCACCCAGGGGGGCATGATGCCTACCACTACTACCACCCTCACCCAGGGGGGCAGGATGCCTACCACTACTACCACCCTCACCCAGGGGGGCAGGATGCCTACCACTACTACCACCCTTAGCCAGGGGGCAGGATGCCTACCACTACTACCACCCTCACCCAGGGGGCAGGATGCCTACCACTACTACCACCCTCACCCAGGGGGCAGGATGCCTACCACCACTACCACCCCCACCCATAGGATGGACAATGCATGACACAACCAGCACACCACAACCTAGGGAATGCAAGAAGAAGACATCCCCCAACACCATGACAAGCCTGTGTAGACTGTGTCAAATGCCTACAACACCGAACATGACTTCGAACATACAATGTGACCCCCTAGCACATGTGCCACACAAATATGTGTGTGGCACACACAACGCAAGCAGGCCATGACCATTGTGGCAATGGGGTCCAAACCCCCATCATCACAGTGACCAAAAGGCAAGTGTGGGGTCCATAGCTGCAGCACATTTTGAACATTGTGGCAATGGGGTCCAAACCCCATCATCACAGTGACCAAAATCAAGTGTGGGGTCCATAGCTGCAGCACATTTTGAACATTGTGGCAATGGGGTCCAAACCCCATCATCACAGTGACCAAAAGGCAAGTGTGGGGTCCATAGCTGCAGCACATTTTGAACATTGTGGCAATGGGGTCCAAACCCCCATCATCACAGTGACCAAAAGGCAAGTGTGGGGTCCATAGCTGCAGCACATTTTGAACATTGTGGCAATGGGGTCCAAACCCCCATCATCACAGTGACCAAAAGGCAAGTGTGGGGTCCATAGCTGCAGCACATTTTGAAAATTGTGGCAATGGGGTCCAAACCCCCATCATCACAGTGACCAAAAGGTAAGTGTGGGGTCCATAGCTGCAGCACATTTTGAACATTGTGGCAATGGGGTCCAAACCCCCATCATCACAGTGACCAAAAGGTAAGTGTTGACAAAGTAAGAGGTGCAACTGCCAAACTGCATGGATGATTCCTGGTCACAGAACAACAAACACATCAGTGGCAAAGTAGTGTATGTGTCCCATTGCAACATAAATTGGGGGAGCCAAATACTGCAGTGCAAATAAGACATAACTTTGGCCATGTGCAGACAAACAACACCCATGGGGGCTGACACCGTCAACAATCATCAATGACACAATGACAGAAGTGACCATCCGAATGCAGACCCACATATTTGCACCTATAGGCACACACATGCAGATACCCTGTGGAGACTGCAGATGTGAGGTGAACAGATACCATACCATGGCAGCAATGGGACACACAATCAACAATTAGCACCAAATGAGGGCTCCCGTCCCATCAGCCTGGTCATGGAAGTGCCAACGGAATCATCAGCACAGATCCAACACACTTGTATAGCAATGTTGCACTGACAACACAGATGAGTCCTTCCCCATTGATGCCCAAACCTGCATGTTCACTGGAGATGGCCACACGGTCAGGGAAGTAGACGAATAGAACAATGGCAGGCACAACAGATGTGCAGGGGTGGAAGCCACAGATGTGAAATTGCCAATCTAAGTAGGAAATCCCATTGCCAAATACTGAACACATGACACCCTCAGATGCTGCTATGGATGACATGGATACACCACAGGATAGGACACATTCCCCTGGACCACATGGGTTCCTGCACAGTAACACTTCATTATCATGAGACCAAATATCACCATCACTGCAGCAAGGGCATGGTTAGCAACATCAACATCATGTACATCAGAAGCAAAACCACTAGAGAACAGAAAGTTGCTTTATTCAGCATATGTGGCCTTAAAAGTAGAAGTCCGGTAGAACATAAACAAAGGCCAATGGCCAGTCCATCAACAAAGTCACAAGTGGGTGACAGTGGCAGATGCCACCCTACACATGCCTGCACAAAACCAGGGACAATCCACTAGGAGGGGCAACCGGGGGGTAGGCCAGGCACCGCAGGGACAGGATCAGGGCTCACCAGGAGGAAGCAGGGAAGGGGTGGTGGGTGCTGGAGAGCCACTGACAACTGCAGTGGAGGTGTCTGACATGGTGTGTGCCGGCACAACTGGGGGCATGGCTCAGATGTTGTGGGTGCCGGCACGACTGCAGTGGACCCTGCAGATGGAGTGGACAGGTCTGCCACTGCAGTGCCCAAGTCAGACAGGGTGGTAGTGGACTCCACTGCAGTGCCTACCACCAGGGGAGGAGAATGGGGAACAGGCAAGGTGGGCTGGACAGAGGGGGAGGACACCCTCACCATATCAGTGGCACAGACAAGCGCAGCGGGGGGTGTGGTGCCGGGAGAGCAAGTGGCAGGGGGAGAAGGCCGGAGCCTCTTGGGGATGGTATATCTGTGGGTGGGGGAACCTGGGGCAGGGTGTGGTGGGGGCACCTGTGGAGTGGGGGCCTGAGGGATGGAGGAAGGAGACCTGGTGCTTGAGCTGCAGGGCGGCGGCGGGGTCTTGCTCTTAGCACTCCGGGGGACTTGCGGGTGGGGGCCTCAGTCTGTCTGCGCCTGGGGGAGGGTGTCCGGGGGCGAGGGGCACTCTGCTCCGTGTGGGGGCTTCCTCTTCCCCCTGGATGCTGGGGCAGCTGGATCGGAGGGGAAGAGGCCGAGGTCACTGAGGAAGAGGCGCTGGGTCTTTGGGGTTGCAGGTGAGGCAAGGGAGGGTGCTTTGGAGGGAGAGGCAACTGAGGACTGCGCAGTGCCCGTGGATGCGTGTGTGTGTACCAGGGCCCCATCCCCTGTGAGTCTGGTTTCAGTCCCCTGACTGTGCGTGCGTGTGCGTTTAGTTTGTGGCGTGTGTGTCTGTGTGCTGGATGTGTGTGTGCTGGTGTGTGCCTGTGCCGGTGTGTGTGTGCTTGGGACGGGTAAGGTGCTGGGGAGTGTGGATGGAGCAGAGGCAGGAGGGGTGAGGGACTGTCTGAGGAGGGACACTGCTGCCGTCAGGGAGGAGTCCATGGACCTGTTGCCCCTCTGTAGGTCAGACATGCCCGATGAGATGCCCTCCATGAACGACACCAGCTGAGTCAACAGTGCGGTGTGCGCATGGAGGACACTCAGCATGGCTGTCTGCCCTACATGGAGCTGGCAAAGGAGGTACACAGACTCTTCACTCAGGGCAGCAGGGGACACAGGGGCAGGGGGTGCGGTGCCTGGGCCAAAGGAGACACGCTCCCGAACATGGGAGCCTCCACGGACCTGGGGAATGGGAGCCGATGGGAGGGCGGTGGTGGTGCTGGTGGTGGCGGGGACAGCAACACTAGCTGGCGTGTGGTGGCTGCTGACACCCGCCTCCACAAGGGAGTCATCCTCCGAGTTGCTCTGGTCCTCAGCTGAGGTGAATGGTGCTGAGGACTCCTCGGTGTGGCTCCCCTCTCCCTCCGTGCCACTGGGTCCCTCCGACCACTCCTCGGCTGCTGACCCAGTCTGGCTCTCTGGCTCCTCCTGGTCCGTGGAGCTGTCCCCTTCCGTGGCCGTGGATGTATCTGCAAACAATAGGGAAACAGACAGACATCAGTCACCTGCACCAAACGCACACACCACTGTGAGCACAGCACATTACAGAGCAAGCCCTGGCATCATTAGTTGTACATTGCTAAAAGTGCCCTAACTGAACAGGAGAAGCCAATTGTCAGTCTGATGCCAAGCATGGCACTCACATCCCACATGGCCTTGCACCCATCTGTCTGGTGTCTGTTGGATTGCAACACCCCAGTGTGGACACATGCACCAAGTACACAGTAGTTGGACAGTGCAGAGGACACGGTGTGGCATGTGGACATGCACACATCACAGCTCTTGCCACTGAGTCAGTACAGGTTTCCGGATGAAAGGGATGCCCAGAGTCAAATAGGAAATGCATGTGATGCAAACCAGCGACAGACACCATGATGCACCCATGTCCTGATAGCCAGCGCCACTATGGTGTGCATGTAGCACATGTCACTCCCCTGCAGGACCACCAATAAGTTGACACATGCCATGGCAGAGGCATGACTGCTAAGTCATACATCACTGTCTCAGTGATGTATGACTTGGCAGCCAGACAACAACACTATGCACTGTGTCACAATAGTAGGTCATGGGGAATGCAAGTCCTGGAGCTGCACAAGTGCACATGTACATCCCCCACACAACACATCATCTTAACCCTCATCTGTCCAGGTCACACCTATTGGACATATGGGAGACCTGTGACACTACCCTCTGAACCTGAGCCCCTCACAATTTGCTGTGAATGGGGAACAGCTGCCTGAACTTCACATTCGCATACCCCAGTCTGCACGGGCAGCTGATCAAACACCTATGTGACACACAAGTACCGTCTCCTATGGTCACATCTCCAGGGGCATGCTGAGCCCCTACCAAGAAACACCCCAGCAGTCCTGGCAACTAATCCACAGCACACTGACACAGAGGCAGACACCTGAGGGGTCAAATCACTGTGCACAATGTGTCAGCTGATACACGGGAGTGGGAGTACAGAGTGCATTGCATGGCCTGGAGTAGGCATGACTGTCCTGCTCCACATGAATGAGGGATGTGCCCTGGACAGTGGATAGCTGGCTATGTATGTGTGACACACGTAATCTGCACACTCCTGGGGCCCAAACATTGTTCCCACCCGCTGCATGGGCGTGTGCCACATACCCCAGGCACATGTGGTGGCTCAGCTCAGCAAGTGGACCGCATATCAAAGCAACACGCAGATCACATGTCCAAACCCAGGCGTTGTGTGAACAATGGACCCACCCATGATGCCCACAACAGAGTTAGGGAAACAGATGCTGTCCCCCACCTTTAGTGAAGCAAACTGCAAGGACACAGTCCCAAGTGACACAATTCCCTGAATGTAAGGGCCACACCTGGGTATCAGATGAGCAGTGGGCAGTGCACAATAGAGGGACATGGCTCCTGGACAACATGACTGCTGCACTGTGGCAGTTGAACCAGGCCAGAGGAGGGCACAAAGCATGTAATACAGAGTTCACAGTGCAGTCTTTGACTCACCCCTCCTTGCTGCTGTCTGGCCTTCAGCTGCCCATCCAGGTCTGGAAACACCACCGCCAGGATCTGGAGCATGTGGGGGTCAGGGTCCGTGTTCCGCCCCTCCTGCGAGGAGGCGACAGCTTCAGCTGGACCCGTGCAATCCTCCGGGTCCAGCCCCGAAGGTCCTGCCACCTCTTCTGGCAGTTGCGGATCCGGCGCTTGTAGACCCCCACGGACCGGACAGCCCGGACGATGTCCTTCCAGATTTCCTGCTTCCGATGGGCATTAACCTGTCAGGATGACAAAGTGAAAAGGCCATTACCACACATGCAACATATCCGTGCATGACACAGTTGTATATACATGTCTCAATCACAGGGGCACATGATGTACACAGGCAGTGCAAAGCTGACCATGGACAGTTTGCCAGACGTCACTACATGGTATCATTGCATGGGAAGTAAAACCATGTTCAAATGCACTGTCACTGCACCATACCTGTCCAGTGCAAGTCACTACACACTATGGGGGGTGACAACTACTCAGTGAGCCTGCTAGCCAGTGGCGTGCAGACTCTCAGCCTTGCTAGTCACACAAAATGCACATTCAGAAAGGCAGTGCACAGAACACTCACCTGCTCCCCTGGTGTCCCATACAGCTTGCTGTACTGTGGAAGTAGGCTGTCCAGCAGGGCCTGGTTCTCTTCAAGGCTGAAGGCTGGGGCTCTCTCCACAGTACGTGCCATTGCAGGGTCCAGAGGGGCAGAGACAGCAGCAGTGCAGTGGCAGATGTCGTCCTGGAGCATGTAGTGCAGGCAAGTGAGCTCTCAGGGGAACAGCCAGCAATATATATGTGCTGGAGAGGCAGATACTTTCCCTTGTGTCCAAAGTGATAGGTCCAAGTCGTTTGCATCTTCTGAATCTGGCCAATCCATGGAATAGCAGCACCAAAACACGCCCACAGCATCCTTCAAATCTTCAACTTCATGACATACATGATTTTGCAACATTGTTGTGGGTGACCAACTGAATTTACAGCAACCGACTCGTTCGAAATTCGAAAACGCGTCCGTTGCCAGGCAAGCCCATTGTCAATGGGTGCGCACCGATCGGTCCATTGCGGTACAACGCGCACAGGGGTACAACGCGTACCCGCACACATTGAATGCAATGGGCCGGCCGGAGGCACCGATCGGTCCATTGCAGTTCAACGCGCACAGGGGTACAACGCGTACCCGCACACATTGAATGCAATGGGCCGGCCGGAGGCACCGATCGGTCCATTGCGGTACAACGCGCACAGGGGTACAACGCGTACCCGCACACATTGAATGCAATGGGCCGGCCGGAGGCACCGATCGGTCCATTGCGGTACTAACGCGCACAGGGGTACAACGCGTACCCGCACACATTGAATGCAATGGGCCGGCCGGAGGCACCGATCGGTCCATTGCAGTTCAACGCGCACAGGGGTACAACGCGTACCGGCACACATTGATTGCAATGGGCCGGCCGGAGGCACCGATCGGTCCATTGCAGTTCAACGCGCACAGGGGTACAACGCGTACCCGCACACATTGAATGCAATGGGCCGGCCGGAGGCACCGATCGGTCCATTGCGGTTCAACGCGCACAGGGGTACAACGCGTACCCGCACACATTGAATGCAATGGGCCGGCCGGAGGCACCGATCGGTCCATTGCGGTACAACGCGCACAGGGGTACAACGCGTACCGCACACATTGAATGCAATGGGCCGGCCGGAGGCACCGATCGGTCCATTGCGGTACTAACGCGCACAGGGGTACAACGCGTACCCGCACACATTGATTGCAATGGGCCGGCCGGAGGCACCGATCGGTCCATTGCGGTTCAACGCGCACAGGGGTACAACGCGTACCCGCACACATTGAATGCAATGGGCCGGCCGGAGGCACCGATCGGTCCATTGCAGTACAACGATCACTGTACATGTGACTGGCATATGTCAGCATGCCTGTCTCAGATGGACATATGCCAGCCACAGATAGCTCCCAGGGAGTGAGGGGCACACCTACATCACGACAGCCTGTCCAAACTTTATCATAAGGCATGTAAGGATGCATTTCCTATTGTGTGTATGTTGGTGTACATGTTGTCCTGTGGGTGTCACCTGTGGGCAGCCACCCCCAGGCTGTGCACGTGTTCATGGGGACAGGATCCTGGGTGTTACGTGTACATGACCACTGTGATGTGCAACTGTTCATATCTGTGCATGTGCCATGGTCACATTTCACAGTGGTGTATGTGTATGTCATGTCACATACCCCGTGAGTCCCATGTGGGACGGTATGTTTGAGCCAGGGTGTCCCAGTGGCACAATAGTGATGGTCCTCCACAGTCTTTGTGCATGTAGTGTTTACAATGTCTCTGATTTCATGTGCACAATGGGAGACAGTCTCCACATCCACGTTGTGTGTGCATGGACTCTGATGTTGTGCGTGTGTGTCACAGACGTCCATGTCTGTCCTGCCGTGGCAAGTGGGGCCACTACCTGTGGGGGTCATGGTTGTTTTGCTGTGGTGTATACATGATACTCCATGTAATGCCAGTGTCCATGTGGCATTACAGGGTCCCTGGGAATGTACCTGTCGTTGAGCTGTGGTGCCTGGGGCACATCTGTCCTCACATGTCACTGTGGGGGGTTATTGTGACACGGCAGCAGGAGATGGGAACTGTGACACGGCCTCATGATATCCAATGGGCCAACCTGGGACTAATTGATGCCACCTGTTGGACCGTGTTGACAGATGTTGGCCATGTATGTACCATACATGTCCTTCCGGTACTGCACACTTCATGTAGTTGTGCCTCATAATGATGTATGTTGGGATCTTGAGTGTGTTCAATGCCGCATATGTGGGGTGACTGACAATCTTGCTTACTTCTCCTCTGCACTGCAGGGCTCCTGCTGTCCATCGGCCATTCCCAGACCTGGCAACGATGGTGGAACGGGACAGCATCCGACGGTACCGCTTCACCAGGCAGCTGATTGAGGATTTGGCAGTGCAGTTGTCCCCACATTTGCAGCCTGGCCGGCCGTATCCTACAGCGCTGACCCCCAAGGTGAAGGTGATGGCAGCACTACACTTCTTTGCCACTGGTACCTTCCAACATACTGTGGCGACTGCTGGTGGATGTCACAGACCATGTTCAGCCGTGTGCTCCGCGATGTTTTGGCGGCAATGTTGCTCTTCCTGAACCGGTACATCTATTTCCCTAGACTGCGACGACTCACTGACGTGAAGAGTGACTTTTATGCCCTGGGGAGGATGCTGCATGTAATTGGCTCCTTGATGGGACACATGTGGCTTTGGTACCACCACAGGCCCAGGAGCAGGCCTACAGGAACCGCAAGCACTACCACTCGGTCAATGCACTGGTGGTGTGTCTTGCAGACATGACCATCACACACGTGTGTGCCCGTTTCCCTGGTTCAGCACACGATGCCTTTGTGATGAGGAGTAGTCGCATCCCCCGGATGATGGCACAGATGCAGAACCAGCGTGCCTGGCTTGTCGGTGTGTACTGACTTTGTGCCATTGTGTGTGATCTGATCTGTAGTATTCCGCCCACTTTTCCAAGTCAGCTAATGTGCACTTGTCAGTCCGTAGGTGACTCGGGATACCCCAACATGCCGTGGTTGCTGACACCCCTCAGGAACCCTGTGACACCAGCCCAGATGCGCTACAATGAGGCACATGGTCGGACCAGGAGAGTGATTGAGCGGACCTTTGGTCTCCTGAAGAGCCGCTTCCGCTGCCTGGACAAGACCGGAGGGTCCCTCCCATATGCCCCTGCGAAAGTGTGCAAGATTATCATCGTCTGCTGCATGCTCCACAACCTGGCTGTGCGGAAGGAGTTGCTTCTCATCCAGGATGACAATGACCAACATCCGCCACCTGTGGAGGATCCTGGCCTGGACCACGATGCCAGTGACGATGATGATGATGATGGTGATGTCCGCACACAGCTCATCACCAACTTCTTTAGCTGAATGTGAGTATCCTGAGGTGTCATGTCAATGATGTGAGTTGGCATGATGTGTGGGTGGTGCTCTGGTGCTGTTGGAGTGTGTCCATGGGCTACTTGACTGGATGTGTGTTGCGATGTGTGGTGACAGGTGGGCTGTACTCCCCAACAGTGTTGACATGCTAACTTGGTTCTGGGTGGGTATCTTGTAACATGTATTGTGCATGAGTTTTGCTGTTCTGTCCTGTACTCCATTGCTTTTGACTGTGTGTCATTTCTGTCCTTCACAGGGTACTTTCAGATTCGTTTGGTCAACTGTGTCCACCGACAACGTGATTGCACATCCAGGCTGGTAGCTGTTGTGTCCCTACAGGTGATGTGCGCCACACCCATGGACTTCCTTCTGTCTACAGTTGTTGACTGTGTGCCCGCTGCCAGGTGGGATTACCTTGCATCTGTAGTGGTTACGGCATGTTGCAACTGTGTAATAAACCTGTGCTTCACTTTGTGATGTGCGTTGTCTGTGGTCACACATTTGACTGCCATTTGCTTACTGCACCTGTGGGCTACTTGACTACAACTGGGAATGGGTGTGGTGTCTGTGCATTGCACCGTCTTCCCTGGCAACATCAGTGTAGGCAATGAGTCAGATGGCCTAGGTGTGTATGTGTTGTGTAGCCCTGGTGGTGTGTCTCCCTCATGTGTGTCACGTTGCCTGTACTCACATGCCTGTGTTGTCCTTGCTGTTGCAGTTCGCATACACAGTGTAATTTTGCAGTTCATCATCCCCATAACAGCACCCAAGTTGGAATCACGACAGAGGCAAGTATGGTGTATTAGTGTGTTTATTGTGATACATTTGTGTTAATAGTGCATAGGATGGGTAGTGCTGTACATAAATCTTGCAATCCCAAGTTCCTAGGTGAATTGAAAGTCCTGGTAGACAGGATCCCCAGTATCGGGGCCACAGTTGTCTGACACATTGGTCCAACTTGTACTCCCCATGCAATGTGTGGGAGTAGTGTTGCCGTCAACAGGGTGAACAGTCTGTGCACAAAGGCGAACATCCAGAACAGGTTCAGGCTTCCTGGGAGTTGCGCTTGGCCATCGGCCTCTCACTTTTCCCTCCTCGGACGACCCCTCTTCTTGGGGGGGCCCTCAAGTACAGGCTGCTGCGGTGCAGGGGACTCTCCGCCAGAGTCCTCCTCCCTCCCTGTGGCAGTTGCAGTTTGTTCGGCACCAGATGTTGTTGGCACACAGGGAGGTGTGGACTGGTTGCTGTTCATCTGGCGGAGGCATTGTAAAATGTCCCTGTGCACCGCCGTCATCTCATGCAGTGCATCCCACTTGGACTCCACGCGGGACATGTGTGAGTCCACACGGGACATGTGTGACTCCACGTGGGACATGTGGGAGTCCAAGCGGGCATGATGGGCAGCCTGCTGCTGTTTAATGTCTCTGAGGAGCCCCACTACCTGGCTGAGCTCTCCGGTGCTGGACTGGTACGCATCAGCTATGCGTACCAGTTGTGGGTCATCATGCACACCAGCAACGTCTGCAAGCAGCGACCTCTGTCTCCCACCCCTCCCACCACCCCTGCTGACATGTGCAGTGTGTGCAGTGGCACGCACAGATAACCCTGGTCCACCTTGGGGGTTGGTGGTGGTGGTGGTGTCCATGGCCCCAGGTTGGTCCAGTGTCACTGTGCTGGTGTTGCTCCTTGTTCTGTCCATGTCGGCAGGGATGGTATTCGTGGTGACAGTCGTTGGAGGGGTGGGTGCAGGGGGTGCAGCTGGTGGTCCTGCTGGTGCTGCAGCTGGTGGTCCTGCTGGTGCTGCATGTTGACTTGCACCGGATGTGCCAGGTTGTTCTTCATCGTCCGAGGAGGACAGAGGCTGTACGACGCCAGTGAGCTGGGCATCCTCTTGAGCCTGGGACTGGGACTCCTCAGCGTCTGCTGCTGTGTCCCCATCATCACCTGTTTTTGGGAGACACAAACAATGTATGTTATGTTTCTGCAGGCATCAATGGTTGACACACATGACAGTTGTGACTGTGCCTCTGGGTGCGGGCCTGTACATTGCATTGTCCTAAGTCGTCACAGTCAGGGGTTGATATTGGTGTGGCACATTGTCCTGCATTATTTGGGCATTTCTATGTATTTTCTGGGGTGTGAACATGGTCTGCATTGGTTGTGTTTGATTGACAGCCGGCCCTCCTTCCCACCCACCCAGCCAGTCAGTTATCCCACCATGGAACGTGCTTGCGTTGCAGGGAGTGTAAGTTGTCTCTCAGGATGTCAGTCAGTGGTGTCCTGCTGTTTGTTGGTGCACATTTGCCAGCAGGGCTTTGTGCTCCCCACAGCAGTAGCCAGTGTCAGCCATCTTGTGAGTCCTTCTCCACTCCCTGTGATGTGAGCATGGTTCAGGGTGGTGTTGACGGGACAGTTGTGGGGGTGAGCTATGTCTGTGACTACGACTCCCATCATGCCATTGCCTCCACCCCACTTCCCAGCATTCCCATACTTACTTGCATTTGTGTGGAGTTCAGTGTGTGTGGGTGTGAGAGCAATGGCAAGATGGCTGACAGTGGTGTCCTGCTGTTGGTTGGTGTGCAGTACCCAGCATGCCCTTGTGCTCCCCACGACACAGCAACAGTGTCAGACATCTTTGATGGGCCTTTCCACTCTCTGTGGGATGTGCATGCGTGAGTGTGAGCTTGCTGGGCCATGTGGTGGGGGATGTAGAGCTGTGACTACGACTCCCATCATGCTATTGCCTCCTCCCCCTTCCCAGCATGCCCATGCTTCCTTCCTTTTGACTCTGCTTCCCTGTGGGGTGGGCTGGCTGTGCTGACAGGATGGCTGGGAGTGTTGTCCTGGCAGTTGTTTGGCTAGAGGTCCCAAGAGTGTCCCTGTGCTTCACACAACATAACCCAGGGTGGTGGTTCTTTGTGGGATCTTGTGTTAGGATGGGGGCATTGCATTCTACCAGGTGGGTTCTGTGGAGTTTGTGTTGGGGGGTGTGAGGGGAGGTGCTTGTGACTATGGTCAGTACTGCAAGTCCCCCTTCCCACCCAGCTAGCCAGGTATCCCACCATGGAACGTGCTTGCATTGCAGGGAGTGTAAGTTGTCTCTCAGGATGTCAGTCAGTGGTGTCCTGCTGTTTGTTGGTGCACAGTTGCCAGCAGGGCCTTGTGCTCCCCACAGCAGTAGCCAGTGTCAGCCATCTTGTGAGTACTTCTCCACTTCCTGTGATGTGAGCATGGTTCAGGGTGGTGTTGATGGGACAGTTGTGGGGGTGACCAATATCAGTGACTACGACTCCCATCATGCTATTGCCTCCACCCCCTTCCCAGCATGCCCATGCTTCCTTCCTTTTGATTCTGCTTCCCTGTGGGGTGGGCTGGCTGTGCTGACAGGATGGCTGGGAGTGTTGTCCTGGCAGTTGTTTGGCTAAGAGTCCCAAGAGTGTCCCTGTGCTTCACACAACATAACCCAGGGTGGTGGTTCTTTGTGGGATCTTGTGTTAGGATGGGGGGCATTGCATTCTACCAGGTGGGTTCTGTGGAGTTTGTGTTGGGGGTGTGAGGGGAGGTGCTTGTGACTATGGTCAGTGCTGCAAGTCCCCCTTCCCACCCAGCTAGCCAGGTATCCCACCATGGAACGTGCTTGCATTGCAGGGAGTGTAAGTTGTCTCTCAGGATGTCAGTCAGTGGTGTCCTGCTGTTTGTTGGTGCACAGTTGCCAGCAGGGCCTTGTGCTCCCCACAGCAGTAGCCAGTGTCAGCCATCTTGTGAGTCCTTCTCCACTTCCTGTGATGTGAGCATGGTTCAGGGTGGTGTTGATGGGACAGTTGTGGGGGTGACCAATATCAGTGACTACGACTCCCATCATGCTATTGCCTCCACCCCCTTCCCAGCATGCCCATGCTTCCTTCCTTTTGATTCTGCTTCCCTGTGGGGTGGGCTGGCTGTGCTGACAGGATGGCTGGGAGTGTTGTCCTGGCAGTTGTTTGGCTAAGAGTCCCAAGAGTGGCCCTGTGCTTCACACAACATAACCCAGGGTGGTGGTTCTTTGTGGGATCTTGTGTTAGGATGGGGGCATTGCATTCTACCAGGTGGGTTCTGTGGAGTTTGTGTTGGGGGGGTGTGAGGGGAGGTGCTTGTGACTATGGTCAGTGCTGCAAGTCCCCCTTCCCACCCAGCTAGCCAGATATCCCACCATGGAACGTGCTTGCATTGCAGGGAGTGTAAGTTGTCTCTCAGGATGTCAGTCAGTGGTGTCCTGCTGTTTGTTGGTGCACAGTTGCCAGCAGGGCCTTGTGCTCCCCACAGCAGTAGCCAGTGTCAGCCATCTTGTGAGTCCTTCTCCACTTCCTGTGATGTGAGCATGGTTCAGGGTGGTGTTGATGGGACAGTTGTGGGGGTGACCAATATCAGTGACTACGACTCCCATCATGCTATTGCCTCCACCCCCCTTCCCAGCATGCCCATGCTTCCTTCCTTTTGATTCTGCTTCCCTGTGGGGTGGGCTGGCTGTGCTGACAGGATGGCTGGGAGTGTTGTCCTGGCAGTTGTTTGGCTAAGAGTCCCAAGAGTGGCCCTGTGCTTCACACAACATAACCCAGGGTGGTGGTTCTTTGTGGGATCTTGTGTTAGGATGGGGGCATTGCATTCTACCAGGTGGGTTCTGTGGAGTTTGTGTTGGGGGGTGTGAGGGGAGGTGCTTGTGACTATGGTCAGTGCTGCAAGTCCCCCTTCCCACCCAGCTAGCCAGATATCCCACCATGGAACGTGCTTGCATTGCAGGGAGTGTAAGTTGTCTCTCAGGATGTCAGTCAGTGGTGTCCTGCTGTTTGTTGGTGCACAGTTGCCAGCAGGGCCTTGTGCTCCCCACAGCAGTTGCCAGTGTCAGCCATCTTGTGAGTCCTTCTCCACTCCCTGTGATGTGCGCATGGTTCATGGTGGTGTTGATGGGACAGTTGTGGGGGGGCAATATGTGTGACTGCGACTCCCATGATGCTATTGGCTACACTGACTTGGCCAGCATACACAGAATTCCTTCCTTTGAGTGGTCTTCACTGTGTGTTGGTGTTGTTGTGGTGGCTACATGTGTGGATGTGTTTGTTAGTTCTATTTGTGCCACTGCCTAGCTGTAGTTGTAGTTGTGTTTGTACATGTGTTGGCACAGTTGGATGTGACTTTTTTGATGGCATGTGTTGTGTTTATCTGACTGACATACACATTTTGGGATGATTCTGTTCTGGTTGCTGTGTAATTGCTATGAGTGCATGGTTTGACTCTCCCCTTGACAGTGATGTGTGTGTGTTTTGTGGCAGTATATTGTGTACATTTGTTGTGTACTCACCAGGCTCTGGGATGTCCTCTAGTCCATATACGCTCACTGGCGGAAGGATGGCCCGCACCTTCTCCTCCCAGGGCCTGAGGTATATTGGCTTGGCAGGAGGGCCACTGCCGGTGTGTTGGCT